>OY757904.1:129242198-129847198 GCA_963585895.1 Sepioteuthis lessoniana | reverse complement strand
CTGTGTCATACTAATTCTATAAAGAAACCTATGTAAGTTCTTTGAATATATATATATATATATATGCACACATAATAAGAAACATTTACCTGTATATATTAATATAATGAAGTTTTGACATCTTTATCCTCTATGCACATATAGGTATAAAGGTAACTCAATTATAAAATATTTTTGTATATATCATTTCTCTATAATTCCAAGTTCAAGCAAGAATCTTTTATATAAGAGCCTCTGTATTTGTGTTTTAGAAATATTAATGTATAATTACACTCTGTGATGGTTGAATTATGAATAAAAGCTAAACAAAAAAGTAGTTTTTCATGATTTTCCATCATATTCTTGTATATATAGAAATCAACCTATAACATATATATATATATATATATATATATATATATAATTGAATATCTCACAATTATTACATATATGAACAAACACAGACACACATATATAATTTTATGTCTCAAAACATTTGTATTCTTATTGTTAAACATATTTTAATATTAAATATTTCACTTGTATTTTCAGTGTTTTTGATTTTATATATTACCACCTAAGTAAATAGGTGTCTTGTGGTAAATCGTTCTGGAATATATTAGAAATTTGATTATATATTTAAACATATTTTATATTCTTTGTGGGATATTTAAAAATTTTATTAACACCTATTGACAGATTTTCTTGCCATGCATTTGGTGTCATTTAAACTGAGGTTGAGTGTTTTATTATGTTAAGAACATTACATATAAGAATATGAATCTGTATATATTTAAGGATAAATTAAGTTTATTGAGACATCAGTATATGTGAAGTTGGTTGCAACAAGTATATGTCAAAACTTTGGCAGAAATGATGCCTGATTTTTTAGAAATATGCTAAAAATTACCCTGATTTTTTTTTCTTTTTTCTATATATGTTTAAACTGATGTTTTCTGAGAGAATAAAAGAACTAATTCTATAGAATAATTTGCTTTGGAGTACAATTTAAAAGTATGAAAGGAAGATTATCTTTATTAAGAATGCTTTCTTTTTTTTTGTTCACAGTCAATGGAACACTTTTGAATATATTCACTTGCTTGCTTTTCTCATTTGTTTAAAGAAATTATTTTATTTCTTTAGTTTTGATAACAAACTTTATTAATTTGACACTGAAGATTTTGATTTAAATTTTACTTGTTAAATCTGTTTAAAAATGACTAAACTAGAAAAGACAGTCATGGCAACCATCTTCTTAAGAAAAAAAGGTGAATAAGTACACTTATTTGGACAAAGACCAAATAACAGACAGGGAATGATATAGGAAATAAGAAAAACCAAATGAGCAGAATACATCAAGATGTTAGATAATAGTCTACGTTAAACTAAATTCAGCTAATGACTTTCAAAGACAAGAGACGTGAGATTGACTTGAGTCTTGTGTGTTAAACACAGGGAACTTGGAACAATTACATGAAATCACCATGTATTGAACATATTACTAATGAAATAACCTAGTTTAACTCCCACTGGGACTCTGGTGTCCCTGACGAATTTTATTTTTATTTTAACCCCTAAATGCTACACTCAAAGCATGATTTTGAATATACAAAACTTTTTAAAAAATTGGTAGCGAAAGGTTTAAAGATGGATTGTATCCATAAAAGGCTAGCAGCACAAGAATTTTTTTAAATAAATTATTGCTTAACAATTTCAATTTAACTTAGTTGAGAAAGGGTTAAAAACCTTTCTATTTGATAACATTTTTACTTTATAATACTTTCACCAAAAAAAGAAGAATCGAAATAGGCTTTTTTCTTTGAGAAGTTGTAAGGCTAGAACTTTTTTTTTAGTTGAAATTTTATATGATTTAAATCAAATTAATATTAATTTTATTTACTGAGTTCTTGTAAAATCCTTATTATGCTCTAAAGTCATATGTATTTTTTTAGAAATCAACAAAAGACCTAATCATTAAAAAAACCTTTTTTTTTATTCTCAACAACTAAATGCCTGTAAAAATCTGATTCTCTGAAAGTAAACCTGTTTTTTTTAATTGCAATGCCAAGTACTAAAATATGCTGAAAAACACAATAAGTAAAGAAAAAAAATAATTTGTTTTGTTTTGTTTTTATTCCCTCATCTCTTGAATGCATGGAGAGTAGTGGAAGAAGTGACATAAAATGATATATCAATTCAATTAGTGATCTTTGCCCTCTTAGATCCTGGTTCCAAGATCTGGGCATATGGAAGGTCAATCAATTTCCAGCATCATTGGAAAAAAATCAGTACTAAGCCAGCATTTGGTCAGTAAATCCACTTGGTAAATTTTTGCCATAAAGACTAGTTCTTGTGCTATTAGGTTTTCATGCTGGTACAAGCAGTATACAATACTTATATCAAATCTTTACCGTATTCTAGAAGAAATATACTTGTAGGGAGACAATGAATTATTATCTCCCTTAAAGAATGGGTGAGTCCATTGCAAGCCTTATGGAGTATCACTTGACATTTCCAAAAAAAAACCATTGTTGATCTTGGAACGGGAGAAGCATGTGTCAGACTCTGTTATGGAATGGTAAAGTCAAGTGGCTATTTTACTTTCCTTTGTCAAGTAAGTTTTTACTATTTTTGAACCTCTTCTACTTACTGCTTGTTCATGGAAGAATATATGCATATTTGTAGTTGTTGGGATACATTTGTGTATTCTTTCTTCTTAATACCATTGGTATGTATATTATATATATGGTGTAATGGTTATCGTCATAGGAAATGGACACGGCAGCACAAGTTCAAGTCTTGGACGAGACTGATTGCATTTCACATAGCACTTATACCCTTGGAAAAGGTATGAATCCTAATAATTCTCCCTACAGCTATGGGTAAATAGTAGGGCAGACTGGCTTCTTCAGCCTTGGTGGGGCTACTAGCCTAGGAGAAGGAAAACTCTGAATTCAGACCTGTTAAACTCCACTTAAAAATTGATCTTGTGTCATATCCTGCCCGAGTGGAGGGGTTGGTAAATATGTATATATAAAATATTAAAAGGTCTTGTATGAACAAATGTGTTTACCCTATCTTTCTTTTCGTTGTGTTTGTGTTAGTATATCACAGATATACACATGCTAATACTGGTCTCTGGAGAGTGGAAACTCTACTAAATATCTTCCTTACCACCAACCATTACCAAATACTATCACGTAAATGTAATTAGTGCCATGATTTGTATATATATATATATATATATATATATATATATATATATATGGGGAAATGGTATATTTTCATAAATCTGACAAGGTGATAAAAATAAGTGGAAAAGTGGATAAACCGAACACTTACAATGGGTTTATTCAAGGAAGAACTTATTTTTATCATATATATATATATATATATATATATATATATATATACATATCATTTTATTTTATATTTTCTCCTCTTAAGACTTACAAAAATTATACTAAGCTCTGTACAACTTTTTCTTGTTTCCTAAACTAAAAATTGATTTTAAGGATAAAGTTTAAAAATATGATAAATATTTTTTAAAATAACACTGTGCAGCTTCACTTGATATCAAAAAAGGAATTTCAGAGGTGCTATGAACAATAGAAAACTCACTGAAATTAGTGTGTTAAATGTTGGGAGGGTTAAAAGAAATAAATATCTAATTTCAGATTTTTGCATTCATTTTTCACACTCAGCCTTGATGTATATACATGGGTATAACAGTTTGTATTTACCCAATGCCTCCACGTTGCACAGGATGTGACACATGATCAGTGTTAACCAACATTACTCAGCTTAAATTTGACCTTATGTGAAATTCAGTTTTCCTTCTAGACCGGTTGCCTAACCAGGGTTAAAGAATCCAGTCTCTCCGTCTATTTACTCATATCTAAGTAAACATAGATTCATGCATTTCCCAATGGCATAGAAGCAAAGTGAAATGCAAGCAGCCTCATCCAAGACTTGAACTCAGGCCACTAATTCCATTTCTTATAACAGTAAACACTATGCTAAGCATACCTAGATATATAAATGTAACTCTTGAAAAAACAGCACATCATCATCAGATTTTTTTTAGGTCAATGAATTTTAAGTGCTCCAACTTAGGGAATAAAGCAATATCCTGTCCAATTTGCAACTGAAAGATAAATTTATGGGTTCTTCATTCATACAAAATGCTATTTTTCAATCACCCCATTTCTCAATTATGTAGATGATACTGGTAATCTTATCTAATTGTTATGATTAAAATCATCTTAGCACAATTCACACACACACATATATATCTATATATATATGTATATATATATATATATATATATATATATATATATATATATATATAATCTAAAATAAATCATAATGCCACCTCATATTCACTTCATTACTAAAAGTTTCATGCATTTGAAAAAATAAAATCGTCACATGAAGCATGCAGCTGTATTTTTTAAATACATGTAACTTTTACTTTTGAAGAGAGGAGATGATGATTAATTTTAGGTTTTTATCCTGTCAGAAAGGCCAGAATTTGAGCATTTTCTTGATTTAAGAAAAACATCTTTAAAAAGATTATATATATATATATATATATATATATATATATATAGAGAGAGAGAGAGAGAGAGAGAGAGAGTGAGTATTTTTACTTTAATACATAAAAAATGCCACATAACTGTGATATTTTTATTAATATAATACACTTAAAAAGCTCTTTGAAAATAAATCCATTTCCAGTCTAATTTGAAACAGAATTATGATTTTATAGGGTAATCGTGAATGTCAGTTCTTTAATCATCCAAATTCTCAGTATAAAATAGTTAACTATACTAAATAAAAGCATTAGTATCATCATGGACGATTGTTACTTTGAGAAATCAGTGAGTTACCAGATCATCTAGTAATTTATATAATATTTTGTTGAGGATTATTTTGATAGACTATATGCGAAGCAATAATTAACTTATAGCTTCTTTTTTTTTCAAGTAGTATTAATAGATCACATCAGTCCAGAATGGATGAGGACATATCAGGTCTCATGTCTGCCAGCCTAATGCTCTGCAACTTTAACATTACCTGCAAGTAAAGTAATTTTACATTAACATTCAAATAAATGTGCTGCAATGACTGTGATTATATTTTCTTCTGGATTTTCTCTTAAAATTGTTAGTTATGTCCAAATCATTTAATTTTTTTTTAATGTTCTGAACATATCAAAAATTTATATACATCTCAGTAGAGAATTTGTGTCTCTGTTTGAGCAAATTTAATCCAAGTTATTAAAACTTTCACTATAAATTTCCCTGAATTTTTTGGAAAAGCAATGATAAATTGAGAAAGTTGTTCATGAATTACTAAAGGAAAAAAAAAAACCAATATGATAAAACATATTTACAAATTTAAAAAAGAAGACTTAATAAATTTAATGCAAAAAAATGATATTTTTCCTCAATAATTTATTGATGATTGCCTGAATATATTAATCGGCAAAGTTTGTTTTTTTTTCTTCTTTTTTACATTTACTAATAATCACAGGTTCACTCTGCAATTTCTTGGAACTCTGCAATATCTAAGAATATGCTTTTCTTTCTTTAAAGAGTGAAGAGTTCTTAAATGACAAGAAACAGCAGTATCTATAATGGATTAGCATCCAAAAATAAAACTGAATTTATGATATTTTCATTGATATTTTCAGATTTTCTTCAAATGTTTTGCAAATTTATGTTTACCAAGAATGATCTGTTTTGTCTTTGTTCTGTGAGGATTGTTTTTTATGAGATGAACTTCATTGATTGTGTGTTTTATATTAACTCTATTCTTCTCCTGATGTTACTTTGAGAGGTGACCCTTGATATTATTGGGTTTACTGCTGCTTGGTAAAATATTTACAGTGTCCCCACCACCAAGGTACAATTCATATATCTATTGATACACTAACACTGAATAAACAAAGAAACAAAAGATAAGCTCATTTATGTATACAGCAGTATTTAATACATACATAACATTCATACATACAAGAGGCAATGACAAGAATACACAAATGTCTCCAAATAGATGAAATAGGCACATATTGTTTGATGAACAAGCAGTAAATGAAAGGGGCTCAAAAAACGGTAAAAGTTTGACTTGACATTGTGGCTGATAGCCATGTTGGTTTAATGTTTCAAAAAATGATGCAAGAGATAACGTCCATCACCTGAAGAGACCAAGATGGTTTCTGGAGTTCTCATGTGACCATGAGGTGACAACAGACATTCTCATTTTTCAAAGGAAACAATGAATAATTGTCTTCTTACTATATCAACTGGTTTGGATCTTTGGATTCAACTAAACAGATAAAAAAATCTTAATTTGAAAAAGTTACAAAAAGCAAACTGCATTTGAAGCTTTATATCTATACAAAAGTATATGTAAGCAAAACCTGCCATATGTGTTTGGGTTTCACAACAATACCAGGTTGCTGATATTGTTCCAAAATACTGTGATACTTTATTGAATGTTTGAGATCATAAAAAAGTTGTTAAATAATAAATGTTAAAGTGTCTATTTAGAGAATGGTATAGAATACTCTACCTTTATACAGGTTGAATTGCCAGTGTTGTTTTAATGCAAGTTTTAAATTTTTATTAGAAGTTTTTCATTTTTTTGATAAACATATCTAAACAGAAGGCTCTAAACCTTTCACAGATTTTTTTCCAGCATTGTTTTGTATATTGTTTATTTCTTTGAAATTTTAGTGAATATTTTCAAAAACATTTTCATTCTTCAGTAACTAAATACAAAATATTAAAATCCAATTAGTTTATTTTCGTCTGATTATTGAAACTGAGTTGTTTTTTTTTCAAATAAGAATTTTTTCATGCAAAGGATTTTTCTTTTCTGTTTACAGGGAAATAACTTTTTAAACTATCATCTTTCCTAAATAAAGTGTACACAAATAATTTTATGATTAAAATTTTCTATAGTTTTTTTTTCTGACCAATAGCTCAAAATTGTGATGATTTTATTTTCATATAAATTTGAGTTCCTTTTTCTTTTCCCCATGTATCAATTTTCCACTGGAAGTTTCATGCCTACAGTATAGCAATGATTTACATAGAATTTACTTTGTATTAGGTAATATAGAGATTGAGAGGATATGTGTAGGTTATATGAAAATTGCATGCTATTTCATATCAAGGATTAATGCATTTGTGTGTTTTGGAATTGGCAGGGGTTTCTAGAAACAACTGTATTTCTAATTTTGAGGAGGTGCCAGTGGTGTAATGGTTATCGTGATAGGAAATGGACATAGTGACACGAGTTCAAATCCATGACGAGACTGATTTCATTTCACATAGGACTAATATCCTTGGGAAAGGTATGAATCCAATTATTCTCCTTCCAGCTATGGGTAAATAGTAGGGCAGACTGGTTCTTCAGCCTAGTCTAGGAGAAGGAAAACTCTGAAATCAAATCTATTAAACTCTGCTTAAAAATTGACCTTGTGTCATATCCTGCCCGAGAAGAGGGGTTGACAAATATGCTATTTCTAATTGTCAATCTAATCTTACAGATATTATTCTTTATTATCCTATCATCAATGTTTATATAAACCTGTATTAGTAATTGTCATTCTATTCAATTTTTTTCTGGTGTATTACAATTAAGAGTTAATGTTTATTGTTTTTTAGTGAAACTCTCAGATTATTATTCAATTACACTGAGCAGTGTCAGATACAAATAATGAATAAACCTGCACCAAGATTTGAACCTAAATCCCTTATTCTTGGTTATTTGCTCTTCAGGATAATTCCTTTACCATTTGGGTTATGAAGCAGACATTGATATTTTGTGCACTTATGTTAGAGTAAAATGGTAATCAAAAATATTGATTACTTGTTCTCTGATGTTTTCTAATGTTTTCTTTGGAAGATAATAACTTGAAGTTATGACTATGATGATTAAAAAAAATATGTATATGTATGTACATATAAATGTTTATATATATGCATACATGATTCAAAAAATGTGTGTGTGTGTGTGTGTATATATATATATATATATATATATATATATATATATATACAGGAATATGTTTATGTATGCAAATATATAGATATATATATATATGTAGATATATTTGTATATATGTATATATATCTGTGTGTATACATATATATAAGCATCATGTATTCATGTTTTTGTGTATATCTGTATATATATATATATATATATATACACATGGCGAGAAAGATATAGATATGTATATATATGTGTGTCTATATAAACACACTATCAAACATAAATAAAGAAAAGATATCAGGATTTAATAATTTCTTGTGGAACATTATACAAACAAAACAGTTATTAATAGGTATTATTCATTACCAAAATCTACAGCTTTGAAACTAAGTAAAATTAATAGAATTACATAAATGCATATAAGTCTCTACAGATTAGGTTCTTCAGCTTTGGTGAGGCAACTAGTCTAGGAGAAGGAAAACTCTGAATTCAAGCCTGTTAATCCCTGCTTAAAAATTGACCTTGTGTCATATCCTGCCCAAGCGGAGGGGTTGGTAAATATGATAAGTCTCTATGTAATTTTGGAGTGCAATTTTTTTGGGTTGAAGATTTTCAATGGTGCAGAGTTTGGTAATGAATAATTGTTAATAGTATCTCTTTTGACTGAATGATATTCTACAAAAAAAAATGATTAATACTACATGCTGTTTTGAAAGAATTCTGGAAGCCACGTCTAACAAAACAACAGCTGTATGACCACTTACCTCAGAGCACAGAAACCATCAAAATAAAACTTACAAGTTGTTCTGGTGACTGTTGAATAAGTAAGGATGAACTCATAAGTGACCTTCTCTTATAGACTCCTACACATGGACACACTAGTGCTGGCCAACCAGCAGAGACTTGCATACATAAAGAGGACCAATCAGAAGCAATGGAAGATAGGGATGGATGGCCAGGGAATTCCATGCTGTTCACATGATTTGGTGATGAAAATGAGAAATAATAAAATTCTGCTATATTTGTTTTGTGTCCTGGTAAAGGCAGCCAATTACCCAGACAAAGAGAAAGTAGGAGATATGTAATAATAACGAATAAGAGGAAAGTCAAATACTTGGTAACAGTGTATTTATTCAATAAGAAATTCATATACATTCAAACTCCTCTGACTCTGTCTGTCTGACAGCTATTTAATAAGATGGACACAACCATTCTTTTACAGTCCATAGGGGAGTTAGTTAATCCTCTACAACAATTTGGTTCAGCAGAATATTGACTTTTTTAAGAATATTGGTAAATGTGATGTATTTATTTATTGGTCGTCATGTATATATATATAGATGTGTTTTAGAACAAACATTAGAATATATCTTAAAAGTTAGAATTTGTATTATTAATAGAGAAGGATGATAAGACTTAGTGATTAAGTTTGATTTTGAAAGAGGGACAAGATCTTTATTCTGTATTGTTTTTCTTTTCTATGAGGGTTGGCGGAAAAATTCATTGGCTGACAAAAATACTCTCATGGAATGATCTTTCTGGGTTTCTTTTTCATCAGAGTCTAACTATGGTTAATACACTTCTTCCATTAGTATTGCAGGGCTTGGATCTCATTTGCCAAAGAAGAGTTCACTTTGGTTTGGCAGAAGATTCTCTCTTTTTTTTTTTTTTAGATTAGTATCGGTGTACTTATTTATGGATGTTCATGTACATATACATATGTATATATGTATAAGCACCAATATTAAAATATATTTTAGAACTTAAATTTTGTATCATTAATGGCTATGATGTGGTGACAAGGCTTAGAGATTAAATTTATTTTGAATGAGGAACAAAATCTTTAATCTGTTTTGTATATTCACTTCTAAAATTTTTTTTCTTATTCAAAGATTCAGAAAGTCACTGTATGTAGTCTGTACTGAAAGTAATCAACCATTTAATATTCATAAAAAAAATCTTGCTTTAGTCCCTTTCAAATTCTGCCTGTAGGAGCTCCCCATCACTTATGTCAACATATTATATGTGGGTCAGCTGAAAAGTTGATATCCTGACAAAGATACTCTCATGGAATGAGACCAAATGAAGTTTAGTTTTAACATAGATCCCATTGCAACTGACTCACTTCTTTCATTGGCTATGCTATGCTTTAATCCCATTGGTCAAAAAAATTAACAACAGATATGTCATCATATAAACTTTTCAGGCCACTCATATATTTTTGAAAACGGTTTGCAAAGCCCTCTTTTTGGATTACCCTTTGCTGCCTTATAACATTCTCCTTAATCTCATCTACAGTCTGAAATCTCCCTTTCAATGGCATTTTAAACTTTTAAAAAGGAAGATAGCTTCTCTACTTCCTGGTTTACCAAACTGTGACCTGAGTGATGCAATTTTCTGACCCTGAAAAATAATCTACTAAAGACTAAATTAGATATCTAATAATGAGGAAACAAGAAAAACAGTAAAGAGTGATCAAGAAGCAAAACAACACTAATCTGATATTAATGATAAAAACCTCTTCAATGTTGGTATTATTTTCCCATACTGTCTTATCTCAACCTCTCAATATCAAAAGTACTTAACTCTTTGCTGAGTAGTTCTACTATTTCTATGGGAAATCATTCTATATATAGTGTCTTATCTCCACACTAAATAATGAGGTTTTGATCTTCATTCAGTTAGTTTATAACATATTTAGTTTTGTTTTCACCCTGTTGACAGAACTTAGAATAAGGGGTAAGACTGTTCAAAAGGGGTGTCCTAGGTATGACACTAAACTACATCTGATTGTGAGGTTCCTTTCTGGAGATCTGGGAAGTGTTGATTACACCTTTATTACCATTACTCCCAGCTCCACTTTGACTTGAAGTGCAAGTACCTGTTAAGGTCCCACCTATGGGTCAAATAGATCTGTTTAAAAATTATTTGTATTCAACAGAATACAAATAAAAAAAAAACCCTCTTTGGAAACAACCATGCAAAAAATGTAAATATGAAATTTCAATGTACTCTATTCCCTAACTTTTACACATGAAATAACCCTGAATGGGTTGACGTGCCATTATAATCAACTAAGAAATCTGGTTTATTTCTAAGCCCAGTACTTGTGAGTCTGTAACATGCACGTCAAAATTGACATATTTAACATTAATACAAAATACAGAAAATAAACATGTGCTAAGGGATTAGTTCCAATTAACTCACAAATGATATGTATCAAGTCCCAAGTCATTAACAGTTCAGTTGGCTGGGGCTGTAGAGGGGTAAGACCCTCCCAAAGAGTGTCCTGATATATGACACTAAACAGTCTGATAGTGAGGCTCCAGTAATGCTGGAACTTCGACCAATGTGGAGTACCCCTTCATTGCCATCACTCCAAGCTTCACTCTGACTCTGAGTGGTAAGGTCCTATCTATGCATCAAATAGAACTGTTTGACATTTAAACTGAGTGCAAGCAAATGAGTTATGCTAAATTGAAGTGTTTGAAATAGAACTGTTTGATGATTTAACTGTGTGTAATCAAATAACTGATGTTTAGTTGAATTATTAATGGTACATAGCAATACTTGAAACCATTCAACTTTGACCTATGCTGAATTGAATTGTTAGAAACAGAACTGTTTGATGATTTAACTGTGTGTATCTATAAATCATATATTTGATATGTAAAAAGAGGATTTGGCATTACGTAACCAACAATGGATGATATGCCATAAAACCAAACCAAGTCAGTTAAGATTATATAATTACATCGGAGTAAAGTTTCAAATTGGTAAATTTAAATAGTAAATCCAACATTGGCAACACATTTTTTTTTGCAAATGTCACATTAAATGGCTTACTTAAATTTATTTTATATAATTAGAAGATTTATTTTTATCAGAATGCAATGTCCTTGGTTATTATTTCAAACAGGTCATTGTTTATAGATTATAACCTAAGCCACAACAATCATAAGAATTATTATAGCAAAATCATGATTCTCAATTACAGTTCTTTCATTTCTTACTTTGTAAGTGAAGATATTTACTTCTATCATTGATTTATTTCCTATCATTCAAGTCAATTAAATACAACTAGGTGTGGATTGACCAGGACCAGGAATTCTTCATAAAAAGGGTTATTAATCCCTTAAAATATCTCACCCTACCATCCAGTCTATAGATCTATATCTAGAAATATGTAGAAAAATCTGCTGGAGTGTTCATTTCCATTGCTTTGCAGTACCATTACAAATCTATCTAGTAAATTATTCTAATCAAACAGCAGATCTTTTTGGTTTTCCCATAATGATTCATTAGGGGCCATGAGAAAAATTAAACTTCTATAACTTTGGCTTCTTGGTACTTGAGACCCTCAGGCACAACCCTATTGCCTGAGAGGACAGTCCCAATGACATAATGGCTCATGTGCAGGACTGTAAGGTCATAGTTAACTAATTTTAATTCCAGACGTGCTATTATGTTCACTTTCCAACTAATACCTTAAGAAAGGTATAAACTCTGTTATACTTTCCACCTATGGGTTAAATACTAACACTGCTACCATCCTCCAAGAATGGCTTTGGAATTACATAATCCCCGAAGGTTGATATGTCATTAAACAAAGAAACCAAACCAAACCTATTGCCTGAATTCTTTATCTGCATCCGGAGCATCTACTGAGAATATAAAAACAATGTCAATAGCATGCAAGATATATTTTTCATTATCTCAAAGCTGGATATTCAGAAATAAATTAGCATGAATTCTACAGGAACCATCTTCTAATAGAAATTCTCTTTTCAAATGCATTAAAAATTTAGAAACTTATACCTGTTGTTGTTAACAGATAAAACACTACTTCTGTGCATAATTTTGCAATTTTAGTCACATTTTTGTAAGTTTTCATAATTGATTTATTGCATGTATATACCCAACCCCTTCACTATGAGCAAGAGGTCACACAGGTTCAGTTATTAAGTGAGGTAAAACTGTTTTAGTTAAAATTCAGAGTTTTCTATCTCTTGGACTGATACAATTAGTGAGCCTTAGAATACATTGACTGAATCCATTGCAAAGAAGTAAGACCCCACACACACAACTGGGGTGTCTTGTATATGACATTAAACTGCATCTGATTGTGAAGCTTCACTTTTGGAGATTTAAGGAGTGTGGAGTATCTCTTCATTGCCATTATACCCAGCTCCATTCCATTTTAGTGTGGTTGTACTTTAGAGCCCCTCTACGAGTCAAATGGTCGGCTTAAAAATTAATCATATTTGATGGGACTATGTCCAAAAAAAATCCAAGAAAGAACTTGATAAAACATGTAACTGTGAATGCAATTCTGTAACATCTAAGCATAAAATAACATTAGACAGTTTGACATGCCATTGAAATCAAGCAGTCAATTCTCCTTGAATAGTTGTCATTCCAAATTTAAAGAGCCCAGTCTGCTATTCATAGTTGGGGGAGAAAATTTGGAATCACACCTTTCCAAAGAGTATCAGCACTTGATGAAATGCAAACAGCTGCATCCTGAATTTGAATTTGTGACACCATGTCCACTTTTTATAATGATGACCATTGCAACACAAGTGCTTCCTCATTCACTTATTTTAAAATTACTACTTATTTGATGGTATATAACACCAACATAATGACCACAAAAAGCTCAAAAATAAAAATTTTGGGTTCTGGTTGATAATGCTTAACCAGATGCTGTAGATTACCAAAACTTGTGGGGGGGTCTCCTCGTAGTGTAATGGTTAAAGCGATGGACTGCAGGATTGTAGTAAGCGAGTTCGTACTCCAGTTGCACTATTACATCCACTTTTGGGCAAATACCTTTGGGAAAGGTATGAACCCCATTATCCTCTCAGCTATGGGTTAAATAGTACCACTACTGTTCTTCTAAGAGAATGGCTTTGGCATTAAATGACCTACAAAGGTTGATATGCCATTAAACAAAGAAACCAAACCAAACCAAACCAAACCAAACCAACCAAAACTTTTGCCCAACTTTACTCCATTGTCCTGTATACCATCAAATATTTGACATTAAATGGCCCATATATGTGTCAATGTGGAACAAATTAAATTTATTGAGATACAGCATTTATCCTAACAAATCTCTACAATTCATAATTCTAATATTTTCCAGACAAAAAAAAAATTCCTACAAAGAAAGAAAATAATAAAAAAATTGAATTGATTTAATAAGTTTATATGAATTTTCAATTTCACCCTCAACATTTTTCACCTCACAAATGTAGACATTTTTCTTTAAATTTACATAATATATTTTCTTGAATTTTATATATCTACAACTTACTAAGTTGATGATTGTAATTTATTCACCTAGTTTTGTGTTCAATTCCTGCTAGTGGCTAAAATTTGATTTTTTTATTTATCAATTACCTTATGAAGTTAGTCATTATACATTATTATAATTTCCACATTTTACTTGGCATCTAACATAATATTTTTTTTTTAAATAAGAAAGAAAGAAAATCTAATATGTTGGTGGCAGCAGCAATCACTACTTATTTTACAGAGTTGACACAAAATTCTTGTGCCATTTTAAATATTTACTTGATGACCCATGGTAACAGTCCATGATGACAGATTCTAATTAGCCTTTTGTACTTATCTCCATAAAAAATTTTTAAATCATTTTTTCACACCTTGTAAGCATGGATTTTATCATCATTCATTTAAAATTCATGTTCATGTGCAGAAAACTTTCTTTATTACCTTGAGTATCAAGTGTCAATCAAGTGTCACAAAGTTCCTTAGAGTTGACAGATCTATTCATAGTTCAATTAGGACAGAATTAAAGTGGTATTTCATGGTAGTAAATAAAGGCCAATAATAGACATTCTACAAGATTGTAATACATTTTTCATCACATCTACTCATAGTTAATATTATGTTGTTTTTTTCACACAGCCAATAGATTTCAAGATATAAGTGATTTATTTTGATAATATGTCAACTTGTCAAGGGTTATTTTATGCCTAGAGGTTAGGTAATCATGTTCATTATACATTTATATTTACATTTTTTTCTGTACTTTTGTAAGAGATTTATTTTTTGCACATGGCCTTTTGAATACCAATAATTTTTATGCAGATCTATTTGAACCACAGATCAGACCCTCACAACTACTACTATTCCTGGTCAGAGAGAACCTGGGAGTAAGTACAATGAAGGGGTACCCCACACTCCTCAGATCTCCAGAACTGGAACCTCACCATCAGATGCAGTTTAGTGTCATACCTCAGACACCGCTTTTTCTTGTGAAGATTACCCCTCAGAAGGGGATACAGTCAGTGTATTCAATAATCTGCTGACATTGCACTGTTTGTAAGATTTATAGCATGAAACGCAGACGAGGAATATTTTTTTAAATAATTTTTTTGCAAATTTCTTATGGCACATGAATTTGTTAGGTTCTCATTGTAACAGCTATTCATAATGGTATTGATGTTTCTATTTTAAAAAGGAGTGAAGGATTCTAATTAGCATTTCATAGTTAATAGCTGTCAATAATGATATTGATGTTTCTATTTAAAAAAAGGAGTGAAGGATTCTAATTAGCATTTCATAGTTAATAGTTGTCGATGATGATATTGATGTTTCTATTTTAAAAAGGAGTGAAGGATTCTAATTAGTATTTCATAGTTAATAGCTGTCGATGATGATATTGATGTTTCTATTTAAAAAAAGGAGTGAAGGATTCTAATTAGCATTTCATAGTTAATAGTTGTCGATGATGATATTGATGTTTCTATTTTAAAAAGGAGTGAAGGATTCTAATTAGCATTTCATAGTTAATAGCTGTCGATGATGATATTGATGTTTCTATTTAAAAAAAGGAGTGAAGGATTCTAATTAGCATTTCATAGTTAATAGTTGTCGATGATGATATTGATGTTTCTATTTTAAAAAGGAGTGAAGGATTCTAATTAGTATTTCATAGTTAACAGCTGTCCATAATGATACTGATGTTTCTATTTAGGAAGGAGTGATGCATTCTAATTAGTATTTCATAATTAGCAGGTGTCTCTGATGATATTGGTGCTTCTATTTAAGGAGTGAAGGAGTCTAATTAGTATTTCCCATTTAATGCCATGACATTGTGAATTGAAATGATTAAGAAATGACATTCAATGTAAACATCGACTTCCCATACACACATAATTATTATTTACATGTAAATTAAACTGGAAATTGTTTTTGCTGAGATAATGTGATGTAAACTCAAGAGAAAAAATTTGGATAAGGATATCTGAAACTGGGGTTAAGAAATATGACTAAAAAATAAAAACCAAGTAGATTTTTTTTAATGTTTCATCTCTCCAACTTCATCACATACTGAAAATTTTTTCTACCTTTTTGGCAGAGTGTAGAATACTCTGAATGTACCCCCATACATGGATAAGATACCTCTAAAATTGATGCTTTGGTTATGATACTAATCTCTATCCAGCAGTGAGGATCCTGTTCTAGGAGGTGCCCGTGGTGTAATGGTTATCGTCGTAGGTAATGAACACGGCGACACGAGTTCAAATGCTGGACGAGACTGATTGCATTTCACATAGCACTAATACCCTTGGGAAAGGTACGAATCCAATTATTCTCCCTCCAGCTATGGGTAAATAGTAGGGCAGACTAGGTTCTTCAGCCTTGGTAAGGCAACTAGTCTAGGAGAAGGAAAACTCTGAATTCAAACCTGTTAAACTCCGCTTAAAAATTGACCTTGTGTCATATCCTGCCCGAGCGGAGGGGTTGGTAAATATAGGATCCTGTTCTAGATTTCCAAGGATTGTGGATTACCACTTCATTGATATTACTGACAGATCCTATCCATTCCAGAGTGGTAGTACATGCTTTTATTCCATCAATTGGTTAATTGATCTATTTGAAAATAATTAGCATTAGTTAGGAAATTTTGAAATCATATAACTGTGTGCACATAATTTCTAGTCACTTGAAACCATTTGTATATAAATAATTAGTATTAGATAAAAATGATATTCAATGAAAACATAGATCCCACAAAATTATCAGTCTATGGCAAAGTCAGGGATTTGCACCAGGTGAAGGGCAAATTGATTCACACTGGCTATCACAGCATACTGTTGCATCACGTAATCTCATCTGGAATGCTGTTTGTAGGTCAAGGATTTGTACTCATGCAAGATAATGACCCAAAGCATACTCAAAAACTCTGCCAGAGATACATTAAAAGCAAAGAGGAACAATAAGTCCTTCAACTGATTTCTTGGCCAGCACAATCTGCAGACTTAAATTCCATTGAACTGGTGTGATATGAACTTGACCGAAAAGTCAGATAGACAACCCACAAGTGCAGCTAACCTTTGGCAACTCTTGCAGGAGAGTTGGGCAGAACTATCTTCAGGCTACCTCCACAGTCTTTGGGGGAAAGAATGCCAAGAATCTGTGAAGCAGATGCCAAAGATGATCATTTTGATGAATCAAAAGTTTTAGAAGTTTTTTAGTTCTTTGGTTAAATTTGTATTTAATATGACTCAGAAAGGCTTATATTTAGTATAAATAAAACCATTGTCGGGCTTAACTTGTTCTTAAAAATAACACTTTTAGGATAAGAAATGAGAATTTTTGAAGGTGGCCAAATACTTTTGGACTGGTAGTGTAGATTTAAACATTTATGAAGATTTCTTGTTAAATCTTCACATTGGGGAATGTCAGTCTGGTCATTATATGGTTTTGAACATGCATAGATATCTCCATTTCAGCTGTATTATCCTATAGATAAATTCTCTCTTGTCAATTCACAGCTTTAATAGGCTTGGCATTTTTCAAATTAGATTTGGGTGTATTATAATGATAATAATGATGGTGATGATCAAATCAATGCTAAAAAATGATTACAGCTAAGTTTCCCAGTCAACAATAATAGGATATCTCTTTGAGTAATTCTTTTACTCTTTGTTGGCTTGTATTTCTTGGATTTATAATAAATTCAGTTGTAAGAAAAATAATAAGTATGGTTTTACATAGATTTATACAAATTTGCAATTTGGCTTCTTCTTAGATTTTCTTACCTCTTTTAATTGGTGGTCTTTCACTGGAGTCTGAGCAACAGCAAGTCTCTTCAGTTCTCAAGAATTTTTCTGACAATTTTAACTGTTCTGTAGTCAGTATAGTCTTGATTCTTGAACTGATTTCCAATTCCATCAGTCTTTTTTTCCCAAACTTTTAGAGACAGTTCCAAGTGTACTAATTTTCATGTTTAACAGCTTTTTCAGCTCTCTAGTAAGATTCAAGTATTTGTATAGCTTTTCACTTTCTTTGATTTTTCACTCTGTGTTCTGCTGGAATGGCAAAATCAAAAAAAATGAGAAATTCTTTTCTTTTCAACACTAGGACTGATTTCCTGGTCAATATTTCGGTGGTCCCAGATAATTTTATGGGTTTCATTTTCTTGGACAGATTCTGGTTCACTCTATGTGAGTTACTCACACCTATTTTAATTGGTGGTGATAAATGATATTATTATCATTATTATTATTATTATTTGTTGTTGTTGTTGATTTTAGAAAAAAGAAAAAAGAAACAAACAGAAAATGTTTGATCTTCTTGCCCAAGGGTCTGCTGTTGGATTATGGACATTTTTAATTGGGCAGAAGTAAAGAATATGGTGTGTCTACAGTTTTGTATGTATAACATGATTATTATAAAAATAACTTGAAATTCACCAAAGGCAAAATTTCTCACATGTATTGAGAAGTAAGAGCAAAAATATAATTCGAGCCCATTAGAAGATATTTACGCTTGTTGCATGCTGAAAATTTAATATGACCAATCAGTGCAAGTTATAAATATATAAGTATGATTGAGTTTCTTAGTTGTAGACATGAGCAAATGCCAATATGTCTGTGAGTTGTTATCCTTAGATGTTATTTTGGAAAAAAAATGATTTCCAAATGGGACCAGCCACTGTAGAAAAAAAATGAGTCATCTCATTTGCTTCAGTGATGTAGGTATGGAAATAATCTTAGAATTAGATAGAATCCTGGAAATTCCATGGTATTTGGTAGCTACAATTATCCATTCTCTTATGTGTCTACTCTTTTTCTTGATCCTTGCTGGTATCTTCTAATTTTCCCCCTTATCCCTTTCTAATCATGGAAATTCCATGGTATTTGATAACTATGATTATCCATTATCTTATTCCTCTGCTTCACTTCGGGCACTTTCACTTCACTTTTGGGCAAATACCCTTGGGAAAGGTATGAACCCCCTTATCCTCCCAGCTATGGGTTAAATAGTAAAAAAAAAAAAAAAGGGTGTCCTCGTGGTGTAATGGTTAAAGCGATGAACTGCGGAATCGTAGTACGCGAGTTCGTACTCCAGTCGCGCTATTACGTTCACTTTCGGGCAAATACCCTTGGGAAAGGTATGAACCCCCTTATTCTCCCTCCAGCTATGGGTAAATAGTAGGACGGACTAGGTTCTTCAGCCTTGGTGAGGCAACTAATCTAGGAGAAGGAAAACTCTGAATTCAAACCTGTTAAACTCTGCTTAAAAATTGACCTTGTGTCATATCCTGCCCGAGCGGAGGGGTTGGTAAATAGTATCTTATTTCTCTGCTCTTTTCTTGATCCTTGCTGGCATCTTATAATTCTCCCCCTTATCCCTTTCTAATCATGGAAGTTCCAGTCTATTTGGTAGCTAGAATCATCCATTACCTTATTTCTCTGCTCTTTTCTTGATCTTTGCTGGTATCTTTTAATTCTCCTCCTTATCCCCTTTAATTTCAGAAATTTAAAAGATTTTGTCTGAATTTTGTGAAAAGGGGTTTATTGTAATTAATATTTTAATGGGTATACTATTTTTCTCATTTGTATTCTTTGTTCATAATCTTTCAGCTTTGCACCCTCGAGCCTTCATCAAGTGTCTTTACCATGAAATCATTAGTCATTCATTTTTTTTTATTCAGTGAACTATTTTAATTGTTTATGTTGTTCTTGGTTCACAATCTTTTGACTGTTTATGCATCACTCTTATGTATTTACTGGGGGATTTTCAACCATCCATTTTAGTTTTATTCAGAGGCAAAGTATTTTTCTCCAAAACAGATTTTCATAATGATCAGTTAATTCCAATGATTACAAAGTAAATATGCCTGAAGAAAGCTGGAGTGTACAGGGCTGAAACACTGTGAACAAAGACAAGTAAAATACTCTAGTAAAAAAATAACTACATAAATTCACTATGCATTCACAGAGGTTTAGATATTTTATGTATACATTCATCCAACCCTTCAACCACATGTGGGATGTGATATAAGGTCATTTTTTTAAATAGAGTACAGCTGATTTGAATTCAGAGTTTTCCTTCCCCTAGACTGATTGCCAAACCTAGGCTAAAGAACCCAGTCTCCCCTTAGATTTACCCATAGCTGAGGAGAAAAAGGATCAATTCATGCTTTTCCCTAAGGCATGAGCACAAAGTAAAATGCAAACAGCCTTGTTCACAATTTAAATTCCAGTTGCCAATTCCATCTCCTATGATGATAACTATTACTCTAACCATGCCTTTCGTGTAACAATAATGTAAATTTTTCCTTGCAGTTTTCATGTTAATTATATCTGATGATCAAATTATTTATGTTGACCAATTTTCCTTAAAAACTTTTGTCTTAGTTTGCGTTTTTGCTTGGTGGTCCCTTTGTGATTTCCTTACTCGGCATTCATCATTTTGTAACCATTTCTTTCAAACTTGTTATCTGGTGGCTTTGAATATTGAAAAATAATCGATCTGAATTTCATAGGAAACATCTATATTAACCATTTACACCAACTAAAGAAAAGTTAGTAATTTTATTTCTAATTTTATGCCAACGCATTTTATTCTGAAACAGCACTTATTTTACACTGTTAAAAAAATAGCATCCAGTAAATAGCATTCTCAGTATTTCATAGCTCATTTAGGAAAATGAGATATGTTTTATGCAGATGAAAATGTTTTTGTATTAGGATAAATATTCAAAAGAAATGAATTAGGCTACTAAAAAAAAATACCACAAAAATAAAAACCATACTTTGTTCTCTGTTCAAAATTGACCTTTTAGAATGTTTGAGCTCATTATGAACTGTTAAATTCTCTTTAAACTTAAATATTTTCAGAAATTCTATTATTAAATTTGTTTTAAATTGTTATCATATTTTTAACTTAGTGCAACAAAAGTAATCATTAATTTTCTCTGGAAATAGCTTTCTTGATTGCAAATGATGATTATATTCACATGAATGAAGGTTCCAGGAAAAAAAAAACATTAGTTTTAAAGCACCAAATAAACATGGATATTCAATTCAAAATGAATAAAATGTCAGTACTCTTTCCCATTAGAAATTAGTAAACCAGTTCCTATACCTTGGTAGCAATTTCTCTTTGACTGAAAACAATATTAATGTAAACATGGGTAAGGCATGGACTGCTACTGACTGGTTAATGATAATATGGACATCTGATATCTCTGATAAAATAAAACTGGAATTCTTCCAAGCTCTAGCCATGTGAGAACAACAATATGGCTGCACCACTTTGACTTTAACAAAATGCTTGGAGAAAAAGCTTGATGGTAATTACATTAGGATGCTTTGTTATGTTTTAAACGAATCCTGAAAGTAGCATGCTATAAAACAGTAACTTTATGACTATTTACATCCTCTCTCAGAAATCATTCAAGTAAGACATGTCAAGCACTGCTGGAGAAGTGAATACAAACTCATAAGTGATATTCTCCTATGGACTCCAACACATAGATACACCATTGGTGGCCAACTAGCAAAGACTAAAATTCATCAGCTCTGTGCAGACACAGAATACTATCTAGAGGAGATGCTAAGAGTGATCACTGATAGGGAAAGATGGCAAGAGAGATTCAAGGGAATCCATGCTGTTAGCATGTGTTTATAATGATGATCTTAAATATTTATATACATCCTTTCACTGTCAAATTTCTTTATTTAACTTTGCTTTATTAAATACTGTTTTTATGCTTCAATGAACCTTTTTAAAACTTCAGGTTTGGTTTGGTTTCTTTTTTTAATGGCATATCAACCTTTGTTGGTTATCTAATGCCAAAGCTATTCTCCTAGAAGAACAGTAGTGGTACTATTTAACCCATAGCTGGGAGGATAAGGGGGTTTTACCTTTCCCAAAGGTATTTGCCCGAAAGTGAACATAATAGCGCGACTGGAGTACGAACTCGCTTACTACGATTCCGCAGTCCATCGCTTTAACCATTACACCACAACGACACCCCCTTTAAAACTTCAGTATTAAGATATAAGTAATTTTACTCTAAAAAAAATTAAAATGAGATCTTTTGGATTCAACAATTAAAAAAAGAGCTTCTTAATATGTTTTGGTATTTTGTATCCAGTGTATTTTAACCCTTAGAACCTTGTGCCTCCCATGCTTGTGGGCCTCCTTCCCTGGAAAAATAGCCGAAAATATATAATTTTGTAATCAGTTATTTAACAGATTACAATATTTTATTGGCAATAGCAATGCAGAAATATGGATTTCTCTGACCAGAATTCAGGCCTCCAAATTATAAGTATTCTTTGACACAAGTACCAACCACTCAAGTTTTAAGGGTTTAAATTTTGAAGATGACGAAGGAAATAAATACAGCATTATTTTTCTAAAGTAATATCAGCTCTTTCTAATTATTTTATCTTTGTATTATTGATCATGTTATATATATATATATGTATACCTTCCCAACAGTATTCTGTCAGAATTTAGCTCACCTAAATCATACAATAAAAGTTTTACAATATTTTGGTAAAAAGAGGTACAATTCACCAGCTCTGGAGGCTTTTACAAAGGTTGTGAAGGTGACAAATCACACTGAACTCTCACCTTATACTTTCCAAGTGCTATTTTGCCTCTATGGCTTGAAGCTTGGCCTAAAAATTCACACTTTTAGACCTACTTGTAATTGCCTGATCATCAAAGTTTTTGCAACCCAAACAATATTTCTTGAACCTTTCACACAGCAAATATTTTTAGTGTCTTCTGGGGCATTATAGCCCATTTTGAACTTGTAAACTGCAAGTTACTCAATTACTCTACATTACACATTAATCTGCACAGCTTTCAAATCACACACGGTGAAGTAATGCTCCACATGTCAATGAACCAACTACCACAATACTACTAACCACTGCTTGAACTGCTTCAGGTAAATGATATATGTATTGCAAAATAACATGTATCAAAATATTGCAAAACATTTGACTCACCCAAGTATTTTAAGGTCAGTTTTTTTTAATTTAAGATAGTTTTTATACACCCAAGAATTGTTTTATTTCATCTTCATTCAAAATTGATTTCATTTATTAAGTGCTACCCAACAGCTTAGAAAACTTAGTCACAAAAGAAAAATTATTAAACTAAACACCTAACTTCCTTCAAAGTAATCTCCATGTGCATATAGACAGTAATCTCTAAGAAAAGCAGAGAAAGAGTCTATACTCCATTTAGTTTCACTTTCTCTAAACATTTAAGTAGTTGTACATTGAAGAATAATTAAATTTCATTTTATCTACATCAAAAGTTCCTTATAACCAGCTGTCTTTAAGAAATAAAATTAATTTTAATGACTAATATATATAGACAGAGAAAGCATGTATAGTATAATGAACTGAATTCAAATTCAAGATAAGACTGTTTACATTTCACTTTGCTCTAATGCTTTTGAAAGAAGCATGAATTCATTTTCTCTTAACCAGCTATGGATAATATAAGACAAACTGGTTTGTCTAGTTTTGGTAGGTCAATCTGTCTAGGAGAAGGAAAGATTCTGAATTCAAAAACCTAAAGAGTAGTTTTTGTGATAATCTCTGGCACATTGGTGCACTGTTTTTCTATTATCAGCTTATCTAAAAATTGTGGCTGGTTTTACAAAGAACTTCACCACTTGTAACAAATTACCTGCGTAGGTAATCCAATGGTTCACACCTTTAACTGAACTGATGGGCCCTCATATACATTAAGATTAATGAGAGTGTCCATTAATATATATATATATCTAAGTAAGTAAGTAAAGTTGGCGACAGTAGTTGAGGATGACTCAAAGCTCCCTTTTCAATAGCTACTACACTAAGGTGTAGGGGAGGGCACTACACCATTCCCTGGATTACTCTACTTTACCCTTGATCACTCCCTTATAATGCTGAGTGTTAAGCAAGGCAGCATCAAGTACCATTTTTTGAGTCTTTGGTATGACTCGACCTAGGATTGAACCCTGGTCTTCCAGACCATTGGCGAACACTCTACTCATTAGTCCAATTGCTCAGTGTATATATATATATATATATATATATGTATATATATATACATAAGAAATGCAAAATAACTGAAGTGTGTTTATCTAATATGGGGAGGATATATATCTACACATGATGCTAAATAGAACACTAGGTCAGTTTTGTAAGATGAGCTTAAAAAGTTATTACTGCAGACATCAAGTGTTTCCATGTTTACATTCTTTTAATGCATTAAAAAGGTACTATGTAGGAATAGAGCCATTGTTCCCTAGCTAGAATAATTACTTCTTTGCTCAACTCAAAGTGACTATTAGAATTTCATTTTCTGAAATCTCAGCACAGAAACGAAATTTTATTGATAAAAGTATTTAAAAATATTAGCAAATATTCTATCGAGTTGAAAATGGTTTCAGTCTTCTCAACACAGTATTTCAGTATGAACTAATTTCATTATACCATGATTATGTTATAATTAACAATATATATATATATATATATATATATATATATATATATATAACAGCTGCTGAAAGAAATAATCTCTGTTACACTTCTCTTCAAGTTTTGAAGTATTGAAAAATCTCTCTTTGTTAAAGTCAAAATGTAGCAGCTGTTCTTTCATCAATTACAGAAAATATGCTCTTCTTTATATTTGTCTACACATGTACATAACTGAATTTAATGCCTATAGTTAAATGAACTATGGTTTTGCTATCATCAAAATTATAACCAGAAAGCAAATAAATCACATGCATATTATTAAAATCCAATCAATCAATTCAAAAATGTTTCTGTTCCATATTGTGGCAAAGTTTTTTATCAGTAGTAATTTACATATCCTCTAATATTCAATTAACTGTAACATTTTATTTGTACATGACCAAATTAAACAGTGATGACCCTTTTCAATACTTAGATGGATGAAAACTTTGTTCCAGCGAGTACTGCAAGCAACTTCAGACTTAAGTAACAAACTGGGAAAAGCTTAATAAATGATATTTTATTCATAAAAATATTTGTGTATCTTAAAATGAAAGTGAAACTGCTAACGATTAAATACTTAACTCAAATGTAGAATTTTTTTTTCTTAAAGAAACCAAATTCATAGCTGGATACTATTTTTATTTTTGTGTAGTTGTTTTTCAGAGTTGTTTTTTTTTTTTTGCACATTGATCTATTGAATATTAATAATTTTTAAACAGATGCTTCCCTAACACATACTATCACAATGGGTCAAAGTAGCCCTTGGAATAATGGTAATGAAGGAACTTTCCACATACCAACAGATGCAGGACACCACTTTTTTGTAGGGCAGTCTTAATCGTCTGAAGGGGATGCACTCAGCATATTCTAAGCCCTGCTAACATGGCAATCTTGTTGCTGATGGCACTTAGTCTAAGTACATGGAATAGAAAACAGGCTGATAATTCTTAGTGCATTGACAAGTTTTTATATTTTATTCTTTGTGCTTTAACTGTTAGGAAAAAAATCCTACTACTGGTTCACTAGAAAACTGATTTGAACAAAACATGAAATAGCCTTTTAAAAGCAGACTGAATTAAATGTAGCCAAATGTCATGCAAGAATTTTCATCACTAAAAGTAATTTCCTATTTTCACTGTGGTCACCCTAAACTTTATCTCAAAACTATCCAGTTCCATGAGTTTATAGGAAATATTAGATTATAAAAAAATGATTTTACTAACATGTTTTGTCTTTGAAATGATCACTTGTTCATAAGGATTTTAATTTTTTTAATTATGAAAATAGAAGAAAAACATTTTAGACAACTTATTGGCTCCCGATGTTGTATATAAAGTCAAATTGGAGATTGAGAGTAGACGTCATTTACTAAACTTAAGGCCAAAAATACTGTGCACCCAGTGAAAATCAAACTCATTGACAATGGTCTGTTAGCCTAGCTCAGTAACCATGTAGGGCACTCATTTGGACTGAAAGTAGTCAATAAAGGATTTATCCAACCCCCTACAAGGTCAGGTTTGACTTGAAATCATTTTTATGCATATGAGTGAGGTGGGGGCATGCACAAATCAAGATTCATGTGTGGTCATTACAAAAAATGCTTGGTCCCCTCAGCATTTCCTTTTGAGGTGCCTCAGGTGCCAAGCAATAAACTTAACTCTACTAAACAGGTATTGCCTGAGAGGAAAGCAATCTGGGACTAGGTAATCAACTTAAAATGGCCCACCCAGTGCTCAAACATCAGGTGAGCCTGCCTGAGGGCATTAAGTAGTTAATATTAGTTGTCATTTTTTGAATAAAAAGAGGAAAAGATGACAGTTAGAAAGAGATATTGAAGAAATGAGGACTAATTACTTTACTAGTAAGAAGAATGAGAAATGATATCATTGAAACTTTAAAAATAATTAATCAAATTTCTAATAATTGTGGAAATTTTTTATAGTATTTCTCCTTGAAGTGGCAATTTACTGTCAAGACAGATTTCAAAAACTAAGTCTACAAACCAGTTGCATTTTTTTTTCATCTGAGAGTAATATAATTTTGGAACAAATTGCCTAATCAGGTCAAAAACAGCATAAAATTGGATGGTTTGAGAAAACATGGTAAAGAAGAAGAATTTAAGATGACATTTTTGAGAACTATCAGATGAATTATTTAACAGAATTTGATCTGTAAATAGATATTGTATTAAGAGTGTATATGTACAGTGTAAAGATTCTTTTTATTTTAAGGTTGATGTGAGAAGATAGAAAAATAAAGCAGATGCCCAAAAAGGCTTAACAAACCACAAGAAAAAAATGGCATGAAGATAAATGGACGATTACAAAAAAATCTCTTGAAAAATATTGACTTTTCTCATTATCTTTACTGGAAAATCATTTTTGTTGTTAAAAGTTTCTTTATTTTTTCTTCATATATTTAATCTATACAAAAATAACTGAAAGAATTCATCTTTGCTCTGAAACAGAAATTTCTGTTACAAATTAATTATGCCATTGCAAATTCTATACATGTAATCTTACAACATTTCAATGTTCAATCATTAGACACAAATTGCATAGAAATGGTTTTCACAAAATAACCATAATGACATGGTGCCTAAAAGTCTGTTGCATTTTGTTTTTATTTTTCACACCTAATTTCTAGAGTCTGTCCTGTCCAAAATAAATTTTTAATTTCAAATAAATGTCATTATAAATCAAAATAATATATAATTAATTTTTGGGGGCAATTATCTGTTTCTTGTCATTTGTTTAAAATCAGATATATCAAATTTTCAGTTAATTTGGAATAAATTGATTTTTACATTTAATTTCTAAATCATTGGAATTTAAATGAAATGGTGATGGCTCATAAAATGCTGCAATGGCTAATTTATTTGCAAGGAGAAATTAGAGATTAAAATTGAAATCTGTACATTTAAAAAAATTATTTTCATTGATTTCTAAAATAAATCAATTTAATTCTTTCAAAACATTATATATATATATATATATATATATATATATATATATATATATAAGCATCAATGCTATTAAATATGTATAAAAAATAATATGTATTATTTATATTTTATATATATATAAAACATAGACACAGAGTCTATGGGGTTTGATGACAGTCAGTTTCTCAGTTATGTGAGTTAAGGCATGATGTGAAGGATGATCTAGTTTGTGGTGCATACTGGGAATGGTGGTCAAGTTTAAACTATGTTTTTTTTTATGTGACCATAATATATTAATTTTGAGATTTATTGATTCATTTACTTTATTTTGTTTAATTTGTTATACTATTTTCATTTATTTGTCTAAATTTCTGAGATGAAGCTTAATTATTATTACTTAGAATATTCAGACTATCAACCTCATCTTTATTGCTATAACCATAACATTTTGGCTGATATGTCCTTCGGCTTTCTTCAGGTGCTTAATATCAAGCTCAGGAGTTCATACAGAATCTTAAACTGAACCTTTTATTTGAGCCACAGGAGTAGACTGTCCCAATTCTCTTAACCATAATGGGGTACAGGTGTTACGTTATAATAAGTATTCCTTGTTATTCTTACTTCTTGTTGGGATTGAACCTGCAACCTCCAGATGATTTCACTCAGAATCACCTTCCAACCAAACATCTTATCCACTGTGCCTTGTAATCTTGCCAAACAGCGGATAAGGCATTTCGTTGGAAGGTGCTTCTGAGTGAAATCACCTGGAGGTTGCTGGTTCAATCCCAACTACAGGTAAGAATAACAATACTTACTTACTATGACGTAACACTTGTACCCTCTCATGGTTAACAGACTTGGAACACTCATCCCCTGTTTATATCTATTATTGTTTTTTCAACATATTGCTCTATCCCTGATACTGAGCACTCTTTATTTATAAATATACTAAACTACATCATTAACTATAAGAATATATATGCACACATTCACAAATATATATATATATATATATATATATATAAACTCTTGGAGAGAGAACTTTTTTTCCCTTGAGTAAAATAAAGTCATGATTCATTCAAAATTTAAGAGCTGAATAAAAATCAAATTGGAAATGATGCCTGATATTTGTTATGAAAAGCTCTAAGCTACTTCATAATTCTTTTAAGCTGTGAAACTATTAGTTGTTCTTTACATTGTAGTAACTTCTTTATTTACCTCTTAGTAACTGGGGTCGTCTACATTATCCATTTTTAATTTTCATTTTCAACAACAAATGAAACAGTATAATTTTCAGTTAAAAACATTTTTCAGAACAAATATGAGATTCTCGACATAAAGAGATAAACAAAAATATTCGTCCATGTCTTGAATTTGACGAGAATTTTCTGTCTTTTTCCACCCTCAGCAAAATCCACCAAAAGGTGATTTTCTTTTAATGCCACTTCAGAAGTAGAAACCAATATCAATTCTAATATATAGCCTTGACTTGCGATGAACCTGGCAGATGTAGTTGATTGATACATCCAGACATAGATAAAATCAACAAAGTGACTACCAGAAAACAAGCAATATATAGGTGTAAGCCATGACCGAGGGAAAACAAGCATTAGTTTGGTTTCAGCTGTGACCAATGAAGAACAAGCATTACTTGGGTGTAAACCATGACCAATCAAAAACAAGAATGGCATAGGTGTAAACCATAGCCAATGAAGAACAAGCATTATGTGGGTGAAAAGGTGTGACCATGTGGGCCGCATAAGAGTTTTAAGGCTACATAAGGTCCAGAATTTTGGCTGAAAGTAGTTCCTGCTGGCTGTTCCAACTCCCAACGACTCTTTGTGTAAGTGAACTCTCTCTCTGACTGCTCTTCTACTTCAAACAAGCATCACTGTCAAAGAATAAAGATATAAGATAATATGTTTATACATACCAGTTCCTCGTTGTTTGTCAAGATCCAGTGGTAGTATATGACTCAATGGCTTCTTTATATTGTTCTAATCTCTGCATTCTTCAGATTACCTTGTTGATCTTGTGTTCTTGTAAATACACCTGCTTAAGCAAACTCTGTATTGCATAGACTTGAGCAGACATACTCCAGTTATGTTATTACATTTACTTTTAGACAAATACTTTTGGGAAAGCTATGAACTCGCTTATTCCTCTCAACTATGTGTTAAATAGTACCACTACTATCTATGTACGAGGATGGCTTTAACATTAAGTTACCCTCAAAAGTTAATATGTCCTTAAACAAAGAAACAGAAACTGTTGTCTAATGAAAAGTGAACAGAAATTGCCACTCTATATTATTTTTTATTTTCTTTCTACAGACAGAAAAAAAGTTACTATTGTCTCTTTATCTTTCAAAAACTCAATTTGAATGTTGTTTCAGCAAACTTTGGGGAAAATCCAATATTCATGATGGTGAGATAAAAAAAAAATGTTTTGAAATGCGACAGAAATTGTACCAAAAAAGATTGAAAAATCTAGTAACTAAAGTTACAGAGAAATGGAATCAGGATCTGTAAAGGCAAAAAGAAGAAATAAGTTTCATTGTTTGGATCATTGTGAGTGAATTTGTTTTTGTGCAGTGGTGTATCAATGTCATGACTAGCTTCTTGAGTTAGTGCATTGGTACTTATTGATTAGTATCTATTAGTACATATATACTAACAAGTTTTTATATTTATAATACTCTTTCTAGTTTTAGTAAATATATTAATCTTCCTAACCCCCAGAAAATGGAAGGTCCACAATGAATCTTTTTGGAAAGAATTCATCTTTTCTTCTTATAGTAACCCTAACATAGTTGTCACGGAGTCCTTTCCAGACATATTTGTCATTAGCTAAGGCTAAAACAACCAACAAAACTCTGGAAAAAATGCTACTGTGAGTGTTTGCATGTATTTGGACACAAGGAAACAAAGGTTACAAAAAAAGAATGGATAAAATGTGCAGTTCTACAAATAATATATATATGTGTGTGTGTGTGAAAAATGAAAAAAGTCCATTTAAAAATCTACAAAAAATGAATCCACCTCTTTATCTACTAATGGAAGATTGAGACCCTCTTCAATTTGTCTTTAGTCTAAAACTGCAACTTTTTAATTCTTCATTTTCTGACTGCTTTTTCCTGTTATATCAATCCATGATTGGTCAAACTTTTCATGAATTGTCAGCACAATTAACTTTATCATGTCAGCAAATTACTTATCCAAAGAATTGTCAAATTGCTATGTAAGTTAAATGTCAAATTTTCCATCCTGGAAAAAATAGTGACCTTATCCAAATAACCTTATGGAATTCTTTTGTTTTCTTTTTTTTTGCAGTGGAGTGGGGGTTTGTTAGTTTTTCTTTTATGACATGACAGACCTTGTTAGGTGATTTTGTCAAAATCATTGAGTTTGGTTGTTGTAAAGTCAGCACTCAGTTGCATATCAAGTTAAGTTAGGTTTTTAAGTGAGCTCTCCACAACTCTAAGGAAGGAGAGATTTTATGGTCATAGGGAAATTCTATTTTGTGCATGTGGTTAAGTCCATTCCCTGGATTGGTTGCTGGTCCAGTAATAGACACATTGGTATATATATATATATATATATATATATATATATATATATATATATATACCAACCTGTTTCAATAACAGAGCAGGGTCTGTACTAAGTTACAGCCTGTCTGTTATATTTTTGTCTGCCAACTGTACACTAGCTGGGATCCCTGGGCCTGTAAGTGTTATTATTATTGTTGTTATTCTACACATTAAAGCAGTGAGTTCTAAAAGTAAAAACCACTCTTTTTTTCTACAAGCAAATATATGGTTTCACAAAGCAGATAATAATAATTTATAAGCAGTTTTAGCTTCAAGTAACTATTCATAATAATTATTTCTTTGCACACAGTTATATGGTTTCAAGTATTCCTATCCAAAACTGATTATTTTCAAACAGATCTATTTGATGTGCAAAATAGGACCCTAACAGCTACTACCACTTCAGGTCAATGCTGACTTGGGAGTCATGATAATGAAAGGGTGATTCCACACAATCCTCAGAACTCCAGAACTGGAGCCTCAATAATGGATGTAGTTTAGTACCATACCCAGGACCACCATTTTTGGGGGGTTGGGTATTACTCTTCTGCAGGTGATACCCTTAGTATATTCTAGGGTCCAATAACAGGGTGGGTTCGATGTTAAACTAGTTTTGTATAATTGACAGTTTTTTTTTAAGGTCTATGCCAATCCCAAAGGTATTCATTATAAATACAAACTGCTAGATTTAATATTAAACCAACTCTTGAAATGCCAGTGTCAACTTAATTCTTGACCTTCTTCTATCACAGTTTGAAATATCAATTAGTATTTTAATTCTTATGATTAGTTTTTTAGTATCAGCAGTTAAGTTAAAATCTACTTTGTATAAATATTTTTGTATAGCAGGAATATGAAACAACATATTTATGAAAAAAGGATTTGGCTTGATTTGTTGATTTACTTTTATGGCATATCAACTTTTGTGGATAATTTCATGTCAAATTCTGTTTACACATGGATATATATATATATAATTTGTAAGTGAATAGTTAGTTGGTAACATTGATTTTAAAAGAGAGCTTATTTGTTTGCACACAGTTAAATGGTTTCAAGTATTGCTGTCTCACCACAATTGATCCTCAGTCACCACCTTGTAGCACCTTTCAGGTAAAATCAGATCAGGTACTTGGTTGCCACAAGAGATATTTGGGACAATCATATAGGTTCTAGGGTTTGACATGAGCAGCTGACTTATCAGATTAGACCTCTCCAGCCACATGTCTAGTCCAGTAGGGAACAAAGTGAAGTATTGCTGGTCATATGACCACCTTGGTTACTAGGTCGCACACTGCTCAGCATTACAGGTTGCACCCCATGGCCAACAGGGAGCCTCATTGGGGGCGGGAGGGTCCTACCCCTCTGCTGAGATACAGTTGACATATTCCACAGCCCCAGCCAACAATGTGGAAAAAAAACTATGAAATCATGCTCAAAATTTTTTTTTTTAAATATTCAAATTAAATGCTTTAATTTTCTTTACAAAATGTTTCTTTTGAAAACCTAGCTATAAATTAAATTGTATTCCAAATTCAGTGGCAAAAAGTTTCCAGCATATTGGAGTTTCTTCTTTTATTATTTATTTATTTATTTTGTATACATGAAATGCTAATTTCTCAGCTATGAAAGAGATAGACATTTTGCTTGGCAAAATTCCAGTCTTGATGAAAGATGAAAAAAAAACTATGTCCATAAATATATGTATAAATATAGAGAGGCATTTTATGTGTATATAATATGTGTATATTGGTAATTTATACATCAACCATATACACACAAACACACACACATATATATATATATATATATATATATATATATATATATATATATATATTATCATCTTATAATTGTTAGCAAGCTCCTCTCACAAATCAGTGGGGAGTCCCAATAGCATAATAGCTAAATTTCTGTACTGCAGCCTCAAAGTAAGTGAGTTCAAAATCCAGTTGCAATATTATATTCACTTTTGAACCTTGAGAGAGGCATTGAACCCCTTTATCCACCTCCTAGCTATGGGTTAAACTCTGTCTTTGCTGTTATTCTACAAGGATGCTTTTGACATTGAATATTCCATAAAGATTGATATGCCATTAAACAAAGAATTCAAACCAATCAAACTCACTGGTCATTTAGTACTAACCAGTGAGATTTTTCTTCACTTGGTGATCAAAGCATATTGCTGTATATCAAATCTAAGTTCCATATTATTATTAAAGATGCCTGAATAACACTATCTTCAAATTCTTGGCTGAGTCAAAAGTTTTGCAGTATTTTGGTAATGTAATGTAGAATTAAGCAGCTCTCGATGCTTTTGGTGAGGTTGCAAAGGTGTTGACCAACACAGGACTGTGAGATGCTAAGTTCACCTGATACTCTCTGAGTGCTACTTGCTGGATTTGCCTCTATGGCTATAACCATGGACTTCAAATCTTACCTACTTTAAGGTTCTTGCAACTCAATCACAATATCTCAAACCATCCAATTACTTTACTGTGATCAACTGCCTCTTCACTTTTCACACAACAAATATTTTTGGTGTTTTGATCCAATTCAAACTCATAAAACATAAATTCTTGATTAAGACGATATTTATCTGTGTGGATTTCAAATCACACAAAGAATGAAGCAATTCACAACATGTCAGCATACTAACTACCACAATACTACCAACTGCTGTAGGTGCTTTCCACAGTTTAAACTGCTTCAGTCACATAATGTGTGTCAAACTTTAGGACATAGCAAAATATTGCAACACTTTTGATTCACCTTAGTAAAAATAACAATTTTCTTTTATTTTATCGTGAGAATATTTTGATAGAATGTCTAATGTAATTTAACAAATGAATTAAATTAAAGAGAAACGTAATTTTTTTTTACTTATATGTAATAATTTCAAAGAAAATATGACCAGTTTATTTTTAAAAGCCAACAATTGGCTTTTTTAAGCATTAAATTCATAGTTCCTTGGCTAATTCAAGTCATATAGGCACTGAAAATTTATCACAGGTGTGGCTAATTTTTAATTCCTCAGAGATGAGTCAAATGTAATTATTTTCTCATGCTTATTTGGAGGGTGCCAATATCAGTGTCATGACTATATTTCAGTTTTATATTTTCCTTCTATTGTTTTTTTTATTTATTTATTTATTGTTTTATCATTTCCTGTTCTGTACCAAACTGGAGTGTCTACAGACAAAAGATGTTACACTAGGTTCATTTTGTTCAAGAAATACTCTAAGTGATGTTCATAAATAGCTTAGGTGTCAAATCTCATAACCAAAACTGTATATATACTCATCCATTGGGTGCTTCATATGGTGTATTGGCTTGCAAGCTCGATAGAATGTCAGATTATTACCAATGAGTTCATGTTTCACTGAGTAGCTATACTTCCAGCCTTGTACCACAACTAAGCAAAACTTAATAAATAACCACACATAGAAAAACACACACACACACACACACACACATATATATATATATATATATATATATAGAAAGAGAGAGAGAGAGAGAGAGAGTATCAAGACAAGTTATCTTTACAAAGAGAGAAATGAACCATCAATGAAACATTCATTTTCTTCAAAATTCTCCCCATAGCATTCAACACCGTTTGAATTCCTGTTTTTTTCTTTTAGTTGAAGCATCTTTGCAATTATCTTTTAATATAGTATGAAATAGTGCTTTTAGGTTTCTTTAAATGTTCTTTACATACTCAATTCTTAAACTTGAGATAAATTTTCAATCGAGGTAAGAAGAAAAAGTTATGTAGAGCTAGATCTATTTCTAGAAATCATCACTTAATTACATAAGTCCATTTCTAGATTTAGAAATCATTACTTTATTATATAAATCTATTTCTATTTCTAGAAATTATCGCTTTATATAAGTTGCTTAGCCACTTATATATCCTAATTCAGATTTTAACTTTGAAATAATTTGAAGAGAGGTTCTTTATACCTTTTGATACATCTTGTAGATATGAAAATAAGTTGCTGATTTATTAATATTCAATTAATTCATATGCTTCCAAATGTATATAGTATTTATGTCAATATTCATAGATATCCAGACTGCAAAAGTAGTGTGCAAGTCTAAGATATTATGTTGTCAATAACTTCTCTATTATTTCTATTCCACACTGTACGTAACAATTTGAGTAATAATGTTCCTTAAACCTTTTAACATTTATAATTTTTCTTTTATCATCTCTGTCTGTGATGCCTAAAAATCTAGTATTCATCCAGCTGGGTTGTCTAACATTTTTCACAGTCTAATTCTAGCCTTAAGTTAATTCTTAATGATAACAATTTCTCCCAACTTATCTATGGCAAGAAAATGACATCTGCCATGTTTCTTGCATTCTTCCATTTTCATACTATAGCTATGGGGAATCTTTTACTATTTTTAACCTTTGTTCTTTAAGAGTCTTTTGTTATTCCAGTGATTTTATTAAAGTTTCAGCCTTTTTCTCTTATTGAAGAAATCTTTTTTTTTCTTTTTTATTGTCCATACTTTCTCATAAGCTCAATGAAAATTTTTGAAGTGGGTGTTGTTTTGTTGGATGGTTAGTTATTTATATTTATTTTTTCAGTAATTCAGTTTTGAATCTATATCTTTTCAATGTGGAACTTAATATCTAACATTATTGCAACCTTGAAGAATGAATAAAAGATTTTTTTTTAATCTCTTTAATTTTTAAAAGTTATATAAAAGTTTTGGGGATTTATAGTCTTCTTGTCCTTTCAACTCTTTTTTTCTTTGTCACTATTCATCTCCTTATTTTTCTATTTTCTTTATTTCTTTCTCTCTCATTTTGTTTCTAAATATTATTAATTTCTGTGCCTCTCATGCTTTTGATTTTCTTTCCCTCTTAATATATTAATCTTTTTATTTCTCTTTTTTTCTTGTTTAATTTTTCATTTTCTTCTTTTTTCCTCTTTTCATTTCCTGACAATCTTTCTTTCCCTAAGAATATTCTTCTTTTTCCTTCAAATTTTTCAGGCTTTCTTTGGTTTGTGAAATTTGACTTGACATTTTCTCCTATTCCTTCCCCCATTACGCATTATATTGATTTTTCTCCTTTCTAGCTTGCCTTTTTCTTTCTTCCTTCCTTCATTTCACTTTTCTGTTTTCTTTTTGTCTTACATCATCTCTCTCTCTCTCTCTCATTTCATCTTTTTTTTCTGTTTTTACTTCACTCCTTTTTCAACTTTTTTATAACATTGCCAAACTTTAAACAGAATTTCAAAAGCCTTGCTTCTTTTATTCATCCTTTCAATTGTTTTTTGGGGAGGGTTTTTTTTTTTTTTTTTGCGTAGTCAAATTTTTTTCTGTTATTTCTTTTTTGCTATTAATTTTTTTTTTTTTTTTTTTTTTTTTCAAAGAATGATGCTAGTTTGTTTTTTCCCCTCTTCCTGAAGCTTTGATCATCTATCATACCAAATCTTGGTGCCATCAGTAACAAGACTATGCAATTTTGATATATTTTTGGTAGTAACCAGTGTTAACACTTCTCTTCTATCACATATTTATACAGCATATTTTCTGAATCTATTGGCAGCAACATCATAACTATTCAGGAGATTTATCTTGTATTTTCATCATGAAGAAAGGAGTTGAATACAAATATTACTTTCCATGGTTCCAGTTCTTGAGTGTCTGTTATTCTTCCTTTAACCCTTTTCAAAATCGAGGAAGAATTTAAAGTATATATTGTGAAAATTATTGGTAATAAAACAAAAGAAATATATGCGTATGTTTCTCTGTTAACATATTTATAAGGGCTAAACATATAAAAACCTATCTTTGATGTATGATGGTGAATCAATAAATCTGTTTACAGGCTTGAATTATTAGTTGAATTTTGATCTGATAAAACATAATGTTCAAGTTATGTTATTAATGGAGAAGTTCACTGACTAGAATTTCATGAAGTTGAAGTTAAGGTAGTTGGTTGATTGATGAATTTTAAAGGCATGTCAAACTGCTCAGGGCATATTTTAAGCTTAGAGGTTAGGGAATTGCATTCATTGTATATTCATATTTACATTTTTGTGAAATTGTTTTTTTTTTATGAGTTTGTTTTTTTGCGCACGTTTCAATCAAATATGAATCATTTTTAAACAAATCAATTTGACTCATAGATAGAAATCTAACAGGTACTTAAACTTTGGGTCTGTGTAGGACTGAGAGTAATGGCAATGAAGAGAATACTCCATACTCCCCAGATCTCCAGGGCTGGAGCCTCACCATCATATGCAATTAGTGTCATAACAAAAACACCCTCTACAGGGGATATTGTCAGCATTTTCTAAACCCTGCTGTAATAGAACATATAAAAGTGGCTTTTACTGGAAAAATAATGGCCCATTTTATCATAAAAATCAGCCATTGTTTCCCCAGAATATCTTTGCAAATATTCTTACTAAATATTTTTTCATCAAAAAATTTATTGACTCCACAAGTTTATGAATAAAACTTATCACCATGAAAATAACACAATAAGTGCTGGTAAAATGTTACACACCTTCTGGCCCTTAATTTTATGATTCTCCTATTCAGTGTCATGGAATGAAACAGCTCACATTGTGGTTGTGCCATGCTCTCTCAGAGCAATTGCCAAAATATCTGATAACAGTGAACAGAAAAATTGGTTGCCTATAATAAGTCATGATTATATATTATTAAGCAAACTGAAGATTTACAATGAATTTACCATTTTTGGTAGGCACATAGTACACACCTAACAAACCCAGAATGTACACTCCTTGGAGGAATGTATTTGTTGTTTATAGTGGTTATTGTCAAATGATGGCTAATCTACTTTGGTGAAAGTATAACTTGAAAATATCTCTGGTGATTTATCTTTACAGAAAAGTAAATATTTTTTTAGTATCCAAATGATATTTATTTGAAATTAAGGAAAGAAGGCGTTGATTGATTTAAAATATTTATTTTCACAATTTATTTTCTTGGGAAATTACACTTTTTATAAATAAAATAATTAATTCAACAATTGTAAGTGTTTACCTAACTCTTCTGCTATGGGGAAGGTGTGACACAAGGTCAGTTTTTATGAGAAGAACAACTGGTTTTAACCAAGAATTTTCCTTCTCCTCAACTAGTTGCCTAACCATGGCTAAATTGCCTAGTCTGGCCAACTATTTTTTTGCTTTGGTAGAGACACGAGCGTAGCACATCGCGATCAAGGAGGCGGCTTGGCTCTTCCAAAGTCGTGCCGGGGTTTCTGTCAGAGCTGATATAATGTAAAAACCCGAAATCGGCGATGAAGACAGTGCATCACTGAAGATCTACCTTGATGCATCTAGGATGTATAATTGAAATTTACCTAACTCTCCTGCAATGGGGAAGGTGTGACACAAGGTAAGTTTTTATGAGAAGAACAACTGATTTTAATCAAGAATTTTCCTTCTCCTCGACTAGCTGCCTAACCATGGCTAAATTGCCTAGTCTTGCCAACTATTTACCTATAACTGGAGGGAAAAGAACCGGATTCATGCCTTCTCCTAGTACATTTATGAGAAGTGAAAAACAAACAGCTTTTTCCTGGATTTGAACTTGACACACTGAACCCATTTCTGATAATAATAACCATTGCTGTACAAATACTTTTTTCATTTAACAAAATCATACTTACGTCTTGTCATCATGAAAGGAGGATCGGATATATTGTTGTTGTATATTGTTGTAATGTTACTCTTCTTATATTCATCCTATTTACCAACCCCTCCGCTCGGGCAGGATATGACACAAGGTCAATTTTTTTAAGCGGAGTTTAACAGGTTTGAATTCAGAGTTTTCCTTCTCCTAGACTAGTTGCCTAACCAAGGCTGAAGAACCTAGTCTGTCCTACTATTTACCCATAGCTGGAGGGAGAATTATTGGATTCATACCTTTCCCAAGGGTATTAGTGCTATGTGAAATGCAATGAGTTTTGTCCTGGATTTGAACTCGTGTCGCCGTGTTCATTTCCTACGACGATAACCATTACACCACGGGCACTCATCTTATATTCATTATTTGTGTCACTTCTCCATAATCCCACCATCTACTCAGTACCAAAGTAAAAGAAAAATTACTTTTCCATTATGAGTCGAGTTAGCTTAATATTTATGCCGGGCTGTGATGTACACTATCACCAAAACTATGTTAGTTTAAAGTGTATTTGTATTTTCTGTTCAGGATGAAATTCAAGACAATTTTTATTACTGAACAACTCTTATTAATGTATAAACCAAATCAGAATGACAATGCAAAAAATAAAAAATAAAAGATATGTTTATGTAAAATTGCGTAATAGAAATAAATGGAAGTTTATTTGCATTATACTTGGCAAAGTTCCTTAGGTTTTTTTTTTTACTTGGTTGTCACAAATTTTTATCGTATGCTGATGCACAACTTTTTTTTATAAAGTAGCATTGTAATTGTGTTGAATGGTCCACTGAATAGAGATGTCAAACTGAGAGATGAAAACATGTCTAGCAATTCTGGAAAATTGTTGGAAAGAGAAATAATTATCTTTTCACTTTTCTTTAATTATCCAAATGCATTGCTTCCTAATGGTCATCAGGAAAGTCATCCTGCAAGTAAAGGCTGTTTATCCAACACCAGTTTTGAATAATGTCTTGAGTGTTACAATGTGTTTTTACATTAAAAGTTGACAATATTATTTAGGCTGTGGAAGTGGAGGGTGGAGAATTTTAGTTGATTTATAAATAGTTTGCTTGAAACCAGAAAACACCAACAAAAGCAGTTTGGGTATAGGGATAAATTACCCAAAATTAAAATCGTTCTTTATAATTTTTTTTGTCTTCAACTTGAGTTTAAAAAAAGAAAAAGTTACTAAATCTCATGATTTCTCCATATGCTCTCCAGGTGAAATGCTTTGTAAGTCTCCAAGATACGAGTAATAGTATGTTTGAATATATGGTCATGTTTGGCTAATGACAAAAGATATTTCCCAACCACTACATAACAAGAAAAAAAGTATCCAAATAAAATAGAATTAAGCTTGTTCTCTATTTTCAAATCGTTATAAAAAAAAGTAATACACTAATAACATATAGTACAAACAATATTAGGCCTGCTTCAAGGTAAAAGTGTTAGAAGCTGCCAATCAACTAACCAATGACAGCACAGCATTTCAAAGAAATAACCAATAGAAACAGAAGAAAAAATTTCGAATAAACAAATAAATGTTTTCTGCCATTCAGCAAAATAACTGTTGTATATACGTAAATGCATATGATGAAAGTTCTTTGACTGATGTTGTTATTCTGGGGTGGGTGTATTTTTTCTTTTTAAAATTTTATATGCTTTTCTCTGCAATAATTTTTTCTTAGTTGTAGAATGATTGATTTATAATTCAATTTAGACAGGTCAAATAGTATGTTATTACAGTTGACTTACCACAAGAATTAGATTCTTTTTTTATGACTGTTCATTTTTGTAATTTTGTATCTCTCTTATTTTTGGTTTATAGAAATACAACTGACATAATGGTTATTAGCATGGAAATTGAAACTGGCAAACTGGGTTCAAATTCTAGATGTGTCTGTTTGCATTCACTTCACACAAATGTCCTAGAAAAAATCTATCTTGCCCGCAACCAGGTGCCCGTGGTGTAATGGTTAGCGTCGCAGGATATGGACACGGAGACACGAGTTCAAATCCTGGATCTGACTGATTGCATTTCACATAGCACTAATACCCTTGGGAAAGGTATGAATCCAATTATTCTCCCTCCAGCTATGGGTAAATAGTAGGGCAGACTAGGTTCTTCAGCCTTGGTGAGGCAACTAGTCTAGGAGAAGGAAAACTCTGAATTCAAACCTGTTAAACTCTGCTTAAAAACTGACCTTGTGTCATATCCTGCCCGAGCGGAGGGGTTGGTAAATATGATCTTGCCCGCAACCAAGTATGGATAAAATATTAAGACAGATAGAGCTCTATATCTTTGGCAGGCAATCAGTTTAGAAGAAATTCTCTAGATTCAAAACCAGGGACTGGATTTTCTTAATGCCTAGTTGGCTGGGGCTGCAGAATACACCTCTGCAGAGGAGTAAGACCCCCCACCACCACCAAATGAGTGTCTTGGATATGAGACTAAACAATTTGATGGTGAGGTTCCAGTAATTCATTGCCATTGCTCCCAGGTCCCCTCTGGCCCAGAAGAGTCGCACCTGATAAGGCCCTATCTATGGGTTAAATAGAACTAAACTGCATACTTATGCTAAACTGAATTGTTTGATTTAGAACTGTTTGACTAAACTGAATTGCTTGATGTAAAAATGTTTTTGACAATTAAACTGTACTTACATTTAAACTGTGTGCTTCTGCTAAACTAAATTGTTTGAAATGGAACTGTTTTTGACTTTGAAACTACTTACACTAAATTGAATTGTTTAATATAGAACTGTTTTGACATTTAACTGTGCATAAACAAAATCTATACTTATACTAAACTGAATTAGCTAAATTAAAACTGTTTCAATAATCTGAAAAACTTGAAATAGAAATGTTTTTAACAATTAAACTGTGTACTCATGCTAAACTGAATTGTTTGAAATAGAACTGATTATGTGTTTAAAAATGGATTTGGCATTAAATAACCTAGAAAGGTTGATATGCCATAAAACCCAAACAACTAACCAACTGGGTTTTCTTAGGCTGTCACCAATATTGTCTTGAAATTCATTCAGATGACGCAAGCAACATCATTGGTGTTGAGCTGACCCTGCACTTGCATTTCTCTTGAACAATACTGGTAGCATGGAGAGAGGAGATGTGCTGCAGAAGCAAATGCTTGTCTTTTATACAACCCAGCCTAAGTCTGCCCTGAGATGCAGATCGATGGTGTTGATAGGCAAACAGATTCAACCACGAGTTTCATCTGATCTGCAATAAATATATCTAAGTGGAAAATATTATAACTGAGGAAAATCCTCTGAGTGTGCTGGTCTGTAACTTTGAAGAAAGTGAGTTTAAACTTTAGTCATGTTGTAATGTTGCTTTTCAGACTGATACTTTTAGAAAAGGCATGAACCTACTTATCACCCCATCTATGGGTTAAATAGTATCACTGTTGTTCTTCTACAAGGATAGTTTTGGAATTAAATAATCCATGAAGGTTGATATACCATTAAACAAAGAAATCAAATCTTTACAATTGACTCACCACAAAATTAAGGTTCTTTTTCAAAGCTGTTCATCTTTGTTATTTGTGTAAATGTTTTTTGAGCTGTCTATTTTATGTTATAAACTATTGATCAAGATATTTGTTCTCTCCTGCATTTTTGTTTTTGTTTTCTATTGATTGTATGTTGCATTGTTACAGTTTGACAGGGCTTTCCTAATGTAATTGTAATCTATGACTTGATTGAGAATATGTGAAAAGAGAAAAATAACATTATTGAATAGTCTTAGGTTTAACCGCAGCCAACCGAACTTAGATTATAAATTATCATCATAAAATTCACTTTCTTTTTCTTTATTTTCTGATCTCCTTTTTCTTTTCTTTTTTTAATTGCACCAATATTATTTTAATTTTTAATCCATTCTTTTTTACCAACAGGTTTAAGTTTTTCTTCTAACTTTCTTCATTGCAAGTATTACATTTTTAAGGAAATGGCCAGAAAACTTACAGAAAAAGATCTACATTTTTTTCTTTCATAAGAAGAGGCAAACTACTGAAGATGAATGATGAAATCAGTCTTCAAAGTCTCTGGAGAGAAATGATTGAAGATAATCCTTACAATTCTGAAGTGTGATAATGAAATGTACAGGTCATTCGGTCATTGTTGATTTTCTTACTCATTTTGACAACCATCAGTGTCAATTTGATTTTATAAAATTAGTGAAACAAAGTCAAGAATGCAATCATTACCAGTTACTATTTTTAGATGCCTAAGATAGCCACTTTAACCACCTGCTTTATTTACTATTTTGCCTCAGGTTGATCTGGGGGTTTTTTGTTTTTGATTTTTTTTTTAAGGAGATAAAACCTATGCAAAAGAGAGAAAGTCCTAACATCTTTTTTTTTTTTTTTTTTTTTTTTGCAGACAAAATTATTGCACTTTTACTGATATTAATACTGTATTTGATAACATATTAGCCCTGATCCATCAATAAACCAATAATTCTGTAACTACCTTGCTAGGTCTAAAAGGTGATACACTAAGCTAAGTGAAATCTAATCCCAATATTTGCTCAGCAGGTGGGCAAACCAAGTCATAAAATTAATTCTTTGCACACCAGCTCTCTCAGTGACTATATTAAAATACTATAGCACTCTTGGAATTGTAACAAACAACTGTTTTATTTTTTTTAATTAGATAAAATTTGTCAATATTTAAAAAGTAAGCCTGTATACATCATATTTCTATGACTGGAAATTACATTGATGCAGTTAAAAATGAAAGAATGTAGTAAAAGTCTATGAATATCTATACTTATTAAGAAGTCCACTAGATTTTTTTGTTTAAATAGTGAAAATAACTTTTTTAGGTTTTTTATCTAAAAATGAAAGTTGTGTCATCCAACACTGAAGAAAGTCAGAGGAATTACTTTTATAAAATAATATTTTTATTCATGAACTTTTAAATGAGCAGCCTGGTCATCAGGACTTAGAATATGATAACTGTATCCTCTGCAGTGGGGTAAGACCTCCCCTGACAAAAACATATTGTCCTGGGTATGACACTAAAATGCATCTGTTGGTGAGGCTCCACCTCTGAAGAGTGCTGGTTACCCCTTCATTACAGGATTACCAAATTGAAGTAAGACCTCTCCCCACCCACAAAAAAAGGAGTGTCCTTGTTATGACACTAAAATGCATCCATTGGCAAGGCTTCAGTTCTTAAGTTTGGGGAGTGTTGGGTACCCCTTCATTACCAGTATTATCAAGTAAAGTAAGATTGTATTACCAATTGTACTGGGTAAACGTAAGATCTCTCCAACCCAAAAAAAAGAGTGTCCTAGGTATGACACTAAAATGCTCCTGTTAGTGAGGCTCCAGTTCTGAAGCTCCAGGTAGTGTTGGGTACCCCTTCATGACCAGCATTACCAGGTCTACAATGGAAAAAAAATTACTGTCACAATACTTTTTGATCTGCGGGTTTTTGAATGATGTTGTCTTTGTAGGGAGACAATAAATAATTGTCTCCCTGGAATTTTGGTGGGTGCATGTCTTTGGACACCTTCTAATTACATGACAATCCCAGAATCCATCTCATTCCCGTTTGAATGGTTATATCCTTAATGAACATTGTTTCTTGCTTAGTCATTGAGATGTAAAGTCAGCTTTGTTTTACTGTGTGTTGAATGAAGGTGAATAGTAATTCACCTTCATCAAGTAAGATTTAACCATTTTGTACCCCTTTCATTTTATCTATAGAATAATATGGGCATATTTTATCTTTTGGAACATTTTTTTGATTTCTTGTCAACATTTCTTGTATGTATATTATGTTTCTATATGTAAATGAACCTATCTGGTCTTTGCTTCCATTTCTTCTGTGTTAGTGTATGATTTACCAACCCCTCTACACTGGTAGGATGTGATGTAAGGTCAATTTTTAAGTGGAATTTAACAGGTTTGAATTCAGATTATCCTCTCCTAGACTGGTTGCCTAACCCCAACTAAAGAACCCTGTCTGCCTGAATATTTACCTATAATTGGAAGGAGAATGGTTGGATTCATACCGTTTCAAAGAATATTAGTGATATATGAAATGCAATCAGCCTCATCCAGGATTTGAACTCATGTTGCTGTGTCCATTTCCTATGATGATAACCATTACACCATAGGCACCTTCTGTGTTAGCATATCATCATTAGACCTTGGTGAGTGAAGATGCAACTGAATATCCTATCATCAACTAACCCAACTATAATTTCTTTCTCAATATCAAATCTCAAATGAAAAAAAAGGATAAACAGAAAATATGAAAGCGATTCTTTTTAAAGTTTGAGATAACTGACAATCTCTTTTTGAAACTGATTTGAATATAAATTTACCTTTGAGAGTTGACAAGTGAAAGGAACTATTGATAGAGCTTTTTAACATTCAGTTGAAGAACTATTGTTTCTGTATGGTGTCAATTTACAGAAAGTTAAATAAGAAAGAGAAAATACTACACAAATTAAAGTTTGCAATGATTTTGAGAGGAAAGTAACTGTGATATGAAGGTTATTTTCCTGATAGAAGAAAGGCACAGTATGTCACCCAAGAGGCAGGTATCTCTAACCTCAAATAACTGCAGAAAATCTAATAAGAAACAATAATTCAATTGTTTCTTATTAATGGCAGAATCAAATGAAATAGTTTGTTTTTTTCTTTACACATCAAATCTTCCTCTTTTTTTTTCTTTATATGTATGCAGCAGGGTGTTTGATTATTCATCTTAGAGTCTAAGGCCAAGAGGAGATAACTATAATTTTGTTTGTTATATTCAGTTTTAATATTTACAACCTCATTTGCTTCAACAAAACAAACATAATTTATTGCATTTGCAGTAAGATTGTGAAAGGTTAAACACTTATTAAAGAAAAATATTGGAGGCTTTAAGGAAAATAATGAACTGTGGTTGGGTCGCTTCAAATAAAAGTAAAATATAAAATGATTCAATTATAATGTTTGTTTTTTATTTTGTTTCCTATATGAGGAGTCTGCTATCTTCAGATTGAAGAAGATGAGACAAGGGAAATTAATTATGCATGCAACTTCGAACAATTGAATTTATTGGTTCAGGGCTAGTTAGCAAATATTTCCACTTCTCATAGCTCTTGTATCTGGGCATCTTCAGGTAAATAAGGAAAAAGGAGATAGGTCAAAGCTTATTATAATGAGGTCTTTTCAAATCAAATTCTCTTGTGAATAAGAAACTAATTTTACTTCTGTTACAGTAAAAAAAACACTTCTTGTACTTTTTACCATGAAAACACAGTCTGTCTTTTGAAAACATCAGTTGACATAGAAACAATTAAAAGGTTACCAGTAGTTTTTGTAAATCTCTGTATTATTGATTTTAATCAAAATTAGTGGCATATTCATAAGTCTTATGCAAATATTTCTCTGGTGATTTAGCTTTATAAAAATTTTTAAAAAGCAAGCGAATACTTTTAACATCCAAATGATATTTTATTAATATTCCATAAAATCAAACACAAGTAAAAGGATCACTTGAGTTTTTAAATTATTTTCATGACTTCTTACAAAATGGCTTTCAAAAAAAAAAAAATTCATTCATTTGAGGAATTTCAATTAAAAACTTCCAACCATGAAGCAAATAATATATATATATATATATATAGGCGAAATGCTGTACAAAATTGGACCTTTATTTTTGTAACTTTTCTATTATTCCAGTAAGTGCCATATAATGATTCAGGTAGTGGTGATGCGAAATGTTATAACCAGGTCAATATTCTGACTCAGAGTGGTAGTGCCTGTTTATGTAACATCTATTGGTCAAATAGATCTGTTTGTAAATTATTTGTATGGGATAGGAATACCTGGTATCATATAACCTTACATAAAAACATTTAGACTACATATGTGAATAAAAATGTGCTATGAATGTAATTCCCTAATTCTCAACAAATGTAAATATAAATTTTCTATGTATGCCATTCCCTAGTTCCCAACTAATGTAAAAATAAATGTACTATGCATGGCATTTCTTAATTCTCAACCAATATATATATATAAATGTACTATGTATGCCATTCCCTAACCTCTAGGCATTAAATAACCCTAAACGGGTTGACATGCCATTAAAATCTGACAGGTTTTTAAAAATTAGTCCTCCATGACTATATTGTTATTTAGTGAGCTTATATTTCTGATGAAGTCATCATCTTTCATAAGTATGTTCACTCGCATAATATCCAGAATATTTTCCATTGGTCATAATCATTCTCCGTTTCTTGTTTTATAGATTAACTGATAAGAATAACTTACATTGTAACTGCTAGACAGTTTTATGCTTTTGTTATGGAAATGAATTTTGTCTTTTCAAAATATCATAAAAACGTACAAATTATTAAAAGATTGGCTATATTTAGTACAAATCAATGCATCATTTATTTTATTGTTTTCTCATATTTGTCTCATAGATTAACCTGTGTTATCACCTTTAATTGATTAGTGTGAATTTTTTTTAACATAATAATAGTATTGGCAGCATTTTTAATTGTTTCTTATTGCCTCATGTGTTTGATATTTTAAAGGCAAACTAAATGCCCTCACTTCAGTTGTTCAACACCTTTTCCCCATATATGGATATAATGAAAGGACTGCTTAATGATATTCTTGACAGTGTCACTTTAACCCTGCTCATTTGAATTTTTCATTAGATCTTTGATTCCAGCACTTCATTTTTAATGTTTTTTAATATCAGCCATTTTAGATTTTTTTGTTGTTCTTCTTTCTCTCCATTTTAAATTTCTCCCTTATTTTTCACACCCAAAGTTATCTAGATTCCTTTCCATTTAATTCCCGCAATTTTCTTCTTTTATTCAATGCTTTTCATTTTCTTTTTCTTTTTGTCATTGATTACTTTTTTTCTGTTAATCATTTTTCTGCATCTGCTGTTATATCCCCTGTCTCACTTTCTGTACATTTTCTTTCTTTCTTTCTTTCTTTCTTTCTTATAAATCTCACTCATTTCCTGCTATTTGCTCTCTTTCTCTTAAAAATCTTTTGCTGTTTTTCATGACAAAATATCCCTGTCCAATTCAATTTTTCCAGAAACTCAATTCCTTTTCAGATTTAAAAAAAAATCAAGCCAAGTTTTCCATCTTCCATTTAGATATATTCACACACACACATAGATATTAGGTGCTTGTATATATGTACCTAAGTATGTATATACATAAGTTAAGATCGCATACAAGTTGCAATTACCAGACCAGTTTTATATATATATATATAAGATTTTAATTAGCATTAGTTATATGTATGTATTTATCCAACCCCTTTGCATAAACAGGATGTGACACAAAGTCAATTTTAAGCAGAGTTCAACAGAACTGAATTAAGAGTCCTCCTGGGCTGGTAGTGATACCAAGGTTAAAGAACCCAGTCTGCTCTACTGTTCCATAACTGGAGGGAGAATAATTGGATTCATACCTTTCCCTTAGGTATGAGTGCTATGTGAAATGAAAAAAGCTGAGTCAAGGATTTGAACTTGGTTCACTATGTCCATTTCCTATGCCAATAACCATTACACAACAAATACCTCTGAAATTAGTTATATGCACACACACACACACACATATATATATATATATATATATATATATAAATGAGTGTGTGTGTGTGTGTATATATATATATATGCAGACACAAAGTCTTGAGTAGAGTAATGATTATTGTTAAGGAAAATGAACTCAGCCAAGTTCAAATTCCAGAAAATCTTTGCATTTCCCTTAATGTGAATTCATTTGTGAAAGGCATGAATCAAACTAGGGATAAATTGTAATGCTAACTGGAATCTACAGCCTTCATAAAGCAACTCTGAATTCAAATTCATGACTCAAAGTTTCACAATTAACAATCCTCAGATGAGCTAATATTTTACACATCTGATTTTATCAAATGAACAAATGTACTCTTTATATATATATATATATATATATATATATATATATGTGAGGGTGGGATGAAAAGTTAATTGTCTGATGTCATATCAGCAGTTAACGTTTTTGATCAGTGAACTCCAAACACTGCAACAAAGTGTGTGGACCACAAAAGGGACTATGTTGAAAAATAAACCTCATTTGGTCATATTCCATGACAGTATATTGGTCAGCCTAAGAATGTAAAAAGCATTTATTTTTTTATAAGAAATGCTAATTTTCTATGTAATCATTTTCTTTATCACTACACTTAGTATAATCTTTTTTTTATCACATCTATCAGACGTTATAAAGGAAAATTTTCAGATCAAAATTTAGCTAATAACTATGGATATCAGTTTGCAGATTTATTGATCTATTCTTTTATTTATGTACATACATACATCTGGCCACATAGACTCAAATTCTGAGTAAAATATTGCATTTTTCCACTTTTCTCATATTGCTTGTCAGCCACTTCTTTTCTTCAAAGCATTTTCAAAACTTAAATTAATTTTCTTTTTCTTCAGATTTACTGCTTCTCCTTTTTCTGCCACTCCTTCTTATAGTTTCTCTAACAAATATTGCTTTCTTAATTTTCTTGCAACTTTGCTCAGAATTCCTTATTCACATTCTTATTCTCACTTTTTTTCCCCACTTTTTTCTATTCTTTTCTTTACCATTAATCATTTTCAATTTCTATTCTTCTCCGAAACAATAACTTTTAGTTATATGTGTGTGTGTGTGTATGTATGTATATGTTTGTCCATGTCTATGTGTGTGTATATATATATATATATATATATATATATATGTGTGTGCATGTCCATGTCTGTGTGTGTGTGTACATATATATATATATATATATATACGTGGGTGTATGTATATGTGTGTGCATGTCCATGTCTATATGTGTGTGTGTGTGTGTGTATATATATATATATATACGTGTGTGTATGTATATGTGTGTGCATGTATATATATATATATATATATATATATACACGTGTGTGTATGTATATGTGTGTGCATGTCCATGTCTATGTGTGTGTATGTATATGTGTGTGCATGTCCATGTCTATGTGTGTATATATATATATATATATATACGTGTGTATGTATGTGTGTGTGTGTGTGTATATATATATATATATATATATACACGTGTGTGTATGTATATGCTTGTGCATGTCCATGTGTGTGTGTGTGTGTGTGTGTGTGTGTGTGTGTGTGTGTGTATATATATATATATATATATATACACATACATGTGTGTATGCATATGTGAGTGCATGTCCATGTCTATGTGTGTGTGTATATATATGTGTGTGTGTGTGTGCGCGTGTGTGTGTATATATCTCTATGTATGTGTGTGTGTTTTCATGTCTATGTGTATATATATTTTTATGTTTACATAAGTGTGTGGAGATATATATATATATATATATATATATATATATATATATATATAGTTGTGTGTGTGTGTGTGTCATAAATATATAATGTGTGGATGTGTGTTGCATGTATGTATGTGTGGGCTTTTTTTTTACGACTCATTTCTGTTATTTTCAAGTTTTAATGAACTTTCTTTTCATATCGTATTTTTCCCCATTTTCCTATTTATTTTTATCCACTCAGTTCTTAACAATACTATAAAATCTTATTTTTCTTATTTCCCAAAGTATGAGATGTTGCTGTGTGTGTCATGAAATAGTATACACAAAACAAGGATGAAAGAACTAAATGAAGTATTTGACAAATTAGTATTGAAATTAAACTTTTATTTACAATCATTAAACACGGAAGATTATGACTGAATTCAAAACACTTTTAAGAAAAATTTCCACCGATATTCATTTGAAATTAGGAGAAGATAAATTGGCTTATAAATTCAAATCAATCCTGAAGAATTACTTTTTTGTTATGTTGTGGTTTTTCTATTAAAACTATCTTTCAGTTGTAGGAAAATGCTTTGATTATTTTGATATTGTCTCCTACTTTATATTTCTTAACATCAAATACCAAAAAATAGAAATTCTCTACATTTACATGAATATTTTTGTCACATCTACATCTATTTTGTTAAAAACACAGTCTCAGTATTTTCCTGTTATTTTTACTGCAAGTATAAACTACTTTCAGTATATTCACATGTCTGTCAGTTTCTCTCTCTTTCACACACACACACACACACACACACACATATATATATATATATATATAGTCATCCACAGACAGACTGTTTCGTTCTATCAGAACTCTTCAGTGTGGCTAGACACGCAGGATGCTCGAAGCCGGGATTGAAACCCGTCCAACTTTACGTTAGACTAAGTTTCAGACCTGTCGGCCACCAAGCGGACCACGTTGGCTAAGGGAATTTTAAGGTATTTATTTTAGCAACAGCAGCAGCCTTTGTTTACATTTTTTATACCCTATCAGCTACCAGAGTGCTCAATTCTTATGAAGAGCTTTTGCATTACGCTAGCGGCAGCCGACAATTCCTTCGCCAGAGTGCTCAACCCCCATGAGGGAGTGCAATTAGAAAGAAACTCAAACCTAGTTAAATTGTCATTATGAATTTATTTCACTGAAGGATATTATTATACTCTGACTTTACATGTTATACTTGAGGTTGAGTTTTCTTCTAATTGCACTATATACGCTCTGTATGCAAGTTTTGTAATATAAACCTGGAAGGAAAAAGAGATTATAACAATAGCCATACATCAAGCACTCACATAGATTTATATGATATTCCTCATATATTCTATACACGAATATTCCACACCCCCTGTCTTCGGACACTGACTGGATACTACTGATATATATATATATATATATAAGGATAGTGAAGCCATAGCAACCAAGTACCATTGATTCTGTGTCTTTATTCCTCTCTGAAACTAGTAGACAAATTCACCAACCTAGGAAGCAGTGTCTCATCAACCGAAAAGGACATCGACACGCGGCTAATGAAGGCATGGACAGCTATTGATAGGCTATCGATCATATGGAAATCAGACCTGACCGATAAAATGAAACGTGGTTTCTTCCAGGCAGCAGTCGTATCGATACTGCTGTATGGATGCACTACTTGGACGCTAACTAAACGGCTGGAGAAGACGCTAGACGGCAATTACACAAGAATGCTGCGAGCAAAATTGAACAAATCCTGGCGGCAACACCCCACAAGGCACCAACTATACGGCCACCTGCCTCCCATCACAAGAACTATCCAAGTTAGACGAACCAGACACGCAGGACACTGCTGGAGAAGCAGGGACGAGCTCATAAGTGATGTACTCCTATGGACCCCCACATATGGCCGGGCAAAAGCAGGACGACCAGCTCAAACATACATTCAGCATACAGGAAGTTGCCCTGAAGACCAGCCAGAGGCGATGAATGATTGGGAGATGTGGCGAGAGAGGGTCAGGGATATCCGTGCTGGTGGCACAACATGATGATGATGATGAATTATATCATTATATATGCTCTGTCACCAATATCAATAGGGGAGTTCCCATGGCATAGTAGCTAGTGTGCTGGACTGTAACATTTCAGTAAGCAAGTCATGCTATTAAGTTCACTTCCAGTTTTAGCAATAAATAACCCATGAAGGTTGATATGCCTGTGAATAAAGAAAGTAAACCAAACTGATATTGAGCACTCTTTATTCATAAACATAGCAATCTGTGTACAATTGTGATCCATAAGCATTTAAATTTCCTTCGCTTGCACTGGTTTCCTCGTGGCTGAGTGGTAGAATCTTGGATTGGCGTTTGAGTCAACCAGGTTTCGATCCCTGCTTTGGAAATCTAACCTGTCTAGCCATACTGAAGAGTTCTGATAGATCAAAACAGGTCTGTCTGTGGATGACAATATATATATATATATATATATATATACTGTTTCTATATTATAACTGATAATACCTTGGCAATTTTACTTTTAGATATCAGGTTCCATCTAAGATAAAATGAACAACAATTCTTACAACTAAACTTTTATTGATCTGAAAACAAAGATAGAATAGAGAGAAGATACATGTATGAAAAAGTGTTTCTATTAGAAATATATGAGAGTCTTTAATTATACCTAGTTTGAATCTATAATTTTCTTCCTCAGAAGCTGGTTGCCATATAAAACCTTGTCTATTCTGTTATTTATCCTTAACTGGTGAGAGAAGAGATATTTATGCCTTTCCCAAGGCACACACAGACTACTTTATCAAGGATTTGAATGGAAATATGTGAGAGTATATAAAGGCTAAGGAACACAGCCTGTACTACTATTGCTAGAAAGAGAAGAGGTTGATTCACGTCTTACCAAGTTCTTAAGTATCAAGTGAAACATAGACTCATCCAAGATGTGAATGCAAGTTGCCTACAACAATTACCATTATGCTATATTCACCTCCACTAAAGAAATATGTGAGAGTAGGTTTGTTATAGAAGTAGATATCTTACAAAAGTACTTGGTTGTGTTAGGGTAAAATGACATTGTAATAGAGCCAAATGGTCCCCTGAAAACTGACTATGACAGATGAATAGGAAAATAACAATGGCATGGTGAAAGAAAGAGAAAGATCTGTTTTTGTGCTTTTTCCTTTAATATCTGAATGTATTGCTATGGCAATTAATTATGTCACCTTCTAGGAGTCATTTGAAAAGTCATTCTGCAAGCTAGAAGTGATATTCCCTAGTTTATATTGGTCAGCTCTGAGCACAGGGTTGAACACAATAGACTCAGAAAGCAATCTTACTTTAAATCCATATCTGCATAAAACACTGTCTATTTGGAAAACAGCAATATAGTCATGAAGAAGAGTTAAATTCTTTCCCATGGTAAACTGATGTACTTAAATTATAGAACATTTTGCCTTATCTATCTGATGTAAATAATCTCGTGTTGACAACATAAAAATATCCTATCATTGAAAAACAAGGTTTGCTTTCTGTAAAATATGATGATATTGATTCAATTCTGTTCAGATAATCATTTGTACCATTGATAAGGAAAATAAACTTGAATTGCCAATGTTGGAATCAGTTCTTATGTTTTCATTGCCACTATGTATGTATATATTCAACCATATGTGTATGTGCATGTTTATATACGTATATTGTGCAAAAAATATATAATGTGAGTGTGTGTATATACTCACACAATGTAGAAACATTATATTTGCAATAATATATATGAAAGAGATTGACATAGGCATACACTGAAAGTCATGTATATATATATATATATATGTGTGTGTGTGTGTGAGACGAACATATGCTCACACTGAAAGTATGTACTATTTTCAGTCTGTGTGTGCATATGTCTGTCAGCCTTCTCTCTCTCTCTCTCTATATATATATATATATATATATATATATATTGCATATTTAATGTTTCCATATTATACACACACACACACATGCATGTATATATTTTTCTTGTGTGTGTATATATATATATATATATATATATATATATATATATATATATATATACACACACACTCATGGTTGTGAATATGAATATATGTATACTGTTCTATATGTATATATATATATATATTTACGCACACACACACACACACACACACACACACACACACACACACACACACACACACACACACACACTCCTGTGTGTGTATGAGCATATATGTATTTATATTGTTTTTTATATGGATGGTTAGTTGTCGAATTGTTTTAAAGCACATGATCATAATTATAGTTCCTGTTCTGTTCAATATAGGAAATCTTTGGAAATAAATCTTGGAAAATGACATTCTTTTAATCATATTACCCTTTCTTTACCATGTTATATTTCTCTGAAATAGAATTGCTTGAACCACAAACTAAATTTTATTCTTTTGTGCTGTATGCCAGTTATTGTTTTATAACATTCAGCTTCCATTCATAATTTTTATTGTTAGAATTCTTGTAGAAAGTATATTGAGCAGCAAACAAATTATTTCCATTACTGGGAGAAAAAAACTACAGAATAATTTTTTTCTACTGATATACACTATTTTATCAGATATGTTAAACTTATCTTAAATTTTGCATCAATTTTTAACTTGTTGTTCACTTCAAAAATTATCTTTATAGTATGGCAACAGATCATCATGTGATGGCCTTTTTGTGTGATTCTACAAAAATATTGAAATCATTGAACAATTTTGAGTGATTTCTTTCTTATTAACAGTTGGAATTAAAATGTCTGAATTCATAACCAAAAAGAAAAAAGAATTAGAATTGCTAAAAGTCATTTGTTTATTTATCCTAACACTTTTCTTATCAATCAACCAGACTTGACAAGTTTTTATAGACATTTAAGCTTAAGGCTCCTCAGCTTTTTCAATTTTTTTTTATTCCTTAAAACAGAAATGATCTCAGTATTTTCCTGTCAGTAATTAAGTGATATCAACTGAATTTTTAGGGCATTTTTGCTGTTTTTACTTTGATGAAAAATTTTATTTTCTCTTCTTTTTTTTTTTAATGATTCTTTCAACCAAAGAAAAGTGAATCATTTTGGAACATAGTAGTTGATAAGAGATCATTTTTTTTATGTCATTAATAATATATTGATCAGAAAATCTCAATCAAAAAGTTCAACCTTTTTTTAATTCTTTCTTTTTTTTTTAACTTGTTACAAGATTTCTTTAAATTCTGAAAAATCCATTACAGTTCATTTTATTCTACATTTACCAACATCTTTTATTGCACTTGTTGAACCTTTTACTTTTAATTAAAATTTTTTTTGACATATCTCAGAAAATAAATTGAATATGACAGTAGTGTTTTTCTTCCATATTGTCATGACTAAAGCATTTTTCAGTTGTAATTTTTAAGGGCCGATTTTTAAAAAATTATATAGGAAAATTATTTTCCACAACTTATTTGTATTTTATTTTCACTTAAATTTTAACGAGAATTTTATCAAAGTAACTGTATATTACCAGGTTTTGCATTATATTCGTAGTATTTGTTATTATTATTTGAACTGACATTTTATTCTTTAAGGACTGATTTTTTTAAATAATGTAGAAAAATTATTTTCCACTACAGGTTTGCATTTTATTTTTGCTTGAATTTTATAGAGAATATTATTAAAGTAACTGTATATTCCCACCTCTTGCATTATATACGCAGTACTTGTTATTAGAATTCAAAAAGACATTTTATTTTTAATTACCTTGTTTGAAGAGTTCAAGATAGGAACCTTAGGAATGAAAAACAGAACTTTATAGTAATCACTTCATAAGCATTCATCTATAGAAAGTTGCCTTAAATTTCAGGGACCCTTAAACAATTTTAAGCAGGGTGATTTGAATTTCTAGTTTGGCAACTCTTCTAGATAGCCATATTAGTTTTTTTAATCTCATTGATCAATTCTGAACAAGATTATAGAAGGGTAGAGAGAAAAAAACTTTTATTTTTCACTTTAAAATTTTATTAGATTTAAAAAATCTCATTGATCAATTCTGAACAAGATTATACAAGGGTAGAGTGAAGAAAACTTCTTTTTCTTTTCACTTAAAAATTTTGGTTGATTTGAAAATATCCAAAAATTTAGCACACAGAACCACATGACATAATTAAATAACTTGTTATATTGATTGCAATAAAATTTGCTTCTTGTATAGTGTTCTTGTTGTTAACTCTCAAAACCAATTGATGAGAAGCAAATTTTTTTATTCAAATATATATGACCAGCAAGTCCATCTCATTGGTCTAGTGGGTAGAGTATTCGCCAATAGTCTGGGAGACCTGGGTTCAATCCCAGGTCGCATCATACCAAAGACTATAAAAATGGTACTTGATACCTCCTTGCTTTACACTCAGCAATATAAGGTATGTATCAAGGGTAAAGTGGAGCAATCCAGGGAAAGGAGTAGTGCCCTCCCCTGCACCATGTAGTAGCTATTGAAAAGGGAGCCTTCTGGTCGTCCTTGACTATGATCGCCCACTTTACTTACTTATATATGATCAGTACTCGATGTGTCTGTGTGTGCATGTTTATTTTAAAATAGTAATAATAAAATAACAAGTAAAAATTTTTTTAAGTTCTCAATACTTTATAAGTAGAGAAATATAATAAATATTAAAACTCATAAAGTTTTTCTCCTACTTGAATTTCCTAAATATTTGTCCTCAGGTAAGCAACAAACTGGAATATATAAGGAGGTTATAACTTTATTCCATTTTGCTGCCTACCTGAGGACTGACATTCATGAAACTCAGTTTAAAGAAAAACAGTGAATTTAATATATCTATATCTCTTCATCTATCTGTGTGTGTGTGTGTGTAATATAGTTGTCATTAACAACAATTAACAGTCTATTTATTACTTTGTATTTTAGTATTTTAAAATATATGTACAAGAAATAAGTAGAAACTCCTACGATTTGAACAAGTTTTATATAATTTTTGTGTATCTATCAATAAGTTCTTGCTCTAGACAAATAAAACTCCTTATTCTAGTTTCAGATGTAACAAAAGAGTTTGGGAAAAGTTGAGTTAAACTCAGAACAAAAAACTGGTATTAAAATAATGCATAGAATTATTTTGAATTTAAAAATTTGTGGATTACTAATTGTTTTTAAAAATATTTTTTTAATCATATTTACTTGAATGGTTTTCCTTTCAGGTAAAAAACAAAAGTGTTTTGATTTGCTTAAAATTTTTTCATTATTTAACTGATTTAATTTTAAGTAAATTTTTTCATCTTGTATAAGAGGCATATCTTGATTCATATCCAAATTTTGGATTTTTGAAGATTGGTCACCCCCACCCCCAATTTGGATATGAACCAACATATGTTGAAATATACTTGGAAAGTTTGCAAATAAAATCCTGTTTAATCAACTTAAGTAAAAATAAAGATCCAGCATTTGTTTTTTTAAATGCTTTTAATATAATTTATTTACTTTGAATAGATTCCAAAAATGATTTTTTAAATTCATATTCATAATTGTTCTTTTATCTTTTTTTACAGGTAAGTGAAATTTCTTCAAGTCATAATCCACTCGGAATTCTACAAAAAAATGCAATTTAGAGAATGTGCCATTATTGGTACATTGCAACTGCTGTTCTGAGAAAAAGATAAGTATGTTCTGTATCATTTAACAACGATTTTTCATATCAAAATGAAACGATTATACTTTAAAAAGCAGGCACATATTGAATTTTTTATAACTAATATTGAATACAATTATGATATTGCCTATATTTTTTAATCAATAATATGCCAAAACAGATTTTAAAAATATATTTCCTCTCATTTCTTTGCAATAATGAAGGCCTGACTCTGTACATGGAGCAGCTGATTTGCAGGCAAAAATATTTAGATATTCTTTATTCATGCGGAGTTACTGTTGCCCAAATCTATTACGAACACCTTGCATAGTATAATGATCAGCAAGCTAGGCTAACAAACCATTGTTAATGAGTTTAATTCTCACTGGCAACCCCCATACTTCTAGCCTTTTGCCAAACTAAGCTAAGCTTAGTGAAGGACAAATATATCACATTGCTGAAAAGAAATAAATATCTGACCATAAATCTAAACAGCAATCAAAGAGGCTGTTTTTCAAGGTAATTAACTAATGAGAGCAAAATCGGTGATTCTTTCCTATAATTTATCTTGTTATACTCTTTTGAGTGAATTATTCATCTTACTGATTTGGTTTGATATAAATCCACTATCATGGTGCATCTAATGAGGATTGAACTCAGCATATTGTCAATGGTTTGTAAGACTCGTATATCACTTTCATTTTAAGTCTTGTGGATATTCAGTGGCTGTTGAAGGTAACTCTCATTAACTGTTTCTCCAGAGAACTGTCTGGAGAATATCAAAGAATTATGTCAGTACTACAACGATCTCTGTAGATGTCTTTATATTTTCTGCTACTTGCTGGAACAGTTCACTGTGTGGGAGGTTGATATCCAAAAATGACTAACTTGGAGACAATTGTTCCATAACAAGGCATATATAACCCTGAGAGTCTACCACATTAGATGGTTTTTTAAAATAATGATCAATTTTAAATAACAGATATGTAGAGCTTCATTTTTTAATGAATTACTTTAGATAGTTTAATAATCTCATTCCACTTTTGGGGTCGTCCGTTATTGAACATTTGGCTATTTGTGTTATCCAACAATTGGCAAATCCTTGAATAAGACGGATTGAATCCTTGTGGCGGAGTAAGACCCCCTGCAAAAAAAGTATCCTGGGTCAGACACTAAACATCATCTGGAGGGTGAGGCTTTAGTTCTTAGGGTGTGGAGTCAACACTTTTATTGCCATTACACCCTAGTCCAACCTGATCCAAAATGGTAGTACCTATAATTATTTGAATTAGATGAGAATACTTGATGCCCTATAACTGTGTATAAATTATTAGTACTTGGTCAGAATACTTGAAACCATACAACTGTATGGAAGTAAATAATGATTATTATTAAATAAAAACAGTTACTTGTAACCATGAAAATGCTCAAAAACCATATTACTTTTTGCAAATTATTTGTATTAAGAGAAGTTACTTGACCAGTTGAGTCGACCAAGTATAGAGATGAATACAATTTAGGAACCAATAATCAAGATGGCACAAAAAAAAAAAAACATTACAATATGAGCTATGGTAGAAAAAAGTGATGGAGACATTAGGTTTATAAGTCCCAAAAATTCACTCTGAATTAACTAGCAAGGACACATGGCACGGTGGATAAGACGTTTGTTTGGAAGGTGCTTCTAGTGAAATCATCTGTAGGTTGTGAGTTCAATCTTAACAAAATTGGATCAGTAGCTCAAATAAAGGGTTCTGTTTGAGATTCTGTGTGGACTACCGAGTTGGACATGAAACTCCTGACGAAGGCCAAAAGATATAATAGTAGCTATTGAAAAGGGAGCCTTCTGGTTGTCCTCGACTGAGGTCGCCAACTTTACTTTTTACTTATATATATATATCCACACAAATTAGAGTCATTCAAAAAGTTGTAAGAGTTTAGATAAGTTGCACACCTCTCATTTTTGTTTGGGCCTCATTGGTATCAACAGCCCAGTCCCCTGGGGCTGTAGAATACACCAATTGCATCTCTGCACAGGGGTAAGACCCTACCAAGGAGTGTCCTGTATATGACATTAAACCATCTAATGGTGGAGCTTTAGGAAAATCAAGTACCCCTTCATTGCCATTGCTCCTAGGTCTCCTCTGGCCCACAGAAAGAGTCCTAACTATTGGTCTAATAGAACTGTTTGATATTTAAACTGTATACAAACTTATAACAATGGTAAATCAAATTGTTAGAAATAGAACTGTTTGAACAATTAACCATGTGTAAATAAATGACTATTGATTAATTATATTCTTAGTAATACATACCAACACTTGGAACTATTTAACTTTGTTGACTTATGTGTACAAATCATATAGATCTAATATATATAAATAAATTGGATGTGGTATTGAATAACCTACAATAGTTGATCTGCCATAAAATCAAACCAATTATATGCACCAAAATTAAGACAGATATCTGGATCCTGAGTTAGTCTATGATAACTGTGGAACGCCATCCTTACATTTTTTATTATTGACACTTATTTTGAAACTTTTGAACATTGTATGAGTGAGACTGATTCTATAACCCTATACTTGCTTTATATGAGAAGGAGTTTCTGATACATTATTGCTGTATTCATATTTTTGAAGAAAAATAAAGTGTAATATTTAATTATCTTATCTTTGGGTCCTTATAACCAGAAGATTCAGTACAGGAATAAAGATAAGAAGATTAATGAACAGAATGACATTTAATCTGGATTTCATAATTATGAGAATGATATGAAAACAAATAATATAATAAATATAAACAAGTTATGAAATATGAAAACATTATTTTAATCTTGATTTCATATTAAACTTGGACTCTTATGACTGGAAAACTCAGTACAAGAATAAAGATGAGAGTATTAATAATGTTTAATCTTACAAGCAGGATTTAAAATTGTGGAAAATAGCAAATTCTATTATAAGTATGCATGATAAAAATTTTAGCATCTGAAATTTGTCATTATTTTTTCCAATGCATCATTATAAAATAAATACATATAAGTGTTGTCAGTCTGTTTTATAGACCACAACTAGCTTTTGTTTCTGTACATTGGGATTTGTTTATTTTTTCACATTTAAAACAAGTCAAGAATGGGGTTTTAATCAATCCAACCCTGCTACCTGATCACTTGTTGATAAATTATCTCTGAACCTTTTCAGTGAATTTAATGATTTTAAAATTACCTGCATAACAGATCAAAAAAGCAGTAATGAACAGCATTCTTTTTCTTTGAATGATTATTAACTCTAATATCTGTTTGGCTTTGTACTTCTATTTGGGATGCCATTCTTACCAGCAGGTGGATCCCCATTTCACATAAAGTGTTTACATCTGACAAAACTTATTTGACATTTCAGTTCATCTTCATTTTGAAAGAAAAACATCTTCAATTATTTGTAGAAATATCTAAACAAGGTTTACCTCTTTCCTAGATGTACAGAGCAGTACAGCACTTAATAGAACATTTCAAGCTATTTTATTGACTCTAAAATAGAGGTACATAATCTACTAGCTTATTGATACTATGCTGATTAGCCACTTGGATTAATTTGCATAATTTAATCCTCACATACTAAAGAGCTACAAATTTCAGCATCAAACTCGTCTGATAAGAAAAGTACTGCACATTTATTCAAGAAAATAAAATCATTTTGAACAATTCCATATAATTATTTGTTTTTCTTTTTGTAAATGAAACAATTTGTTTCATAGTCAAAATAATTGGATTGTACATAAAACTATAACAAAACTGTCTAGTTAGTTGATTGCTTTACGATTGCAATTTTGAGTTATCACATCATTCCAGAGATCTTTAATTATTGTCACATAAAATGATTCTAGGCATCTTATTATTATAGAAAGAATCATAAGATGAATACTGATTTATACACATTTATGCTTACTCATTAACATAAACACTAATTTGCATAATCTTTTTCTTGCATGTGATAGAATCAATGAGTCCATTGCTTGATATATTTCTTTTGATCAAAAATTTTTACTATATAATGTTTTATCAATGTAATCTACCAATAAATTTTGGGTTTAGGGAGAATATAATGTTGTTGTCAGAGAGAAAGAATTTATGTGCCTGTGGGTGGATCAATAAGTTAGTAGCCTGATAATTATTAACTGAATTTTGATTCAAACATATCACTGAGTAATGTTCAATCCAAGCTACTGATAAAGAACAATTAATTGTATTATTAAGCTATGGACATATTGATTAACCTGAATTTCTGAGATGAAGCTTGATTTTTTTCATTCAGGGTTTTCAGACTATTGTTTTCATCTTGTTATATTCATAACATTTCGGCCAATATGTCCTCCAGCCTTCAAAAATAATTGATAGCGAAGAACACTGGAGAATTGGACATCTTAAGGAATCAGCACATGACCTGTTGGGTAGACCAAGTATAGAGATGAAAACAATATGGGAACCAATAATCAAAAAGGTTAGATAAAAGAATCAGAATATGAGCTCAGGTATAAATTATACATAGTAGTCATCATATTGATGTCACAACATTTAATTTATAAACCCCAAAAATTCACTTTGACTTGTCCAGCAGGACACATAGAGTAATGGTTATAAGTGTTGGTTCCTTAAGCTTCTAAAGAAACATTCATCTAGAGGTTACAGGTTCAATCCTAACTGCTGGTAAGTAACAATACAGGAATACTTAGCATATACCCAGTTATGGTATGAATCAGAACAAGGGACCCCCATGGATTAAATAAAGGCTGGTGGACATATCGGCTGAAACATTGTGAATATAACAACAAAGATGAAGACAATAGTCTAAAAAACCCTGTATGATAAGAACCTATTTGTGTATGTTTGTGTGTGTATATATATTTAGAGAGAGAGAGAGAGAATGTAGTTTGCAATATTAATAAAAAAAAAAGTGCTCAATATCTGTGATAGCATCAATATAGTAAAAAAGCTTGGTAACTGTCAGTTTCTCACCTAAAAAATAAAATGACAATCATCAAACTCCATTGACTCTATGTTAATACCATCCTAACTTGCGTGTATATATATATATATATATATATATATATATATATATATATACATACAAGTGATTATACACAAACTCAATTATATATATATTAATTATATATCTATATATTGGTCGGATAAGAAAATTATGGTAACCAAGTACTATTGATTCTGTTCAAACTTTGATCTACATATGCTGTATCACTGATATCAAGCTCTCTTTCTTCAAGAATATACCAAACTAAATTAGTGTGTGTGTGTATATATATATATATATATATATATATATATATATATATATATATATATGATTACATATGTGTTGTTTTAGGCAGAATAATGAAATCAATCCTGTTTAAGTTGACTTTATGGTTACTCAGTAACATTAGCATTACTTTGTATAATCTTGTTTCTTATAGACAAGGATGGATCAATAATTCTGTTGCCTGATACAGTAAACTGAATTTTGATCAAGCATACACACATACCCATATAAATGTTTAGTTAAGTACATTGACTAGGAAGTACATTAAGAAATAGATATTTATTTTATCATTAGATTTACTTATTTACACTCACATGCATATAATCACATTCATCTTATTATCAAAAGAAACTTGCATTCAATATTAATATACACAATTTTATGGTTCCATAATAACATTAGCATAAATTGGTATAATTTTGTTTCCTGCATATGTAACTGGATCAATAAATCTGTAAAAAAACAGTCATTAGCAGAATTTCAATTTGAAATTGTCACTGAATAATATTTGATCTCTGTGGTTGATGGATGATTGTGTGATTAAGTGCATTAACAAGAAAAGAGATTATGTTAAAAAATAAATATTTGTTGTGCAATGTAAATACTTCTTTTTCATCATGAGGCAATGGAATTATTTATGAATGTATGCCAACAATTTTCCCTTTAATAAACGTTTGACATTAACTTTATTGTTTAGAATGCCAGTTGCAGAATTTAATGAATTTTGAACCATAATTATCATTAATTATTGATAATAATTGTAATAATAATTATCAATTTTGATCATTTCATTTTTTTTTTTCAGGTAAGTAAGTTCTTGATTTCAATGAAACCAAAGAGAAAAACTTAGCCTTTAATCTAGTCAAAAACTCAGTTCCTGTTGGAATTGTAGAAATGAAATATTCAGACCAAAGAACAATTTTGGATGAGTATTCACAACTTTGTGTTTATCACAGTATTTTGACTGATATATTTTCCGGCCACCATTAGCGCTATTTTTTTTTATTCTGGATAAGATTCAGCATCTTTTATTTCCCTTTTTGTTTACATCTGATATTCTCTTTTGTAATTGAAGAATGAATTTGATAACTTTTCCTTTTTTTTTTTTTTTTTTTTGCACCAATTATTAACTAATCTCCATTTGGCTCATTGGCCTTGTGGGAAGGGTTTTTGCTCATGGCCTGGGAGACCTGGGTTCAATCCCAGGTTGGGTCATACCAAAGACTTTAAAAATGGTACTTGATACCTTCTTGCTTAACACTCAGCAATATAAGGTATTTATCAAGGGTAAAGTGGAGCAATCCAGGCAAAGGAGTAGTGCCCCCTTACACCTTGGTGTAGTAGCTATTGAAAAGGGAGCCTTTAGGTTGGCCTCAACTACAGTCCCCAACTTAACTTACTTATTATCTATTACTTATATTGCCAGGTGAGTTGTTATCTTGATGCAGGTTTTCATATACATTGAAGGTGATTATGTATATATTGTATAGAAAGATATAATAATCAGCTATTGAAAGAAAAAACATATTTTATTGAGAGTTTAATATGTTAATGTGAACTCCACATGACTTTGCAGCTACATACACCAGGTAGCAAACTTACAATCCCTGAGAACTGGTTAGACCTATGCCTTTCAAAAAAAAAAGTCCGTTTCTGATGTTGATAATACTAGTTTGCTGTTTTATAGGTAGAGTATCTTAACTCCCAACTTTGCTTCTCATTTGTCTGATGCATTCTTTCTCTCTTCTTCTCTCCAATTACTCGCTTACTCACTGGTGTCAGTCCGTGTTTGTCTCCGAGTTTAGTTTTATGCAACAAAATTTTGCATACGATCTGGGCCTAGTCTCTACATATTCCGCTCACTAATATTCTACATTTTCTTGATTTTTGCCGGCATTAAATTTAAGGTAAATCTTCGTATTTCTCTGCCCTACATGCCAAACACAGTCTTGCCCTCTTTCTGCTGGAATCTCCATTTGACTCTCGTTCACTGTCACAAACTAGTATCAGGAACCAGTATCAGTATCTTCTAGGTTGTATCTCATACTTCTCACTCACTAAAAATTGTGATAAAAGTACAAAACATGAGAAAATAATAATTAAAAAGTAAAAGTGAATTTTTAAATCACTTTGTCTCATTCTAACATTTGTTCATTAGTTAATTTTCTTTTTTTTTGTTCCCACAGTATTTCAAATGACCTATTCTGCTGCACTCTTCAAATTTATCTTTATGGAAAGGTGTTTCCCTTATTCTCTGTGTAGGCCGACCAATCTTTACAGTGAAAGAGAAAATAAAAGAGAACTATTCTTTCCATATGTAGGTTATAGAATGAACCTATGAACAAGAAACACAACAAATAGAATAAGATAAATATTTGTCTCTCAATATGCTTTTATATTTACAGTTTCAAGTTCCACGCCATTTAACTTGGACATGAGGACTAAATGGCTATCCTTGTTTTTCATGGCCTGATTTGAAACTATAAAGTTAGTCTTTTATCTACAGATTTCATGCTTCATTGTTACAGTTGACTACTGAATTCTACAAAGTAGTCTTCTTCATTATGAAGTTAAAATATAGCATAAATACACTGAAAAGTTAAACTATAGAATTGATTCTCTAAAATGTATTGAAAAAATCTCATAATATAAAAAAGATAAAATATAAGTTATATACACCATCAGGAACAAAAGTTATAGAAAGACTTAATGGTTCCTTGCTGTTTGATATAAGTGGATCATACTTTGCCAACACAGGTGGCCATGCACCTGATGTGAAAATTGTTGTTTCCATAGTAACAAAGAAATTGAATAAAAGTTTTGAATTAAGAACAACTTCTTAGAAGTTTTTTTTTTTTTTAATTTTGTTTTGTTTTTTACCCTCTAATGGGATTTCTGGGGTTTATATTAAGGAGATTTGAATTTAAGATTAAAGTTTAGATTTTAATAGAAGTTTTTAATATCATTTTTCTTTTTTTTCTTTTTTTGTTGTTGTTACCTGCAAAAAAAATTGTTTTTATGCATAAGTCACTGTTATTTATTACTCTTGTTAATTGAAACCCCAGGAAGTTGACTTGAGAAGAAAATGTTACCTTCACACTCAGTTTGAGTTATCTATTTTTATAAATCATTTTGTTTCATCATTCTTTCAAAAAAAAAAAAAACAACATCTGAGTTGTATATGTAGCATATATATCTAGTATTCTCATATTTAGGCTGGAGTTCCTCTTTTTAGACATGTTTGATTAAGTAAAGCAGACACAAAAATTGTTTATTAATTTTTTTGGCTAAAGTATCACTAAAATTTGTCTTGGATACTTAGGAGAGTCCTGGAATACTCAGGAGACTTGCTATAACTCAGACAAGAGTGAAAAGTCATCAGTTAGAGCTGATGTAAAAAAACTCACTCATAATAATAATGATGATGATGAGGGGGAGGAGTTGGATCTATTTAGAGAAATTAGATCTATATAAAAATATTTAAAGTGTTCATATAACAAAACGCACAACTCTGCATTTATATCTTATTATAATAACATTCTGTTTTTCGAGGTAGAGGTTTTATTTTTATTAGGTAAGAGGTGTTTGCTTAGTTTAGTATTGCATAAGGTAGAATATTGTAATATAATGGTCGAGGGATTTCGTTTTATATATCTTGCCTTTTGGTTTAGTTAGGCTGAGAACCTTTCACTTAGCGCATGGGTTAGTTAGGTGCAATATGAGTGCAGGTGTTCATGCGCACGCAGGGAGGATGTGTCATTCAGAGATGTCAAAATAAAAATCCCAGATAGAATTGTGACTGGGGGATGTGAATGATGTCATGCACCGAAAGCGTTCGCGGAGGATTTGGAGGATTTGAGAAAAGTCAGTTAGTTGAGTTTTAGTATCCAAAGAAGACGGTTGACTTTCGGGGCTCGCCGAGATCAAACCAGTAGTTTGTGGCGGGGGCGCAGATGGAAAAGTCAGCATAGAAAGATTGTGTATCACTCTCCTTATGTCGATTTACCTTTAACTCAAAGGTAATAAAAAGTTTCGTACCTGAACTAAGGAGTCGTAAGTGTTTTTTGTGTTTCGGGATTCCTATGTTATCTATATGTGCGTTATGAACATTCTATGTCTATTTCACATATCTGTAACATGGGTATGTTACAATATCAAGCGAAGATTAACAAAGATGTCTCGCATAACAGTTGGTTGTTGTGTTGCCATGCTAAGTAATTTTTCTTTATTGCATTTTTCAAGGTAGTGAAATTTATTTAAATGATACCTCTGTCACTCCTCTCCTAGTTGTAATCAGCTGATTATAGTGGGTTAAATGGTACTGACAATGAATGATAGTCCCTAATCAATCAGGATTAAATTCATTGATATAACAATGATCTGCGAGAGGAATAATTTCATGACTTCATCTGACTGAATGATAGATTATATAGAAAATAGTCTAAAGCTTTTTTCCTTAATTGTAGTTCAAGAACTTGTGACATTATCAAGAACAAAACTAATGAGTTTGAAATGTGTACTGTTATCTAGGAACACTGAATATTCAAATAAACACGTTTCACTTCATATTGGTATCCTCTGTAAATATCTTAAAATTTTAATAAAAGATTTAATGTCTGAAAAATGACCTATTAACAGTCTTGTGACTGCAATATTACCCAACACCAATATCGCTACCAAGTGTTAGATACATTCTAAAGTTCCATCCCTGAGGGCAAAAAATGTTTTTAATGTCACTGGTTTCATTTTTATAATGATAGTTCCTATTATTTGGAGCCTTTCTTTGCAATTAATTCTATATAAAATTTTATCTACTAAAAGTTGTCAATAATTAGTAGGAGTGTTATGTTGATTATTACTATGTATATGAATATTACAGGCATTAGATAATTTGCCTGTTTATTTACAGGAGTGGTTAGTAATGTGATCAGTATAAGGATTTTCTTTTGGTGGGAGTGAAGGGGCATGGGAATTCATAAACAACATTGATTTTACATAAAGAACTTTTGGGGATGAGCAATGATGTGCAATTGGTTACAACCAAATCTAATGATACCAGTTGATCATAGAGGTGTATATGCTATTAAATTAGCCCAAGTAACATCGTGATTTCTATGTTGGGGTGGTGGGGTTTAAAATTAGTGATTATTTTATCATATTTTATCAATAGATGATTGAATTTTAGTACCTTGAAAATCAGACTTATGAATAACCTGAGGGCCTCACAAATCATTCTTGACAAGTTTAGAGTGGGAGAAATGGATGAATTTTTGTTGAGATGGTTACATGGACAACACTGGCAGTAGGTCAAGTGCATATAATGTTGAAAATAAATTTATCATATTTGGTTTCCATGAAAATGTCTTTATGATATAGCCTCAGCATAATCTAGGTTAGGATAGAAGTAACCATGAAAATGTCTTTGCGATATAGCCTCAGCATAATCTACGTTAAGATAGAAGTAACCATGAAAATGTCTTTACAATATAGCCTCAGCATAATCTACATTAGGGTAGAGGTAACCAAGTTATCAATAACATAGTTCTTCACCATTTTATGTATTTACCCAACCTCTCTGACATGGGTAGGATTTGACACACGGTAAATTTTTAAGCAGAGTAAAGCAGGTTTGAATTTAGTGTTTTCTTTCTTTTAGACTGGTTGCCTAACCAAGGTTAAAAAACCCAGTCAGCCCTTCTATTTTCTCTGGAAAGAGAAGAGATAGATCCATGCTTTTCCCAAAGGCATTAACTCAAAGTAAAATACAACAGCCTCATTCAGGTTTTGAATTCAGGTTTCTATTCCATTTCCAATTATAAATATTTTGCTGTGTGCACCTCCATTTTATTACAAGTGCCCAACCCTTTATATAGTTGAAAAGGGTTAACTTGTTCAGGTAGAATTTTTTGAATGATGCTTGCACTGAGACTGGCACTTGTATTAATAGCTTTCATTATTTTTTTATGTTTTCTCTACTTAAAGTCCTATTAACTGTATGGCTTTTCTGAACAACAAAGAAGAGCTAAAAACTATGAGGTGACAAGTGTAACATAACAAAAATTAATTTTTATTGTTTTTAAAATGTAATTTTTAAAAATACCTAATTATGAGCTGTAAAAAATATACTGTTCATTAGATTTTAGTTTTTTGGGGTTTTTTTTTAAATTAAGAGAGAATTTGATTCTTATTAGTTTAAATTTAATTAAGAAAATTTATTGACTTCTGTTTATTTTTCCCCATCTGTTGAATTATATTTCTAGGGTCAACCAAACCAAGTTAGTATGGCATGAATTAGTGCTTTTTATTCCTTAAACAAAGTAAAGATCAGATTTTCTGTGCATTTCCTGTTTGCTGGTCTAAATATTCCCACAGACAATCAGATTGGTCTGAGATGGGAACAATTTATTTACCCGAGATAAATTAGGAATTTGGATGCTGGGTTAAAGGCTGATAATCCTATTTCTGTAGATAAATTTAGGACAGTAACACAATTAAAATTTTAGTGAGGCCAAATTGAGCAAGATAATAAGGGAATTATCCGATTATTTTGCTGATTTGGAAGGAAATTTTCTTTAATAAAGAACAAGATTTTCTTTTTATTCAAAGAATGTCAGCTATTTCTTTTTATAGAAAAAAAGCCGGATTTTACTAGATTCACTTCTTTCAGACTGTTGTGTTAAATGATAACTCTGTCTTTTACAAAGGGATAAGGAAAATTTCTCCACACGAACAACAAGGAAATAACCTATTGTTTTTTTAAACCTTAGAACTTGTACTGTCAGTATTTAAACTGTAATGTTGAAGTGCATATGCATGGGTGACTTGAATTTTGTCAGAAAAACTCCATTTCTACATGGCTGTTGTAAAACTGTTAGACAGTAGATTACAACATTTTACATTCTCAGTTATTTTTCAGTGAATAACCTAGAGTGGAGGGGCCCATGATGTGGATAGGAAGGGTTATAAAGGTTAAATGTTTATTTGATATTTTTGGGAAGGATTAAAGAAACTGAAGAAATGATAGACTAAGTGTTTTGAATCTTAGGATGAATATGTGAAATACCATGTAGGTTTTATAGATTTCAATTTCTTTCTTGGTAACACTGAGAACATTTGGGGACACCATCATAATGGATATAGATCGAGTATTTCTTTTCTTTCATTAAAATTGCCTTTTTTCTTGGTATTATCAAATCAATTCAGTCATCAAGGTTATGAAATAAATAGTATCCTTATGATTTATACTTAGAATGTTATTAATATGCTTAAACAAGTAAAACATTTCAAGTAAAATGACTTAAATTGAAAAAAGAAGATTTTCAGCCATTTGTCACAAGAGAGGGATATTAACTATTTCACTGTCATATGCAACTCTAGTCAAATCCCTAAATCTGTGTTTCATGCAGTTATACTTGATTTCTTTGCACCCTGTCATGTATACTTATTGCCATATTCCTATTATGTTTGCTGGATAAAAGATATATACACAAATTTGCCGAAAGGAAAATTTAGAAAACTTTCTCTTGAATCCCTAATGAATTTTTTTTATGATAAATATTATTTAATACAGATAATTCAGAATTTTCTCTCTTTCTCATAATTTTTTTTTTGTTAGAAAAACTGTAAATATGTTAAGTATAATATTTCACTATTGATATAAAAGATATATAAGCATAATATTTAAGCATATACAAGATGTATTGATTAATCATTCATTTACAAACAGATGCAAAGATTTAATATATATATAAATATATATATATATATATATACATACACACACACTGATGAATGTGTGTGAGCATATCTGTATATGTATAAAAAATGTATAAGTATAATATATGATGTGTGTGTATACATAAACATATATATAAAGCAAAATATGTCTATATATAACATATACAAGCATCTGTCATGTAAACATATAGAAAATGAATAAGAATTTGTTAATTGGAAATGCTGGAAAATTGCTTAAATGTAAAATTCATGTTTTAATTAATGTATACAAAGAATATTTTTAAAGTATCTTTCATATAAATCAATTTTTCTTTATATAAACATTTTTATTTTGAAGTGAAAATTCTAATATAGATGGAAGATAAATTGCTATTTTAGATTAGCATACAGGAACTTAAAGGAGAGTATTTTATACTAGTCTAACAAAGTATACATAAAATTTGAGTTTATTAATTCATTTGGTAAATATCTATGTAGATGAATTGAGATTGTATCACAATTCTGTTACACACTTATGATACAAGATTAAAACTTGCACAGATTTTTAAATACAAGTTAAAATGATACTATTATCCATTGATCCATTTTTTAAGGATACTTCAGTCTTCATGATTGGTGTGTATCCAAAGTATTTTTATCTTTTCATCAACTGAGAGTTCATTGAGAACATTCCAAGAGCTCCGTATATTTATTTTAAAGTATGTATTATACTCTACATAGGCTATCTTAGTTTTTCTGAAAGTTTTTAAATGCCAGTGATCAGGTTCTGTCATTTACAATTTAAAGCATTATAATAAACAACTGATGTTCATCAATGTCTAGCCTTTATTTCAAGCAAAAAATCCCCATCCTTAAACCAGTTTACCAGTTTTGGACAGTACAGTTAGATATTGTTTCATTTTTTTAAGTTCCTGAATTCTGCTAACAATTTCAGTAGTTTTGAGATCCAACTTAGAATTATACCACAAAATTGCTAAAATCTCATTGCAATCATCTATCATTATAATGCCTGAAACATGATAAAACCTCGTGAGAGAAATTGAATATCTTTTAATCGTAGTACAAAATAATTCCATAAGAACCAATTATATCAAAGCAAAAATGGATGATATGTAGAATAGCAAGTGTAGGTTATGTGGTGACAGATGGAATAGTTAATCATATATGTAGTGAATGCAGCAAACTAGCAAAAAAAGGAATACAAGACTATGTATGACTGGGTGGAAAAGGTTATCCACAGGGAATTGTGCAAGAAATTAAAATTTGACAAACCAGCATCTGTCCGAGGAAATGAGGTGCATAAAATTCTTTGGGACTTTGAGAAACGAACAGATCACTCAATGCTGGCCAGAAGACCAAACCCAGTATGAATTAACAAGAATAAAAGATCTTGTCATCTAGTGGATTTTACCATTCCAGCAGACCATAGAGTGAAGATAAAAGAAAATGAAAGGAGAAACAAATACTTGGATCTTGCCAGGTACCCCTGGAATGATACCCAATGACATGGGAAAGAGTTTGGGGAAATAATTAGAGGAAGAATTGAGACCATCCTGACCATAGCACTATCAAGATCAACAAGAATACTTATAAGATTCCTGAAAGAGATCTGAAGAGACTTGCTGTCACTCAGTTTTCAGTGAAAAATCACCAGTTAAAACTAATGTGAAAAATTTGTATAGCATGAAAGTAGCATCATAGATTATTTTCAGATGTGTACATGAAAAAGACTTTGGAATAAAGCACAATAAAAAAAAAAAGCAAAAATACTTTTGATACTAATAAATGTTATACATGACATTTTGGTAATTTGTATTTCTGGTATTTCTCAAAAAACCTGTTAAAATGTTTGTGAGAAGGTCAAGTTTCATGCTTTATTTTCCAGTTTTAAAAAAAAGTAGAGGGAAAAACTTCTCTTTTTTTTCCCCTTTTGGGGCTCTGAAAGTGTTTCGAAAAGGAATATTTTTAGGAATGGTAAATTGAGATCAGCTTGGCACTGGTGATATCTGTCAAAGAAACTGCCATTTATTTGTTGGGTTTATTTAATCAAGAAAAGGGATTTGTAACTCTGTGAAAGTGGAAATTTAAAACATGGAAATGTTTTGAGAAATGTATGTATTGATCTCACTGAACCCAGCCTGAAATTTTACAGATATTCTTTTTATTTATTTTATTTTGTAACAAGAAGTTCTTTTTTCCCTTCCCTTTTTTTTTCATAAATAAAATATTTGTGTTATTTTTATATCTGTAGAGCACTTAACACTGACACTTAAAGAACTTTGTTTAAAAAAAAATAAACCCTTCCTTGTTATCTTAAATCAGATAATACATTGTATTTGTGCTGTAGTGTCAGTGGAATCTAAACCCCAAAAGTTCTGTTAGTTTATTCAAAGGTGCTTTCATTTTTGTAGAATCAGCCACCTGGAATATCTCATTTCAAAATCTGTCAGTTCTTTCCATGAAAATGTTGGTATAATGATTAATCCTGATTTCAGTACAGAGAAATCATTCTGATTCTAACAGATCTTTTGTACTTTAATATATATTCTGCAAAGAAGTAAATATTCTTGCTTCCCAACTTTTTATGATCGATTTTTATCCAGAGTATCGTTTAGTATATTTAATAGAATTCTATACTTTATAGCAACTACTGGTGACGCCTTTCCAAAATTCATATTTAAAAGAAATCTATTATATTCTTATTCCTTTAAAGACAACCTTTGGCAACTTTTAAACTTAATGTCAAATCATATATTGTTTATTGAATTTATTAGATGACCAAAGAATTCTTCAGATTTCTGTTGAGACAGTTGTATCGTCAGGGACTGATGATACTACTTTTTTTGAAGGAGTGAAGGATTCTCATTAGCATTGCCAAGTTACCTTTGTTATATCAAGAAATTTAATGATTAAAAAATGATGATCAGCATGAACACTGACCCAACAAACATTAGATTTTTATGAGAAATTTCATACAATCAAAACGGATATTATTAGTTATTATTCATAACTAAACTCTATAACTCTTGGAGAAAGACAACTCTAAATTCAAAACCTGGAGTGATTAGAAACATTTAACTATATAAAGGCAGTTTAAGTAAACGAACTTAACTCTGACATATGAAACAGGAAAATCCAATCTCACTCATCTATAAGAATGTGAGTTTACTTAGTGTTTTAAGCCTAATGAAATAAATTTGTCATTTAAAAGATTAAAAAATAGTAAACTATGAAAAGAGATGACAAATTGACAAATATTAGTATTCAATATATCTTCAATATTAGAAAAATCACAATTTGTAAGAACTCTCAGAAAGATTGAAAAAAAAGAAGAAAATTTACAAAACTGTTTAAGGAGGGTCAGTATCATCATTAAGGTGTGCTAATGGCACAGATTCCATTGAATCTCTCTTGCCATCCATCCCTATCGGTCATCATTCTTGGTAAGTCCTCAAGACAGCATCCAGTGTCTTCACAGAGCTTATGAATGTAAGTCTTTGCTGGTTGTCCAAAAATAGTGTGTCCATATGTAGAAGTCCATTAGAGAAAGTCACTTACGAGTTTGTCCTTACTTGCCTAGCAGTGCTCAGCTTGTCTTGCTCATCTTAACTGGATGGTTTATGAGATGAGAGGTAAGTGGCTGTACAGCTTATTTTGTGGAATGCTACTTCCAGGATTCATTCAAAAACCACATGTGGTGTCATTGTGTAGTTCTCATCTAGCTTTTTATTGAGGTGTTTTATTAACGTCTACATGGGAGATGCCCGTGGTGTAATGGTTATCGTCGTAGGAAATGGACACGGCGATACGAGTTCAAATCCTGGATGAGACTGATTGCATTTCACATAGTACTAATACCTTTGGGAAAGGTATGAATCCAATTATTCTCCCTCCAACTATGGGTAAATAGTATGACAGACTGGGTTCTTCAGCCTTGGTGAGGCAACTAGTCTAGGAGAAGGAAAACTCTGGATTCAAACCAGGTAAAACTCCGCTTAAAAATTGACCTTGTGTCATATCCTACCCAAGCGGAGAGGTTGGTAAATAAGATTAAAGTCTTCATGCTACAGCAAAATTTTAGCCAACCAGTTCCTTTTATTAGGTGTATAATCTATAATGAAAGGGTTTGATAGTTGGCGAAATCCCAGTTTCCCTAATCATAAAACTACAGCAACATTCAACATGTAAAAGATGCAATAGAAAAGATTCAAAAAGTTTGTAGGTGTCAAAACATGAGAGTGATTTTCATTTTGATATTTCAAGATGATGGTATCCAAATTAAAGCATAGATTGAGTATTATTGATTCTATCAGTTAATTTTTCAGCAGTGAGATTATCAGATCAAACTGAAGAAACCATACAAAGTTTAAAAGAGAGACATTATTTTCAAAATTATTTCATTACAATATTATAAATAAAAGGAAGAGAAATAAAAGTCTTTTTCTTTTTTAAATCTTCAGGTCTAAACTGTATTTTGTTAATATATTACTCCTTTACATTGTTTTCTTTGATTACCATTTGATGACTGGCCATATCAGTGGACAGTAACAAGTCACAATACAAGACCTCCCTCCTAACTTTCTGTAAAAATTTACTGTCGGGATACCACAAATATCCCCCTCAGAGAATTGTTATGTCTGTTAGGGACCTTATAAGGTGTCACATAGCATTTATTTTTATCATACAACGTGTGAAAGCACGTGCGATACCCTAGCCTCATCAGCCGCCAACCAGGGTGATAACACAGTTTCGGTAGCTCAAGGCGGTACTGCCACTCCTGGCGCTACCGCCTTGAGCTACCAAAACTGTGTTATCACCCTGGTTGGCGGCTGATGAGGCTAGGGTATTGCACGTGCTTTCACACATTGTATGATAAAAAAAAAAAAATATAATACAGATTCTTGACCTTTTTTAGCCTCTGTTCTTTGAACAGTACAGATGTTGTCTCTGAAGCCTGTCAGAGAATGGCAAAACCACATGGCTATGTTACCCATTATTGTCAAGTAAGTCTTTTTCCACTTTACTCCCTCTACATATTACTTATACACAGAACAATATGAGTATAATGAGCTTATTTTGTCTTTCCTTCTGTTTTGTTCAGTGTTAGCATATCATGGATATACTCATGTTAATATTAGTTTGTGGTGATTGGGGACTCTTCTAAATATCTTACCTACCACCAAGCATTCCAATAATGCTAACATTTACTTATTTTTTGAGATATCATTATTTACCACAAAACTGATTCTTAGCTTATCTATTTATATTAGCACATTTGGAGGTAAGACTAATTAGCTGTCTATTAACAAAAAGATATTACTTGATATATTTATATCGCTGAGTCACTCTTCAGAGAAAGAGATGAAAAAAAACATTACTATCCATCAATCAATTAATTCAGAAGATACAATCATTTCTAATGGACAATACCTTAGGTTTAAAATTGAAAAAAAAATGACGAGTTGAATTATTGAAACATTGGAGATACTTATATTCCTTTTTCTTTCTGGTTTATATTTTTGAAAACATAATTTAACAGGAAAACAATATTAATGATTTTATCTTTACTGGGAAAATATTAGAAATTCATTTTAATTAGTAAATAAGATAGTAATTTTTTTCATAGTAATAAATATATAAAGATACTAATAAGACATCACAGAAAATATCTCTTGTTCAAGAGTGCTCAAATTTATATGAGTACATTGCTTAGAGACAAGGAGGAAAACTAAATTTACTGATCTCAAAATGTGATTTTAAAGGTTATTTTAATTTACAGAAAACTCTTCACAATGAAAAGGACACATTCCTGGTGTTTGTTTGATATTTTTAAAAATTCTGAAATGAATATTTGAACATTTCTTTATGGTTGTCTTCTGTTGACAATATCAGTTATTAATATATTTATTTCTAACACATTCTCAGGCTTAAGAGATTTCAGCATTACTGCCCAAAACTTAACTAAAAATTTAGCAGTTATTTGTATTTTAAATTCTGTGACAAATTTTACACATTCTCATTCAATTCAGATGTTTAAAAAACATGATGGTCATGCTAAGAAATTAAAGTACAACCAATCAACCTTGTAATGACTTCTTATAAGAGAAAAAGCTTAGAGCATTAAGAAACATCATTTTTTTATATTTATATTTGCTGTCTAGAAAACCAGAATACTGAATGAAAATCAAACACTCTCTTTAAGTCTATTTCTTATCAGATTATATATATAATCCACAGCAGCATTAAGTTTCTCAAGGTCAATTCTAAATGGAGCTTAACAGGTTTGAGTGCAGAGTTTTCCTTCTCTTAGACTAGTTGCTGTATCAGGGTTAAAGTTCTCAGTCTACACTGCTATTTACCCATAACTTGATGAAGTAATTTACTAAAAGTTTTGCTTAGATGTGGCATAGGGCTAAATGAATGGAGCACCCAGTGAGACTTGGACTCACTCTTACATGTTTGCTCGTCAAGCTTGCTAACTATTACACTACCCAAGGTGTCCTTCATGACTTGATGAAGAATAGTTGGATTTATATCTTTTTATGGGTATTAGTGCTATGGGAAAGGCAAACAACCTTATTCAGAATTTCAACTCTGGTCTCTGTATCCATTTCATATCACAATAACTGTTATATAAATGCCTTTATATATATATATATATATATAGTGAGTGTGTTATGTGTCAGTTATGTTTATACTGATAAATCTATGTATGAAAATGAGTCAGGATGGAATTAGAATATGCATATGTAAAATTTGCTCTTAGCAGTCTATAGTGTTATTTGGTATAGATTCTGGTTAGCCTTGGGCAAGGCACAGCCTGTCTGTCATCTTATGCTGGAGGACTAGTAAAACTCATCACCAAAAGTAATAGGGTTGGTGATAAGTTTGGTATTAATCTGAAAATATATATTTACATTTCTATGTCATCCATTGATTACATCTCATAACTCATCTATATACACCGAGGGAAAATAAAATTATAACACTCTGAATCTTTGTTTCAATTGACTCAAGATCAAACATACAGGTAATATAGCTGGATTAGAATAAATGATCATACGTAAAAATCAATACTTTCATAGGTTGCAAAATAAGGGATGTATGAACTGTATTCAGACGTAGATCAAAATTAGCATTTTTTATCAGGTCTTATGATTTTATACCAATATATATATATATATATATATAGTCATCCACAGACAGACCTGTTTTGTTCTATCAGAACTCTTCAGTGTGGCTTGACAGGTTAGATTCCCGAAGCTAGGATCGAAACCTGGTTGACTTAAATGCCAATCCAAGATTCTACCACTCAGCCACGAGGAAACTAGCGTAAACGAAGGAAATTAAAACACTTTTGCATCACATTTGTTTTTGTTTACATGTATCCGCTTAACGGCTACCAAGAGCTCGATTCATATGAAGAGCCTTGCATTACGCTAGTGGCTACCATTTACTTCCCTCGCTAGAGGGCTGAACACTATATATATATATATATATATAATCTACGTGTGTGTGTATGATTTTATTTTGTAGATTCCTGATAAAAATAGTTTTTCTTTTTAAAACAAATATAAATTTTTAACAGGATCACTTTCCTTTCTATTACATTTAATCTAATTGTAAATAAAAATTATATTCAGATAATAATCTGTAGTAGAAATCTCAAGTAAGAATTTAGCCCACAACTACATTTTAGGCTGAATAGTTATTAATCCATATATATATATATATAAGTGCTGAAAAGTTCTTGGCCATTACCAAGAAAAGAATGATGTATGATAATAGAATATGATATTCCATATATTCTTCCTGCAATTTAGTAGACTTGGCAAATCATTTCACAAGTCCCCAAATTTCTTTAACCCTTCCATGAAAACTTGTAAGTACTCCTTATACTACCTGGAGGAGTCCCTGTGGTATAATAGTTAATAGGCTGGACTGCAACACTGTCTTAAATGAGTTTAAACCCTTGAAATACTTTTACATTCCATTTCAGATTAATACTCTTGGAAAAGGTTTAAACTTTCTCATTCCCCCAGCTATGGATTAAATAGAACCACTACTGTCCTTCTACAAGGATGGTTTCAGTATTAGATAACCCACAAAGGTTGATATGCCATTCAACAAAGAAACTAAATTAAACTAAACCAAACCAAACCTTTAGACTATCTACACAGAAAGAAACAGATTTTACTTATAAGCCAGTTTGTCTACATAATATTTTAAAATATATGCATAATTGTAAGTATGTGGTTTTGAGGGTGATATTTTATAGCAGTCTTTCTTCTTGAATCCCTCAAAGGTTTGGCAACCACAGTTCTAAGCCTTCTGGCATGTTTAATATTTGGTAATAAACGTTACACATTGCCTAAATGGGAGGAAATGGAACTGGGAAAAGTGTAGGTGTTCAATTCCCTTAGGTATTATATATCTTTGCATAAATGGATGCTCTTACAATTTATATCATTGTCATTGTTCTTTTCATTTTAGCCACTGGTCATATTCTCTACTTTGCTATCATTATGTCCTTAGAGAAGGCAAGCCAAGATATATTTCTCTGTTCCATTGGCAGGTTCTCAAAGTCTCACAAAAATATTTCCTCTACTTATATTTATATCAGAAAATAATATTACTTCTATTTGGTTTGTCTTACATGATTTTCGATGTATAAACCAAACTGTACACCTCTTTTTCATTTTGAATGATTGTTCCCTCAGACAGACAAAAATGTTTTCTTCACTTTATAATTCAATGCAAAGTATTTGGAAATGTTTAACTCATTATTTTTTTCTAAGCCAAATTATCACAAGTAGGATTTATTAAGCAAATTGATCAAAACTTTCATTCACTCCAGCAATTGGAATCATGGAGACTTCTATTGAAGCATAGGACAGCAGCCACAAAATAGAGCTACAATTTCATCAAGCAGTTTTTTTTAGATTTTGTGTTGTTAGTCACATTTCCCTTGGTGTTGAATTCTGAGTTGTTCCTTCTCTTAGACTTGTTTGCCTAAATATAAGGCTAGAAAGCCTAGTCTACCCTACTGGAGAGGGAAAAGATGGATTTATGTCTTTTCCAAGAACATAAGTGTCAAATGAAATCCAAACAACCTTTGAATTTGACTCAACACATTTTTATGACAATAACCATTCTTCCACTTGCATTTTCATTCTCATAATTCTTTATTATTTAATAATACATTCTGTTGATTATTATCATTATTATATAATGCAACTAATTCTGATAATAATATATTATTATAAATTAAGAGCATTCTAAGAGTCTTTCTCTAATAAAAAAATCTTACTATGATGGGCTGTTTTTTTCTGGATTGAATTAAACAATCATACACACACACACAATTTCAGTAATATATAGGTAAATTAAAGTAAGGTGATAATAATCTGAATTATCATTATCACATTCATATAGAATTACCAATATCATCTCTACTATTTTTATGCTTATTTGTATTTATAAACATTACACTCTTCTCCTTAGGATCAGAGTGTTGTATCTGCTCAGTCTCCAGCCTCTTTTATCTAGCATCAGTTTCCAAATGAAAAACTGACATAATAATATTAAGTTTGGTTTGGTCTATTTGTTTAATGGCATATCAACTTCTTTTGGGTCATTTAATGCTGAAACTTGATTCACTTGCAAATGCTAAATTGTCATCAGAACTATATTTTCAAGGTTCATTTTTCTTGTAATTAGACTTCTTTTTTATTTTCTTGGTTCACATTTACATGATATCAAGTATTTCTATCTAATACAAATAATTTTCAAACTAATCTGTTTGACCCATAGATAAGACTACCACCCCAGGTCAGAGTGAACTTGGGAATAATAGTTATAATGAAATACTCCACACAACCCAGAGCTCCCTCAATACTGGATCCAGCTTGGTGTTATACCAACAACAATATAATAATATCAAACAATAAAGAATTAGAAAAATCAAGATAGAGGAGGAATGAAAAATTGGGCATGAAAGAAGAAAGATAAGAGGTGGGAAAGTGAGGAAAATATCAGGGGGAAAAAAATAGTTTTATATTCATTTAGAGAGATGAGAAAGGGATAGAGATGAAAGAAAGATAGAAACAGACAGACTTTCAGGCCTGAGAACGAGATGAAACATTGAAAGATCAAAATCCATGTAAGTATGAAAAGCTGTAAAATTGAGACATAAAGCAAAAGAAAGATTTTGAAAAAATAGAAGATGCTGTAAAAAGATATTAAAAAAGCCCAATTCTCTTTGCTGTATGAATTTAATCCATGTTTATATAACGTTTAGATAAAAAAACATGAATAGCCAAGAAAGATATGAAGGGATAAGGGAGAAAATGAAAAGATACAGGCAAAAAGTAAGAGAAAAGCAGAGGTATACCCATGGAATTTCCACATGGTCTGATATATTTTTAATACATTTAACAATACACTATCAAAACTCCCACAGCATTTCATTTATTATTATTATTATTATTATGAATGATATATTAATTATCATTGTATTGACTTTGAAGTTGTGCATGTATTTGACAGTACCTGTGGATACTGAAGTTTTTGCTTTAAGCTTATATCAAAACTTAAAAGAAATATAAGTTGTGAGAATGTTAAGAAAATAAAGACAATTTAAAATGTTACGAGAAGAGAAGCTGAAAAGATCATTCCGGAAATGCTTCCAGCAGATGATCTTTCATATACTTTGGATACATATTTAACCTAAAGCATATTAGCAGCTTTCATTTTTACAGGAAAATCAGTGTAAAGGAAGTTGACGAAAATAATTCTCTATAAACGGAGACAAATGAATATTGTCAAAGATCATATATATATATATATATATATATAACTGAAAGCACTCAAAACACTGAATATACATGTATATGTGTATGCTTATATACATAAATATATATGAGTGTGTGTGTATGTGTATGTATATATATATGTAGGTGTGTGATTGGTATATATGCATGTATGTATTTGTCTATATGTATGCACTGATATACTCGCGCATATATATATGATGTATGATCAAAAATATTGAGATTAGAATTTGAACTCAGGCTGCCAATTCCATTTCCTAAGATACTAGGAATGGTTCCATTTTCAGGTAGCACATATACTCATAAAGTGTGACTATCTCACAATTGAGACTCGGTCAAGTACAATAAAAGTTGTAGATTTCATTCATGATCCTTTAAATTTCCTGAAACTCTGACATATATATCTATACACACACACACATGCACATAATTTTTGCTTAATGTTAAAACTCTGAAAAGGTGATGTATTGTGTAATTTTCCAAATCTTGATCCTCAGGTAGACAGAAAAATTAATATGATTACTAAGGAAATAATGATTCTTCCCACTTAAATATTTTGATAATAAAAATGTTTGTCACCGGACCTAAACTAGTCAGGTTACAGATATATTTCACTTTCCTCTTTATATATATATATATATATATACAACCAAAGCATTTGCATAGTGGGTAGAATATTCACCTATCGCCTGGGAGACTGTGGCTCAATCCTAGGTCGAGTCATACCAAAAACTCAAAAAAATGGTACTTGATGTCGCCTTGCTTAACATTCATTGTTATAAGGTATGGATCAAAGGTAAAGTGGAGCAATCTAGGGAAAGGTGTAGCACCCTCTCCTTCATCTCAGTGTTGTAGCTATTTAAAAAGGAGCCCTCAGGTCACCCTTGACATCTGTTGCCAACATTTATATATATATATATATATATATATATATATATATATATATATATATGGTGTTGTTTCCATGGTTTGTTCAAAACAGCACCCAGAATTCTTGTGCAGTTCTCATCTAGGTTCTTCTCAGTTGTCTCCTTCACATAGATGCACCAGTGTTGACTGACCAGCAAAGACTTGAGTACATCAACACTGTATGGACACTAGATGTGGTCTAGAAGACCGACAAAGAACAGTGAATGATAGGGATAGATGCCAAGAAAAGGTCATGATAATGATATACATATATTTGTGTGTGTATGTATGTATAATTTGTATATTATGTGTGTGTATGTCATTTATATATATATATATATATATATATATATATATATATATGTATGTGTGTGTAGTTGGGCAGCAGTCTTTCATTTAAGCATGTTTGATTGAATAATAGACATATTTTGTCTAGATAATTTTATTAAGATCCTTTCAAGTTTCCTGATAAGTGTCTTGGTTTCCGGTTAGAATTGGTCGATGAATTTACCAAAATTGTCCTGAGCACTTCCATCAGCACCTCAGTTTTATCTAACCCTGCATTTTCATAATTTTGTAATGTTATAAAAAAAACTAAAAAACTCTCAAGAAAGTCTTTAAAAAACATTCTTTATACACACAAGTAACCCTGATGATGGCCTATAAAAGGTCTGAAAGCACTCAGAACAATTTTGGTCAATTCATCCACTAATTCCAACCTGAAACCAAGAAACTTATCAGGAACTTGAAAGGATCTAAATAAAATTATATAGACAAAAAATGTCTTTATTATTTAATCAAACACATACACACACACACAAGTATGTATGTATGTATGTATGTGTAATATATACAGTATATGTGTGTTTATGTTCAGGTCATAAGGTTAGTAGTTCAATTCTCCAAGTTGAGTCAATAATTTCTTTTGAGAACACAGCAAATCCTCATAGACAAAAAAAAGTAATAATTAAATATTAAGTCCATAGATACCTATTGTAAATGACTGACAAAGAAGTTTGTGAAGAAAGAAAAAAAGAAAAGAACTTGCATATTGCAAATTGTGGCAGTATTTTGTTTCTATCATTTGAAACTTACCAAACTGATTGTTTATTTTCTGTAGTTGCACCTGCTTCCTGAGACCTGAAATATTCTTTTTCCAATGTTCTTTTTCTCCAAGCATCATTCATTTTTTTCTTTTTATCTGGACTCTTTCAGAATCCCTGTAGAGTTTGTTCAATGTCAAGCAGTACAAATTTTGTTAAATTGTCACAATTTATATTCTATCAGTTCATTCAAAAGATTTTTTTTTAATTTTTCTTTCATATACTTTTATTTGATCATCATCATCATCATCATGTTGTGCCGCCAGCACGGATATCCCTGACCCTCTCTCGCCACTTCTCCCTATTATTCATCGCCTCTGGCAGGTCTTCAGGGTTACATCCTGTGTCCTCACATAGTTGCTGTATGTAAGTTCGTGCTGGTCGTCCTGCTTTTGCACATCCATATGTGGGGGTCCACAGGAGTACATCGCTTATGAGCTCGTCCTTGCTTCTCCAGCAGTGTCCCGGGTCTCTGGTTTGTCTAACTTGTATAGTTTTCGTGATGGGGGGCAAGTGTCCATATAGTTGGTATCTCGTGGGGTGTTGTCGCTAGGACTTGTGATAGTAAGTTAAAAATATTGATGTTTTATAATCAAAATGAATGAAACAAATGAGGATTGATTAAAAAGTATTGAGACTGAATTTTATAATTCTTTTAGTTTAAGTTGGAAATTTTAGTGATATGTATACAAAGTTGAGCATACATATACTGGGATTGGACAAAATAATGGAACCACCTAGAATCTTAGTATCATAATTTTGAAACTCTACTAAAACCTTCAAACATTTGTTATTTTCATGTTTTCTGATTTATTTTTAATATTTTTTGGTCTTATTTTACTAAAATTGTTGTTTTTTTACAGATATCATCAGAAGAAATTAATCAAAATTCATTAAAATGGCAGGTCTGTCAGACTTTAAAAGAGGTCAAATTGTTGGTGCTTGTATAGCAGGCACTAGAGTAACAAAAACCACTGAATTATTTGGTGTAACGAGGAGGACTTTCTTGAAAGTAATAACAACATTTGAGAAAGAAGGAAAAACCTCCTCAGTGAAGCAAAACTCTAGAAAAAAGTGAAAGCTGTTTGAATGGGATCGTTGGATGCTTACACAGATTGTTAGGAAGGATCACATGAATACAGCTCCGAAAATTACAGCTAAGCATAATAACGATCTCTAGAACCCAGTTTCCTCAAAAACTGTTAGAAAAGAACTGCACAAAGCCAGATTTCATGGGAGGGCTGCAATCAGAAAACCATATTAAAATAAATTTGTTGAAATTTTCGGGTGTTTCCATTATTTTGTTCAAACTCTGTATACTAATGTAATGAATGATGTTTTAAGACCAATATTTTACTTAAAAAACGAGGAGTCATTTATTTCACAGGATATGAAGGTCAGCTGAGAAGTTCATAGGCTGAGCAAGATACTCTCATGGAGTTATATGACCAAATGAGGTTTAGTTTTCAAAATAGTCTCCCTTGCAGTGCACACATTTCCTTCATCAGTGCTAGCATGCTTGGATTCAATTGGCAAAAAAAATCATCAAAAACAGATATGATGTGATCATATAAACTCTTCAGGCCAGTCTTGTATGTTTTGGAAATGCTGAAGCTTACCTTGTTTCTAGATTTAATCTTGCTGTAACTTCCATTCAAAGTGTCTCGTCACAGCCTATGTATAAATAAAGGCTATTAGTTAAGATAATAAAGGTTTTACAAAATACTGTTATCTATAATGCCTTTCAAGCATACTTACATGACTACATATGTAATTATTATATTATCAATGCTATCAGTGGTGGAATTTAGTATGTTGGAAATATATAAGAAATCACAAAAAGCTACATCAAGGTCTAGACAACATTATTCATGGTATTGCATTTGTTTTGATTGTATTACAGTATTTTTGTAAGTTTTATGTCATCGGACCAGGAAAAAATATTTTTGTAAGCTAGTTTGGCCAAAAGTTAAGGATTGTTTATTGCCATGAGAGATGATAAAAACACTTTTTTGCAGCTAAAAATGTGGGATTGTTCATTACTTGAGTGTATATATATATATATATATATATATATATATATATATATATATATATATATATATATATAGAGAGAGAGAGAGAGAGAGAGAGAGAGAGAGAGAGAAGTTGTAAAGTGCTCATATCCTGACATTTAAACTTCATCTAGGCAAGTCACTGCCAAATTTTGATACTTTTTAGTTTTTTGTGAGACTCAGGATTATGCAAGTGCAGCACTTTCCATTCTCACCTGACCCCCTGGCTTCATGGCTTTTGTTTCCTTTGCTTTGGAGAAGGATTCCCTATTGCATGGGGATTATCATGCTAGACTGCAACATCATAGTAAGTGAGTTCAAACTCTAGTCATAGTATTATGTTCACTTTCAGACTAACATCCTTGGAAAAGTAATAATCACCTTATCCCTCTAGCTATGGGTTAAATTGTACCTCTACTGTTCTATTACAAGGATGGCTTTGTCATTAGATAACCCATGAAGGTTGACATACCATTCAAAATAAAAAACCATGCCAAAAGCAGGTATTGCTCAAATAAAAATCTTGCTATAATGTGCCACCTTTTACTGTGTTGCAGTTACATACATTCATATATAGAAAATAAGAATTTTAAAAATGTATAGATCAAAAAGTTAGGAGAGTGAACTTATTTATTATTGATACTATAATTAAGCATGGATAATGTGCTCGATGCATATATTTTGTGCTACATCTGTTACAATGGAAGTCCCTGTGGCTTAGTGGCTCATATGCTGGACTGATACATTGTTGTGAATGAGTTCAAAATCCAGTTGTACTATTGCATCCACTTTTGGATTAAAACCCTTGGGAAAGGTATGAACCCCACCTTATCCCTCTAGCTATGGTTTTAAATGGCACCACTATTGTTCTACTAAAAGGGCACATTAAAAATCCCCTCAAGAACAAAGTTGTCTTTAAGAATCAAACAGTGCAATGCTCAGGGATCAACAAAACCCTTATAAAGAACCAATAGATTAATGGATTAATACCCTTGAGAAAGATATAAAAAGTAAAATGTAAAGTTGGTGACTGTAGTCGAGAGTGACCCAAAGGCTCCCTTTTTGATAACTACTATACCAAGGTGTAGGGGAGGGCGCTACTCCTTTCCCAGGACTGACCCACCTTACCCTTGATCCGTACCATATAATGCTGAGTGTTAAGCAAGGAGGCATCAGGTACCATTTTTTGAGTCTTTGGTATGACTCGACCTCGGATTGAACCCAAGTCTCCCAGACCATTGGCAAACACTTTAACCATTTTGCCAAAGTCCAGTGACCAAAGGTATGAACCCCTCTTATCCCTCCAGCTATGTTTTTAAATAGCACCACTCTTGTTCTTCTAAAAGGATGGCTTTGATATTGAATAACTTATGAAGGTTGATATGGCATAAAACAAAAAAAACAAACAACCAGCCAACTTCTGTCCCATAACTTTTGTCCTATTCAAATAGTAAAATATGTAATAAAATATAAGTATTATGAGACTGAAAGATTAATACATACACACCAAGAAAAGCATATGAATATTATTCACTGATTGTTGTTTAATAAGATTTGCTTTGTTGTTGTATAAGGTCAGTGGATGAGGCACTCAGTGAGACTTGAATTCAGTAGTAATGGTCTGATCATCTTGTCTATTAACTATTACACCATTATTACTTACTATGAATAAAATAGTTTAGTTTATGGTTTCTGTTATTGATAGCTTACTTTCTTAGAAAATTCATTTTACACTTTTTTATGTTGAAAAGGTGAGAAAATGCTTTTTACTGCTAAGAAATGATTGTTCACTATATTTCTAAACTTTTTATATTTTATGTTTTGAGTTTTTGCATAAATCATTGATGCTTAAATGTTATATGCTTTGTTTGCCCATAGAATACACAAATAAATGCATATTTTAGTATATATATATATATATATATATGTGTGTGTGTGTGTGTGTGTGTGTGAATGTATTAAATGGAAATATCTGTATCTGTCACTTAATTTTCATAAGATGTGTGTGTGTGTGTGTGTACATAACAAACTGAAAACTTGTTGGGTTCTTTTATTGATTCTTTTATTTAGGAATGAGCAAAATGATCTAATTATTATTTCATAGGAATCATCCCTTTGTTGAGCATTTTAATGATTTAAAAAAGGGCATTCAGTGCAAATGCTAGCCACACAAAATTTCCCTCCTTTGCAAATTGGACAGGAAAATACTTTTTCACTGAGAATTTTAAGAATATTACTTTATTCAAAATCTTTCTATGATGTGCCATTTTTGGTGTTATGAGGGTTGAGCACTCTGGTGAAGGAATTTACAGCTGCCACTCGCATAATGCAAAGCTCTTTGAACGAATTGAGCACTCAGGTATCTGGTAAGGTATAAATGTAAACAAACAAAAGCTACTACTTAATGCCTTATAATTCCCAAACTGATATGGTTCGCTTGTTGGCTGAGAGGTATGATACTTAGTCTAGCCACACTGAAGAGTTATGATAAAACAAAACAGTCTGTCTGTGGATGACTATATATGTGTGTGTGTGTGTGTGTGTGTGTGTGTGTGTGTGTGTGTGTGTGTGTGTGTGTGATTATTATTATTATTAAAATTTTCTCATGCTCACATATATATGTGTATGTCTGTGTGCAATGATGATTTTAGTTTAGTGAAAAGTAAACATCATTTGCTCACATTTTATGAGAGTATCTAGGGCAGCTTATAAACCTTTCAGCCCATTTTCTTAATTTTGATTATTTAAATATATATATATATATATATATATACCTCATATTATGTACATAGAACACAGTCTGTCTACAAAAAAAACTTATTTTAAAAAACATTTAAGAAAATGTCCCTTTTGAAACAGTTTCATAAAGAAATACTTGAAGTTTATTATTAAGGCTTTTTGGTGTCACCAGATGTTATATTGTCAGTAAACATAGCAAAAATTTGTTGATGCTTAAAAGGCATATTTTGTAAATTGAGTTAAGCAAGATGAATTCTGTTACTGTCATCCAGCACCATTTTAGAACACATTTTATGGCTGATGAGATAATCTATCTACAATTTGTACAAAAAATGTTTGGGTAATTGTAAGAGGTTTGAGAAGACTATCAAATATTGAAAATAAAAAAATCAGATGAGTTATTTGCTGAATTTTGGTCTAAATTATTAATTATTTAATGTTAGTCTGTATCATTAATATTTATCTCTATGTAGGGAATTAATGCACAGCTACTTAAGCTGCAGCACCTTTACCAGGCAACATCCTGATCCTTACCTATGTAAGCAGAAAGGTGCCAAAAATTTGTCTCTTTTCACTTCATACCAGCTGAAAGAAAGGCATGGGAAGATCTGTGGAACTTTTCAAAGCAAGCTCCCACAAAAACACAAAACCTTTCCTTTGCTCCCATGTGCTAGAGGCACTATCATTAAAGCAAAATATTTTGCTTTTTCTTGTCTTATTAGAAGGTGCTTGTTATATGTGGACCTTTTTTAGTTTGTGATTTTAAATTTGATTTGTTTCTTTCAGTGAATGACACAAGAGAGTAAACAGAAGTCAGAGCTCCACAAAAAATAACCTAACACATTCATTATAACTGAATTAAGTGCATTGACAAAGAAGAAGGTTATGTTGAAAAATAAATATTTCTTGTGTAAAATAAATGCTTTTCTGATTGTTTGGCTATAGATTTATAAATGTGTGTATATTTATTTATGTCTGTATTCATATTTTTATCCTATATAAATCATTAAATTAACAAAAACTTATATATCTACTCAATTATGAAACACATTTAAATCGAGCACCTTCAAAAAGCCCTGAAGAAAAACAGATGTGTCATTGTTTTTGTTTAGCGGAGTTTTTTTTTTCTTTTGGTTTATTATAAAGCTTAATATTTATAACACCTGTGTCTTTTAAGCCTTAAGCACAGTTTTATTTATTTTTTTATTCCTTGCAAAGGATCTGGTTATTCTTCTTCTTGTATTATCTGTATTTAGAGAGAACAAATCAGATTCGGGATAAAAGAGAGAGAAAGAAGCATCACCATTAAGAACGCAGCTGCTCCTATTCTTGCTACTAATATCTATAATCATATAAATCTATATTAATTACTGGGAAGAGTTTGTTTGTCTGTCCTCAATATAGATGACCAAATGGTTTGATGAAGAGCTATCAAATTGGGTGTGTATACTTAGTAGAATCAAAAAAAAGAGTTTAAAATAGAAAAAATTGTTTTTCATGGAGAAAGTCAGGCTATCATTGAAAGATGTCCGTGATGTAATGGTTATCGTCATAGGAAATGGACACAGTGATACGAGTTCAAATCCTGGACGAGACCGATTGCATTTCACATCGCACTAATACCCTTGAGAAAGGTATGAATCCAATTATTCTCCCTCCAGCTATGGGTAAATAGTAGGGCAGACTGGGTTCTTTAGCCTTGGTGAGGCAACTAGTCTAGAAGGAAAACTCTGAATTCAAACCTGTTAAACTCCGCTTAAAAAATTGACCGTGTGTCATATCCTACCTGAGCGGAGGGGTTGGGAAATATGATCATTGAAAGATGTCTCTCACAAAAAAGAAGAATGAATAGAAAGCTATATTGCTGCAAGATGTAACTAATCATGCAGAATTCAAGAAACTTCAAAAGAAAATTATTAAAAATTTGTCTGATTAAAATAATTAATCCCATTTAATTAAACCTTAGTCATTATAAAATGATTAAATAGATGTCCATCTTGACAACAACACAGATATTGTAGTCTAAGTGATTCAGATCAAGACTATGTATGGATTGACGTGAGAATGTGCATTTTATGTGAGTGAAAAAAGTCCTGCTGAAACAAAGAGAGTCTCCTCTAGACCCCTCCCTTGTCTTGGGTTTGACTTTCTTTATCTATATATCATTGTAGACAGTGATATAGATCCTGAGACCCTACTAGAAGAAATGCTGTAGCATGAAATGGCTCTTATTACCCATACACCACCAAATCATCAAATATGATATAAACTTAGTGTACATTACAATAAGTAACTCTGAGGGGTCTGTACAATGGACCTAACCACTGTCTAGAAGCTGGCTATCTGAGTTCTTCTGGTTGACAGCTAGTGATATAAGCGTAATGTGTATTTTCATTTCCTGTATCAGATTAGAAACTGCCATTTGAAAGGTATGATTAATGTAATGATTATCACTCTAGGAAATGGAATTGGCAACCCAAATTCAAATCCTAGATGAAGTAGTTGGCATTTCACTGAGCAGAAATGCTCTTGGGAAAGGTATGAATTCATCTATTCTCCCCTTAGTTATGGGTAAATAGTAGGGTAGACTGGGTTCTTTAACCTTGGTTAATGCTCTCAACACATCTATAAGAGAAATGAGAATGGTAGAATTTGATGCATCCCAGATAACATTATATTAGTTCATCTATTTATGGCCTGATAAAGGTGTCTTCTCAGATATTTGGCCCAGCCTCAGTTGATTAAAGGAATAGGATCAGTAAAAAAAGAAATAGGTAAAGAGGTTTGTTAGTTATTTGGATTAACAATTAAGTTCCTTATCTAATTAGTAGCAGTAATTAATGAATCCTTTTCATTAGAATCTCAAAATAGATGTAAAGAAAACATCTCAGGAAATATTCATTTAGTTTTTGTTATTAATTATTGTTTTATCTTCTGTTTCTTTTTGCTCTTTGACAACTTCTGCTTAAATCTTAGTAGAGGAAGATTACAATGATTCTTGTCATAAAGTTTTACTTTGAAAGCAATATCCATCTCACCAGGACATACACAGTATCAGCCTTGCTGACTGTATCTATGCAGAAGGGTAAGACTCCCCACTAAGTGTCTTGGTTATAATACAAAACTGCATCTAAAATACTTGGAACCATTTAACTATGTGCAAAGGAGTGAATTATGTTAAACAGAATTACTAGTGTTACATAGCAATACTTGAAACCATTTAATTTGTGCAAATAGAACTACTAATGTTAAATAGCAATCCTATGTGCCAACAAATGATTTCTGGCTTGTTTAAAAATTGTTACCTACAAACTGTTGATTTACAAATCATGTTCATTTGATATATATGTATAAGCAGTATTTGGCATTAAATAACCAACAAGGGTTGATATGCCATAAAACACAACCAATCAACACACAAAAGTTTTTCTTGCTTTTTAATTTAATCTCAATTTAAAAATTGAGATTAAATTAAAAAGCAAAAAAAAGTGTTGTGTGTTGAATTAAAAGTTTTGCGATATTTAGGTATATGTTAGTTTGTGGCATGTATATCACATGACCAAAGCTGTTCAAGCCCCAGTGGTTACTGTGGTTTGTAGTATTAAGATTATTAATGCATTCAGACATTATGTATTGCTTCACTTGAAGTTATTTGAAAGCCGCACAGGTGAATGTGCTAAGTAGAGTAGTCTAATTCAAGAACTTGTGCTTCACGAGTTCAGACGGGACCATAACACTGCTGAAGCAACCAAAGACATTTGTTGTGTAAAGGCACAGTTGACCACAGTACAGCCATCAGTTGGTAGAAGAAATTTCACTCAAGTTTCAAGAATCTCAATGATCAGATGTCAGGTAGGCATAAAACCATGGATCGCAAAGCCATGCTCCAAGCCATAGAGGCAAATCTAAAAAGTATCATGAGAACTTAGCATTTCATAATTCAGTGCAGTTCATCATGTTCAAAACTTCAGCAAAAATGTCTACAGCTGCCATATTATGCATCACATTAACAAAATAATTCAAAATTTTTGGCTCACCCTATTATTATGCTTTATTTATCTTTTTTTTTTTTTTCATTTTGTCTCATTTGCATTATTTTTTATATGCATACAAATATAAGATTTGAAAATTTACAACCAAACCTCTAACTCAGACTTGAAATATATTTTCTGAAAGTTTCTTCACCCAGCATTAATGAGCAAAGTCCAAACGGCTGTCGGTAATGAAGTGTGTTATCAGGCTCTTGACAATTGTTGTTAACAAGATGCTGCATTTGCTACTCAGTCAGTATATGATTTCTTCATCATCCACATTTTCATTTGTCTCCTTCAGGCTTTCATTTCATCTGTCTTTTAGTCTCTCTTACTTTGTTATGATTTGTCACTTATGTTTCTTTATAAAATTCTAATGAAGCTGAGACTATATTATTATTATCATATATGGTATCAACTTGGCTTTTATTCAGTAATGATACTGACACAGTAAAGATTGTGAACTGATAACATAGTATTGCATGTTATGTATTATACAAGTTGAATCCTCATTATCAAGGAGTGATCCAGTACAGTGGTCTTATAACTTATATGGATTCTCTTAGCTCTTTGAAATGTTTGTTGATGCTAGTGTTTATTACTTTATCTTCAATTTTTTTTTTCTTGTTTTTAAGATTCTTTCTTTTTATTTTCTTTTACTTTGTCAGAATCAAGGAGCATTAGTTACCAGTTTGGTTACCAGAGTGAAAAGATAATACACAGGAGGAAAGACAATATTGAAAAGAAAAGAAGAACTTACACTCCATAGAGTAAAGAGACATTTAAAAAGCAGAAAAAAAGATAATTGCTTTGGAGATTCTAAGAGATAATTTTTTTAAAAAATATCTGACTTATTCGAAAATTGACTGTTGATTTAGAAGAAATAAAAAGTATTTGTGTTATTGTTTAAAATTTTAGGCAGTGAAATGTAACTGATTAATACAGTTGCAATGCAGAACTGTTTTCCTGGTTGGTTAGTTTTATGGCATGACAACTCTGTTTGGGTTATTTGATGCCAAAGGTTAAATTGCTTGTAATTTAACCTGTAGCTTATTAAATCACAGGTTAAATTGCTTGTAATTTAACCTGTAGCTTATTAAATCACGAATGTTAAAGTATCTATTAAGAGGATGGTATAGACCACACTACCCATCAGAAATGGGCTATAAATAGACCAGGTTTTTGGTAGCAGTTTATTCTTAAGTACTTATCTAATGAATCTTGGTCACTATGGACAGCTATCAATAAGATGAAAATCAGACCTGACCGATAAAATGAAATGCAGTTTCTTCCAAGCAGCAGTCGTGTCAGAACTGCTGTACTGATGCACTACTTGGACGCTAACTAAACAACTGGAAAAGAAGCTAGACGGCAACTACACAAGAATGTTGCGAGCAATATTAAACAAGTCCTGGTGGCAACACCCCACAAGGCACCAACTATACGGCCACCTGCCTCCCATCATGAAAACTATCAAAGTTAGACGAACCAGGCATGCAGGACACTGCTGGAGAAGCAGGGACGAGCTCATAAGTGATGTACTCCTATGGACCCCCACATATGGCCGAGCAAAAGCAGGATGACCAGCAAAAACATACATACAGCAGCTATGTGAAGATACGGGATGTAGTCCAGAAGACATGCCAGAGGCGATGAACGATGGGAAAAAGTGGCGAGAGAGGGTCAGGGATATCCGTACTAGCGGCACGACATGATGATGATGATGATGATGATGATGACTATCTTTCTCTGTTAGCACCTTATGGCCGGTGAATTATTACAACTGAATTTTTTTTTTTTTACCTATTATTTCCTTGATCAATGAATAATGTTAATGCCAGTTTCTCCAAGATGATAGAGGTTAAATAACTTTTTCATGGATTTGTAATAAAAGTGGAAAATCTGGAAATGAATACTTGGAACAAGAGGCAAAATGCAAATCTTATAGAAGAAATATGCAGACAAGTACAATAAGAATATGTCCAATCTGTGAAAGAATATTATAAAGTATGTATTTATCTTACACCTCCACCACAAATAGGATGTGATACAAGGTCAATTTTTAAGTTGAATACTCTTTATTTGAAGTAAGTTTTCCTTCTGGTCCTACCAAAGCTAAAGAGCCCTGTCTGCCCTACTTTTACCCTTAGTTAAGATGAGAACAAATGGATTCATACCTTTCCAAAGAGTATTAATTCAAAATTAAATGCAAACTACCCCATCTAATGTTTGACAGCAATATATCTCCCAATTAATTACTTCCACCGAATATTTAACCATATTTTTCAGAGACATCACTTTGTGATGGATCTGAACATATCTTCATCTATGTTTTGGGGTTTGTTGGGTATTTCAGATCTTTTAGTAATCAAAGATTCTCACCAAGTTAACCTGCCTAGTATTGATCAAGTCCCAACTTGTGTTCTGGTCATGGTGTCTCTCTTTTAGGTCTCCTCACCAAATCCATAGCCACCTTGATGCAATGTCTACTGCTCCAGTGACCAACTTAATGACACTTTACCTACTGACTCCTCTTAGTTTCAACATGTTGCATGCCCTGCAGAGGAACTGACATATGAAACTCCTTGCATTCCACCTCAATGAGAATATCACTTGCTACCTGTTGCCTCTAAATTTCTCTCCCAACTAAGCATACTTTGCTCTTCTCAGTGCAGAAATTCAATGAAATATGATTTTATGTTTATTTACATTATCATCAAAGTTAATGTTCTGGTGAGTGAAAGTAAGGATAAATAACTTAAAATTCCAAGATGAAAAATCTCAGCTGAATTTTAGTACAATGTTGATTTTCATAAAAACTAATGTTTTAGAATACATCAATATTCTTATCTTCTTTCACTGAAAATAATAGGAAATATATTCTATCCAAGTTAACACAAACTAAGAAAGCAGGTTAGTAAAACAATTAAAAATGAATAATGAGACATTTATTCCTTTTCAATCTTTTTTTTTTTAAACTTTTACAATGAAAATATACAAATTAATAAACCCCTTATTCATAATTATGAGAGTGGCTTTGAATAATTCTGATACCAACTGTATAAATTAACTATCCCATTAGGAAAGAAGTAATGCCTTTACCAATTTATAAAGCTGGCTAATGAGAAACTTGTTTGAAACAGGAAAAAGCAAATGTTTTGTGCTACAGATAAATAGAGAACCTTAGCCTGTACAAACTAACAGACAGATACTGTAGCTATATATATATATATATATTGTACTACGTTTAGTGGTAATAATTTATTAACACCTTACAATGACAGTTTGTGAAATGATATAGCTTATTGTGGGTATGTTTTTAAGACCATGTATATGTGTACATAAATCAGTCTTATTTATGGTTACAAAATCATTAATTAATAGAATTCATTTTTATCCAAGTTTTGCTCCCAGTCAGTCTCTTTATGTTTGAAATAATTTCAGCCTTGTAAAAATATTACTTATATATAGTTTGATACAAACTTTTTGCTAAAAAATTACGTCTTCAAAATTGAACCTCTGTACTCGTATATATCATATATTCTGTCTCTAATCAATATATATTCGTATTGTTCTTAATGCTGAATATATTTTAAGACAGCACACAAAGTCTACCCAACTTAAAATTGTGGAACTCAATAAGATATAACTGCTGCATTGCATCCTTACTTGTTGCAAGTGTTCTCTGAAAAGCTACAAATAAAGAGATAAATTAATTTTTGTGGCCCTTGTCAAGCCTACAAAAAGATCAAGAAAATCTACTGATAAATTTGTACATCCAAGTATAAATTTTCTAAGACAAGGAAAAATTTTAGAAGTTAGTTTTACAAAAAGTACAAATTATCATTGGTTGTACTGTATCACAAAATATTTTGAACATTATCTCACTTTTCCAGCTGAGATCTCATTAACCACACAATATCCTAAATTTTCTTCTGGTCAGTTAAGTAGAAAAAAATGTTATGTTGAAAGGATATAAAAGTTCTTTACTTAGAAGATATTGTGCAGATCAGATATTGTGTTTACCCTGAGAATTGAGTGGGTAGTATTTGTATTGCTACCTAAAAGTTTACATTGTGAAGCAGACTGAATTCTAGCCCCAGAATTACTATTTCTACATCACTATTGCCTTGTAAACAGTTACATGTACCTTTACATCTGAGCCATAGCCCAGAGCATTTGGATGCTATTGATGCTGCTACCTAGAAATATAGATAGCCAGCCAAGGAATTCCCATTTCTACATTCCTATTGCCTATAAAATGTTAAAACTTTATATTCTATATGCAATTTTATTATTTTTATACATATTTTGATTTACCTATCACTTTTATAATCTATTATTTATAAGTCTATAAAACTATTAAGTACAACATTTTACATATGTATATTCAATACGAGATCTATAAAATACTGCAGAGATAATAACCATAATATACTGAGCAGTAGGTATTTGAGCCACTACTCTGAAGTACATATACATAGTTAGTTCAAATTCAGGCTGGGGAATCTCCGTTTCTATATCACTTTAGCCTAGCAACAATAAGACTATTAAATACTAGATGTATAAAGGCACTGTGAGCTTAAGGTTCTTAGAGTCTAATAATTTAACTTTGTTTTACACAACTCAATCAAGTGACTGAAATTCCAATCATTTCTACATATTAAATAGACTGTTAAATAATATATATAATTTGTTTTTATAGTATATCAATGGTTGTGGGTTATTCAGTACTTCAGCTATCCATGCAGAAGAACAGTAGCGATATTATTTAGCTGATTGCTGAGGAAGATAAAGAGATTTATACCTCTCCTAAGGGTATTAATCCAAAAGTGAATGTAATAGCACAGCTGGAGTTTGAACTCACTTGCTATCATGTTGCAGTCCAGCTCATTAGCCTCTATGCCAATGGGGCCCAACCTCCCCCTTAAATAACAGATCAAAATATTAGCAACTATCTTTCAGCCATGGTTTTGTGAGTAAAATTACAAATTACTTGTGTAATAAATACCTTATTCTTAGACAAGTACATGCATCTCATAGAAATATTTGTGATTTTAACATTTTCATTTGGTTTTTAAAAAGAAGAATACATGTTGATAATTAGTATTCAGTGAGTACTTGTTAGAGAGTATGGATAATTGTTTTTATTTTGGAATTGGACAATTCTGAATCCGCATTTTGCCACCAGATATATTAAAAATGCTTTTTATATCCCTAGGACATTTTAGCACTCTGCACTGTAGCAAAATCACAAGTTTTGTATCATGAATAAAAAATTAAAGCTTCAAGATTAACTCAAAATATTATTAAAAATGGTGGCAAGTGTTAGAATTAGAAAAAAATGTAATTGGAAAGCCAAGTTCAAATTTTGTGTTTGCACTCACTTCAAGATACTGCCTCTAGGGAAAGTTGGTACCCTCAGGCATATGGTAAAAATAGCTAGACTGATTTGTTTCTCTTGCCATGATAGTGAGCGACTAATTTTAAAAGAGAAAAACTCTGAATTTAAATTGTGAAAAAGGCAACTGAAAACCACTCCATAATCTCCAACAACAATTATGGTAATTCGCAGTTTACCAACAAAGGAAGCTGCAAAGTGCCATGATTACCCCAATCCTAAAAGCACATGGAACTTTCTGGGATCATCAAAATATTGTAATTCAATTAAATAGCTTAAATAATCCTTATTTTGGGTTTGACTAGAAATATGAATATTTGGGTTGGGGTTAGTACTGTTGCTTAAATTCTCTGAGCAAAACCATGGCTGCCAAAATGTCCCATGCCAAACAGTAAAAGCCAAAATGTCCCACATAAAAAAAGTTTGTGCCAAAATGTACCATGCCAAACACAGGGTGCCAAAATATCCCACAACAAACAGTCAGTGCCAAATGTCTTACATGAAAGAGCAGGTACCGAAATTTCTAGAAGTGAAATTAGGGTACCAAAAAGTTATACATGGTTATTGTTAAATAAACTTGGGTTTCCTATTTTTTCATCTTTTTTAATTATTCAATCAATACCTGATGTTTAATAGAAATAACTCCAAGACTCATGTGTGACAACATACGTGCTTTATTGCTGCCATCTTTTTCTGATTGTGTCCCAGTAAAAAAGCCCCTTAAGGCATTACCAATATTGGGCCGCTTATGTATATAAGTTGACCAACACCTGACTTTGCATTTTCTTTCCTAATGTTCACTGTCGATAAATTGGGATTGAAAACCAATATCATTTTTAAAGATTAGGACTTGTTATGGAAAAATGATTTACTTATTTTTGATTTTACACAATGTTCATAAGAATTTGTTTGAAATGAAATAAATGTGTAACAAACAGATATATTTTTTAGCAACAAAATGTTGTGTAGACCAGAAAACTGAAAAATACATGTATATGGTTAAGATACCAAAATATAAAATATTTCTTAAAAATAGAATAAGGCTGCCATATTTGATGGTATGTAATACTCCTATGTACATTTCGTTTTGCATTGCTATGAAGTTAAGCCGTTTAAAAGTATAAGTAGATTTTAATATCTGGGTGAATATTAGCCTACCAGACACCAAATAAGGAACAGACTCCCTTGTGAGTTTTTTCAGTGTTATACATGACAGAGAGAGAGAGAGAGAGAGAGAGAGAGAGAGAGAGAGAGAGAGAGAGAGAGATTTCAGAGGACTAGCTTTTATTCAGGTTGTGAAAGGAAATAGAATGAGGGTGAGACTTGCAGTACTGTACCCTTACAGGAAGTAGAGAAGGAGCATATTTTAAATTATAATATAACCGTATTTCATTGGCTCTTAGAAACCTGTGTCACACCCCATTCATCTATACATTTATATTCCTATCTTCACTCACTCACCACTCTCCAGTCATTTTTCCTGTTCATCTACCACAACACATTGCCTTATCATCATAATCCTTTGTTGTGACTAGTGGACAGTTTTCCTTGTTTAAAATGAATTATTTAAAAATAAAAAAGCTTCACATATAAAACCAGATAGATATTTTTTTAGCTATTTTTAGGGAAGGAAGAAAATCGGGGATCTATGCTATCCAAAAAAGTAAAAGAATTCCTTTTTTCAAAGTACAACTTGATTTTTCGGCAAATCATTAAAAAATCGGCTTTTTTACCTTATCTAAACTGAAAATTAACATCTACCCTAAAGATGACAGGCCATCAATTTATTTGCACTATTTTGTCATAAAGAGTAAAAAAATGTTACTGCACAAGTGAAGTGACCAGTAAATATAACATTGATGGAGAGATTTTCACAAGTAAAAATAATTTTTTGTTTCTTGTGAATTCTTTGATAGATCACTTTTGGCATGAAATATGAAAAAAGCTTTTTTTTTTTCTTTTCCTTTAGATGTCTTTGTGTGATTATCTAATTTTGGAGAGCTTTTTTTTTTCTTTTTCACTTAGTGATGTATCAGAAATGGCATGAGCACAATTCAAGCAACAAATTTGATTGGTCAAAAGAAATTATGGAAGTGTATCCCTCTCTTTTGTCTGCCACCTTTAGGAATAGATCTGTTAGTTCACTGGCAGTTCAGAATTGTTAGAATTATATGTTGAAACTCAAAAATATATCTACAAGCTCAATATATAAAGCTTTCCTGTTTTCTTGCATAGATATTTGCACTCCATAATGTTTTGATTTTTTTTATATTGCTTGATAGAAAATATTGGTCAGAAGTATTTGAACAAACATTTCTTATTGCCTGAGATTTATATGAAGGAGAGAAAGTATTTATTTAATTATTACTATTATTCATAATATTATTTATGTTTCCATGATATTATTTTTCCCACTAAAGAGACTAAATAACATATCTACATATATTTACTGTAGGCCAAGTAATGCCTTGTCATACAGAAACATTAGAATATATACATATATATAAAGTCTCACTCATTAATAAGTTTACTTTTTCAATCTAAAAAAAAAAAAAAAGTATATTTTAATTTTCGTCTACACCAATGATACTAAGATATTATTGTTTCTACTGGAATATTATGTGATGAAAACATATATTATGAGGTGTTATTTATTAATAAACTCAACAACATTAAAAAAAATGTTTAAATTATGAATTTACACACAAGAAGAACTAAAAGAAATAGAAGTAAAAAGAAAACAACAACAAAGAAGAAGGAAAAAGAATAATTTTGGCTGAAATCTTCTAATCATGTTTTGTTAAAAATCAAATTTGTTTATTTATTTATTTATTGTCTAACTATCATGTTGGTGAATGAGGATGCTTCAAAGAAGATCAAAAGTGTATAAGGAGCCCAGGGAGTAAACACTCAAATATATTTCTCTAAATTTTTTGGACATGGAGCCTTATAAACAAATGTCTAGTTAAGATTGTACATATCTGTATGAATTGAATGGTAAGAGGGAAATGGATTATGAGTCCAATAAGTCTTTAGACCCTGGAGCTCTATTCACAGTCAGTCCACCTTAGCATCATAGTGTTTGATGATAAACACAATTAAAGTTCATTTCAAATCATTTTCCTTTTCATGGATGTTAAAATTTAGGCCATCTTATGTATTATATTACTGAATTTAATGCATTACTTTTATTAAGAGAATTTTAAAATTTTCTTTATTTTATTCGATATTAGTTGAAAAATGGTCTTTTATCTTGAATTATTGTTGGAATCAAATATCTGGAATTGAGAGAAAAATTTATAGTGCCTGTAAAAATTCCCACTAAGAGATATAAAATGTTTGTGCTGGAAATTATTATCATATTTATTATTATTGGTCTTAAAAGTGAAAAATGTTCCAGAACAATAATACATTATTTTTTTTGTATATTAAAAAAATTCAAATAATTTTATATTCAGTACTTTAAGAGCTTGCAACCATCAAATTTTTACTTGTCATTATTTTTCATTTGGCTAAAATATGATGAGCTTTGAATATCCTTATCATTATCATTATTATAAACCTTGTTATAATTCCTCAAACACTCTCATAACATTTTTCCTAAATCTCTTTTCAATGTTAGGATTCTTCGATTGATTTTTCTTATACATATTTATTTTGCAAGGATTAAATACTTACAAAATTATATTTTCAATTTTCTCGTGACATTCAAGTAATATAATATCAGCTCCAAAGATTCAAGTCCTATAAAAATACACATGTCCATGCACATACACACATATATATATATATATATATATATGGGAGTACATGAAAAAAATCTGTAGCCAAATGATAAAAGAAACTTTTCATCATAATCTTTTTTCTTGTCAATAGCCTTAACCCAATTCCACATACAGAATGAAAATTTCATATAAAAATTCTGTTCATATCTACATGCCAGGCTATAGATTTTTAAATCAAGCTTTACCTACATATACCCAGATATATATATATATATATATATAGTAAATTAGCTGATCATAATTGAAGGTGATCCAAAGGCTCCTTTTTCAATAACTACTAAACCAAGGAGTAGGGAAGGGTGCTACTCCTTTCTCTGGATAGCTCCACTTAGCCTTGATTCATCCCTTATAATGCTGAGTATTAAGCAAGGAGGTATCAAGTACTATTTTTTTTAAGTCTTTGGTATGACTCAACCTGGGATTGAACCTCGGTCTCTCAGACCATTGGCAAACACTCTACCCACTATGCCAATATACCAACTTGAAATTACTTCTTTGATTGCTTTTTATTCCTTCCTATGTTAGATATTCAAGTCACTCTATTTTTTATGATTTCAAGTAACTGATTATTACAACCATTTGTAGACAATTATAGTTCCAAATGATTATTTTTAACATGAATAATTTGCAGAAATATGTATTTCTATCGAATATTATTAATTTCCACACAGATATATTTGACCCATACATGGGACTTTCACCGAAACAACCATTCCCAGGTCAGAATGGATCTTGGTGTAATGGTAACTATAAATTGACTCTACTCTCCCCACAGCTCTAGAATTGAAGCCTTACCACTGGTTGCAGTAATTGTCACTCCCAGGACCACCTTTAGATGTTTGTGTGGGGAAGTGGGGGGGGTCATAAAAACTCTGCAGGAGATACAGTTAGCATTTTTTTTAAATACCACCAACAGAGAATAGCTCTGTTGGTGGTGTGGTCTGCAGTAAGTGTTTTGGATATGATATTAAACCATCTGATGGTGAGGCTCCAGTAATACAGAAGTTTTGGAGAATACGGAGCACCCTTTCATTGCCATTGCTCCCAGATCCACTCTGGCCCGGAGTAGTAGCACCTAATAAGGTCCTATCTATGGGTCAAATGGAACTGTTTGATATTTAAACTCTGTGCAAACAAATGACATATTCTAAATTGAATTGTTTGAAATAGGACTGTTTGATCATTTTACTGTGTGCAAACAAATGACTGATGTCTAATTGAATTGTATGTAATACATAGCAGTACTTGGAACGATAAGACTGTTTACAAATGTATGAGTACTGTTGAATTATTTGTGTTAAATAGCAAAGCTTGGAACCATTTAACTTTGTTGACTTATGTTAAATCAAATTGTTAGAAATAGAACTGTTTGACCATGTAACTGTGTAAACAAATGACCAATGTTTAATTGAATTGTTAGTGATACATAGCAATACTTAGAACCATTTAACTTTGTTGAGATGCTAAACTGAATCATTAGAAATAGAACTGTTTTATTTAACTGTGTGTATCTACAAAATGTATTTATAAATCATATATCTTATATATATGTAAAAACAAGATTCGGCATTAAATAACCTATGATAGTTGATGTGCCATAAAACCAAACCAAACCAACAGAGAGGTACTTCTTTGGTTATAAACTTCTCATTTTTATCCCCTGACAAGAAAAAGGAAGATTGATGAATCTAATTTTGAAACTGAATGCATAATCAAAAATTTGGTATAGATAACTTTGTTACTCTCCTTCCATAGTCTGAAATTATTCTGTTTTTGCATCATTGCAGAACAAAATATTTGTCTCATAACAAAGATCTGTACAGTTGTTGAATATCTAAGAAACTAAAGTAATCTGTCTGATTTTATGATGACTATAAATATATGCAATTAAGCACTTTTTCTTCAAACTGCTTGCGCATTCTGTTTCTAAATAGTTTATATACATTAAGTCATTCATAAAGATGCAGATATCATTTCAAATCTGATTTTTTTCAAAAGACATTCACTTATGCTTTTCATATTTTTCTGTTAGATTTTTTTCATTGAAATTTTTTTTTTTGTTTGGAAAATATAGTCTTTCAACTCGAGGATTTTCTTTTTTTCATTTTATACTTGTTTAAGTTCAACATAGGCCATATAGAGCTGATCCTGAAAGGAACTGAAACTTATGTTTAATGGCTATGTAGGGAATAGAAAAATAAAAAAATTGAATTAAATAAAAAATAATTAAAAGTATGCAGAAACTCTCAGAAGCCCCTAACAAGAAGAGAGGTGATGCAGGCGCAAAGAAAAGGAACCATCCCGACAAAAGAAAGAATCTTGTTCTCTTTCAGCAGTGACCAGCAGAGTGACAACACCTAAATCTTTCTTGCTAGTTGTTTGAAGGTGCCATGCATCTGTCTCTTGATGAAACATTGGTTAACCTTTCCACTAGTAGCAGCCACCTCTTTTACTAAAAACACCGAATAATGAACTTGTCAGAATCACAATTAAGACTCCATACAATGGACTTAATGACTACAACTGAAAACACCGGATTTCGACATATCTCCCAAAAGTGCCTAACAAGTTGTTAATGCTTTAAATATCAAATTTGGTTACATATACCCAGTAATGACTTACACATTTTCATACCTTGACTGGGAGATTCAACCATTTCATTTGTTTTCAGGAAGAATTTCCTCATCCACTGAATGGTTGTTGAATCCAGAAATAACAGCAAAATATAAAAGATATCTTTGTCTCCTATCTTTTTCTATCTTCTTCTTTCATATAATTCCTTTACAACCTTCATATCCAGACATTAAACCAGCAAGATAACTTGAGGTAAGAATAGAATAAACCAGAATGGAGTCAAATAGCAAACAATATCATAAATCACCTTTGAAACCCCATAGCTATACTTTTTGTTCCCGAATAGATTTTGGTTTTAAAAAATTGAACAAATTTTATTTTAAAAAATATGAAAAAATATCAGCAAAAACTATAAATGCATGATTTGATGACATTAAAGTTACATAAGAAAGATTTTGAATTGAATGCAGAATCAAAAATTAAATGGATATCTGTATTAATCTTGTTCAATCTTGTAAAATTATTCTGTTTTTGCATTATTGTAATACAGAAAAAAAAAATGTTTGGAAAAAAAAAGATCTGCTTTGTGGTTGAATGCATATAAAAAGCTGAAACAGTGACCAAAACCAAACAAATCATTTTTGGTTGCTTGAAGGTCATTTGATATGTAATAACTTGGAAATGTGTAAACAATTAAATATAGATAGGAAGACAGGTTGAAATCATCATCATCATCATCATCATCATCATGTCGTGCCACTAGCACGGATATCCCTGACCCTCTCTCGCCACTTCTCCCTATTGTTCATCGCCTCTGGTAGGTCTTCAGGGCTACATCCCGTATCCTCACATAGCTGCTGAATGCATGTTCGAGCTGGTTGTCCTACTTTTGCCCGGCCATATGTGGGGGTTCATAGGAGTACATCACTTATGAGCTCGTCCCTGCTTCTCCAGCAGTGTCCTGCATGTCTAGTTTGTCTAACTTGGATAGTTTTCATGATGGGAGGCAGGTGACCGTATAGTTGGTGCCTTGTGGGGTGTTGCCGCCAGGGCTTGTTCAATATTGCTCGCAGCATTCTTGTGTAATTGCCGTCTAGCTTCTTCTCCAGTTGTTTAGTTAGCGTCCAAGTAGTGCATCCATATAGCAGTATCGATATGACTGCCGCCTGGAAGAAACTGCATTTCATTTTATCAGTCAGGTCTGATTTCCAGGTTAAAATAACATATTAAAAAAGTTTGTCGAATAACTAAGATCTGTACAGTGGTTGAATATATATAAGAAGCTGAAACACTTAGCAAAATCAAGCAAATCATCCTAGGTTGCTTAATGGTTATTTGATATATGGTAACTTTCTTCCAAATGTCTGAACAATTAAAGCACATATAAACCTGATTTAAATAGTGAATTTAAAACTTAAATAGCATCTAATTTGATAATAAGAAAAGGTGTCATTTTGACATCATCTTTCATATTGTAAGAATGATATTGGGAAAGTTGTCTCAGTTGAAGGTGAAGACACTGTCTATTCATTCAAAATCTCTATCCTTATAACGAGGATAATGAGATGGCCAACAAATCAAGAAAGGTGGAGCAGTTCAAATTAATCTGATGAACTGACAGTTTATCAAATATTTCTTGTGATGAATTCACAAATGGTAAAGTTCCTCCTTCAGATGATTTAGATAAAATTATGCCAAATCTGCTCTCAACTTTTTCTAGCTAAACCTAAATCTTCCATTTCTTAATTTGAATCTGATGAAAGAGACTGAAATTTCAAAGTGTTTGATATGCCATTAGAGACTATTGCACCACATATAGTTAGTTAGATAAAGTCCAATTCATATTCTGACTTATCTGTTCGTGTCAGGATATATTACATTGCCTTGTTGGCAAGTGTCACAAGCATTATCCATGTTATTAATAGCTAATATCAATGCACAGTAAGACAGCATGGGTCCTGCACCTTTATTCATGGACCTCTATATACATTTGATCCTGGCTTAGTCTGTAATCTCATTTTGGACATCTCATCATCATCAAGTCACCAAGACAGCATTCTAATAATCACAATGGTGCTACTTCCTCCTTACTGAGAAACATTTCTTTTGTTTCTTTGAGGTACTCATATTTATGAACTACTTTCAAGTTAATTCTTCTTTTCTCAGACCTTGTTTCTTTTTCTTCAGAATTCTATGTTCATTCCATTAGCTTTTTGTTTAAGAATTGATACACTTCCATAGAAAAAGGTCATACTACTTAGTAACAAGTTATGCCTTGAAGATATCTTTTATAACTTCTAGTTTGCAAGGTGCTTGTAATGTAATGGTAATCATCACTGAAAATAGACATTGTAACCAGAGTTCAAATCCTGGACAAAGCTGTTTGTATTTCACATAGATACCTTTCCCAAGAATATTAGCACTATCTGTTTTCCCTCCAGTTATTGGTAAATACTAAGGCAGACTTGGCTTTTTAATCTTTGTATAGCAACCAGAGTAGGAAAAGGAAAACACTGAATTCAAATCTGTTAAACTCCATTAAAAAATCCAGCTTGTGCAGGGGGGTTGATAAATGCATGTATCCTCCAGTTTGAATTAGGTTTTACCATTAAACTAAAAAATAAAACACACCTTTTTTTTGCCTGACATGCATTATGGGATAGAAGTAGTATTTTATATGTATGTTCCAACTTCTTCAAAACAAGCAGAATTTGACGCAAGGTCAATTTTTAAGCTGAGTAAATTCCATGGGAATTCAGGTGTTTTTCCTTTCACCTATACTGCTTAACTAATTAAGGTCAAATTATCTAGTCTGCCCTAAAATTTACCCTTACCTGAAGTGAGAACAGTTGGATTCATGCATTTCCCAAGTACATTAGTGTGGAGTGAAATGCAAACCACCTCATCTAGGATTTGAACTTGGATCACTGATTCTATTTCCCATGAAAAATGTTATGCTAAGCTTCTAAAGCAGAATTTGTATTTTAGTGTTTGAAAGGTTTCTTCATTCACAATACTGGTACTATTTGTATATTGCTAAGATTCTCATTATGTTTGTATATATGTATTTACCAAGTCTTCTGCAGAATATGACACAAGAACAATATTTTAAGCAAAGTTTAACAGGTTTGAATTTAAAATTTTCCTTCTCCAAGATTAGTTGCCATACTAAGGTTAAAGAGCCCAATCTAACATACTATTTACCCATAGCTGAAGGGAGAATAGTTGGAAGCATACCTTTCCTAAGGGTATTAGTGCAATGTGAAATGTAAACAACCTTGTCCAGGATTTGAACTCTAGTTCCTATATCCATTTCCTATGACAATAACCATTTCATCATGAGCACCTCATTATGTTTTTGTATATGTAATCATAACCCAGTTAAAACAGCACATTATAGCAGAACTTTTATTAGAGCAATACATGTTAAATAGGCACACTAGGCTCTTTAGCCTTGGTAAATCAACTGGTCTAGAAAGAACATTTTGAACTCAAACCAGCTGTATTCCACTTTGAAACAATTGATTTTGTGTCCAATCTTGTCCATGGTCGAGCAGTTGGGTGAATAAATGAAAAATTCTCTTGAAGAATAAAGCAATTTCCATTCCATTTTACAACTGAATAATAATTATTCAGTGTCAGCTTTCAAGCTGAATTTGAATTTTTAATCATAAATGCTAGTGAGTGTCCTCACAGTGTAATGACTAAAGTGCTGGACTACAGCCTCAAAGTAAGGAAGTTTAAACTCCAGTCATGCTATTATATTCTATTTTAGACTAATATTTTTGGGAAAGGTATGAACCCCATAATCCCCACCACAGCTATAGGTTAAATAGTATGATTGCTGTTCTTCAACAAGATTGGCTTTAGCATTAAATAACCCATGAAGCATGATTGGCCTTTGAAAGAACCAAACCAATCCAAATCAATATAAAATGTTAATTAGAATCCCTAACTCTTCCCTAAATAGAAGCAACAATATCATCATAACTACTATTATACTGTGATAACTGGAAGTCAATGGGTTCGCAGGTTATCTTAATGTTATTGTTTTTTAAATCAGGTTTTTTTGTATTTATAATGGATTTTTCTTTGTTTCTTTTTCAAGTGTCTTCACTTATAAAGGTACCATTTATACTTTTGTACTAAAATGTTACAAAAAGTTTTTCATACTTATTAGACAAACATATAATTCTTTTTGCATTTCTAATGGATTTTGTAGTGATAGCATTTAAAGTGTAAAAAGCTGTTCTTCATGGAGTTTCCTAATATTAGCTTTTAGATAGCTTGCAAAGATTGTAATGCCAAAAAAAAAAGATCAAGTAAAATATATATGTAATATGAGCCAAATAATAATAACAAGAAGAAGAATAACATCTCTTATTTCTGATTGGATGTTTCACATAGATTATCATTTCTTCTCAAAGTCCTTAGGGGCCTTCATAGACAGTTGGAATTCAGAGAAAGAAAAAAAATTGGCTCTGGTCCACTCTTCTTTCTGCATTTTGTTCATTTGATTTGAACATCAACTGGCCATGTTATTGACTGTCAGCATTGCTATTGGCTGTGCTATCTGTGTCAAAGCACATTGATATCTTTCTTCTTTTTTTTTTCTTTTTTATCCCATGAGGATCAAAGCTATTTTTCTCCTCCTTGATGCTGTATCATCCACTGCCAAAGGAGGAAAATGTCTGAAAGAACAACATTAAAGTTTTACTCCTGAGATTTCAGCACACAAAACTCTTAATGTTCTTTTTTTTTAACATTTGATAAAAGATTTACAAACCACACAACACAATCAGAAACAGGTTTTTCTTTCATTGTATTTGAAATTTTAGCCTTGCAAAATACATTGTTTCCTTTATTTCTTTGTTAAAATTTGTTTTGCTCATTAACAGTTTATTGTTTCAAGGATAAAAAACTAAAAAAAATTCAGCTAAAAACCACAGAATCTAATGCTCAATATCTGGAATTGGTTACTGTGAATCATCAATTTTTGTCTGAATTTCTTAGAGCAGGACAATGGCCTAGTGAATATTATTATCAGTTAAAGTGACTAGTGTGTGAGTTCAATCTCTGGTTAGGGCTGTGCATAAAAGTCATATACTTTATTTAAGTGGAAAATACAGACAAGTGATATGTCAGGGACGATCAACATGTATGAATTAACTAACTGACCATATCCTCTTGGTCAGTGAAAGATGATAATCTATCTTCATAGGTTGAATAAAGGGTTCAGTTTGAAGTTCCAAGAAGAGATTTTTTTAAGGTTTTAGATGAGGAAAATGGTACAGTGAATATTAGCATTGGTTACAGTGTGTCTTGTGTGTGAGTTCAATCCTTGGGTAGTGTATAAAAGTCATAAATTCTTTCATTAGGAGAGACAGTGACATCTTCGGGACAAGTCAAAAAGAATTAACTGAAACATAATATCTTTTTGACATGGACAATGGCTTTTCCATAAAGTTACTGACAATGAAAGACACGTGAAGAAACCTAGAGGATAGAATAATCAATGGAAGTATGCTTAACATAATGATTATTTTCTAGGAAATGGAATTGGCAACTGATTTCAAAACCCTGGAAGAGGCTGTTTGTATTCCACTTCATGCTAATGCTCTGGTCAAAAGCATAAATCCATCTATTCTTCCCCCAGATATGGGTTCTTTATCTTTGGTTAGAAAACTGATCTAGGAGAAGGAAAATTTTGAATTTAAACTAGCTTTTGCACCACTTAAAAATTGACCTTGTGTCACATTCTGCACATGGTGTCAGGGTTGGGTAAATACATACTGACAATGAAAGATACACAAGGTAGAATAATTGAATCATTGCAACTATAATTACAACCAAGATGAGGATGCAAATACCAGTAGATAATTTTATAATCATATGCATCATTAACCACAATTTTTAACAAATGCATACACGCGAGATATCAATGTTTCTGTATGCACAAATAACAAATGTATATGGAGGAAAAATTTTGATTTGATTTTCAAGATATGCATTTATCATCAAATTGGGAATAAATTCTTCTTCGGCTGTTTGATAATAATAAAACAAAAGTCTTCCGTCTTGCTAACTATATCAGAAAAAGGTTTCCCTACAGCTAAATTCACAGCATAATCCACAACACCATAATTTATTTTGAGGTTCTCACTATTTTATTTAAGATTATTTATAGGACATAATTACATAAACCTTCGTTGGTAAACTTAATGCCATCTTGATTAGATCATAGAAAAGTGAATAAAAGTTGGAAGTAATCAATACAATTTCATTATTGTATTTATCAGTAAAAAAAAAAAAAAAAAAAAAAAAAGATTATTTACTCCAGAAATATATTGTTTTAAGGATATTTCATGTCATTCATTTTATACAGAGAGATTGATTTTCATGTCATGTCAACCCTTCTAGGGTTATTTTATGCCAAGAGGTTAGGGAATTCAATTCATTGTACCTTTATATTCATATTTTTAGTATAAATTTTCTTCAGAGTTTTTTTCACATGGTCCCATCAAATACAACTAATTTTTAAATATAATGATTTGATCCATATTCAGGACCCTAACAGGTACTACCACTTTAAGTCAGAGTGGACCTGGTAGTAATTGCAATGAAGGGTTACTCCACATTCCCCAGAGTTCCAGAATTAGAGCCTTGCCATCTGAATAAGTTTTACTTTTTAGGGGTTTGACTGCTTTACACGAGATATACTTAGCACTGGGATAACTTTATAAAGAGAGAAAAAGATCTACTCTATCTGTTTATATTTAGACCAAATTATGAAGTTTATATTTTGTATAGCTATATATATATATATATATATTAGCCAACTGTAGTCGAGGGTGACCCAAAGGATCCTTTTTCAATAGCTACTTCACCAAGATGTAGAGCAGGGTGCTACTCCTTTCTCTGGATTGCTCCACTTACCCTTGATCCACACTTTACAATGCTGAGTATTAAGTAAAGAGGAATCAAAGACCATTTTTTGAGTCTTTGGTATGACTCAACCTGGGATTGAACCAAGGTCTCCCAGAAACCTTGGCAAACACTCTTGCGATTATGCCAATATTATAGAAAGGACTCAGAAAAAGCTGCATTTCAAATATTGAATTTCAAAACATTATGAAGATGCACAAGGTAATCTTCCTAATTTTGTAGTGGTAGCCCAAATATTTATCATTTGAATTGTTGCTGTTTGTGCATAACAAAAGTCTCAAGGTGTTTACATAGTTTTCTTTTCAAGGAGACACCAGGATCAGGATATATCATTTGTAAGAAATGTATCATGTTCTTTTAAAAGCCCCAGGAGGAAAAACTTAAGTGTGTATTCATGGCTGAGAAAAGTACTGAGAAGGAAATATATTGTACAATATTTTTCCCCATACTTGAATAGCAAGACAAATTTGATATATAGAAAAATAACTCATTTATTCTTTATGTCATTAAGAAAATCCTTTATTTTCAAACAAACATGTGTAAAAGTGACTCCACACTCCAGAGAGCTCCAGAAATAGAGCCTCACAACTGGAAGTAGTTTAGAGTTATTCTTAGAATACACAGAGAGTCCCTCTGGTGTAGTAGCTATTGCCCAGGACTGTAACATTGTAGTAAGTCAGCTGAAACTCCAGTTGTGCTACTTCATTTCCTTTTGGATTAATGCCCTTAGGAAAAGTATAAACTTCCTTATTACACCAGTTATGGTGTTCTTCTCTAAGGAAGGATTTGGCATTGATATGCCATTAAACAAAGAAACCAAACCAAGGACACATGCAAGAAAATAGTGTCTAGTTCTACCTTAAAACATTACAAGAGTGAACATTTCTCTTTCTCTCTTTCTCTATGATTGTCCAGCACTAAAATATATATAGAATTCAGTTATGTGCCTTAAGAGCTAAGATGTCATCATTTTCACTTATCAGAAAACAGTCTCCACTATCCTTGTGAAACATTTATTTCATTTCCCTGATAGTTCATTCTTTTATTTATTTTACTGATAGTTTCAATACCATAAAATACTCCTAACCACAGTAAAGAGATGCAGACTAAAGGGATATAGAATTGCTAAGACAATACTGCTAAGCAAAATGCAAGGAGAGAGGAAAGCCAGAAGAAAAAGAGATAAGAGGATAACATCCCAGCCCAAAGCTGAGTATCTTAGGATGGAGAAAGCTGTTTTCTGTGTCATCTGTGGTGCCTCCATGATCACTCAGAATATGTGATACATTATGATTATCATTATGTAGGATGTGTAATAAAGTACAATCTACTTTAATGTTCTTTTTGAATTATTATCTTAATTCACAGACTTGACGTTTAGTCATTAAGTTTCCCTTTCCAAATAGAGTTTTTGCTGCCATAGTTAAATGTAAATACATCAAAAGATGTCTCACAGAAGTAAAATAACTATGATTCATATGTTCAGCTATTATTGCCCGATATAAAAGCTAACTGCCCCATTATATATCAATTACTTATTGTGAAATAAAACTACCCAGCATCATCTTGCTGGGATGGAAAAAGAGAGGCAGGGATATAGACTTTTTTTGTGTTTTTGTGACTGTCTTTAGTAGGATATAACAGTGATTTGAGTTCTCTCTTAGCAGACAACTAAAATTGCTCTTGAGTAAATGCAGATAAATACCAAGTGTACTTGGTCATTCTTGACCATAAACTTGCAGTTTTGTTTATTGGCTCCCTGCTATTTTGGCACAAATATGGCTCTACTTGAGTTAAGAAATGTTTGAAGAGATAATTCTACAATATGGTATACCTAGATGACATTTATTGAAGGACAAGTAGGCTGTCAAAGCTACTTTGAAACAATAATGTTGCTGCATAATTCATATCACTCACCTTTTCTCAAATAGCTGCTTGTTTTATTATTATTAGAATAAAATGTAAATAACTTATATTTTCTTTCTGAATATGAATTAGTCAACTGCTTCTTGACTAAATAATCTCTATCATAGAAGTAGCACTCTAAAAACAGCAGCTGTATGGCCACTTACCTTCCATCTCACAAACCATCCAAGTAAGATGTGCACTATATATTGAGCACTGCTGGACAAGTAAGAATGAACACATAAGCAATGTTCTCCTGCAAACACCAACACAATTACACACGAGTGTTGGCCAACCAGCAAAAATTACATTCATCAACTCTGTGTTGATGCTGGATGCTGTGTACAGGACTGAGCAAGTGTGATAATCATTTGAAATGGATATCCAGAGAAAGCCAAGGAAATTCATACTGTCAACACACCTTGGTGATGATCAATAATGACATCTACTTTTTCTTATTCATTAAGAGGTAGAATTTTGGAAATGATATAAGCTCAAAAAGTATTGCAATTAAAGCTCTATTCACAAAGACAGAAAGGAACAATAAATGAAAGATTAATTTTCTTTAGAAGAGTACCCTTGGCATTTATCATACTTATTCTATTGAGTTTTCCATTGGTTGAAATGCCCTGTTGGCAGGGGCTGTAAAATATGCTGACTGCACTTCTCCCCCTCCCACCAATGCGACCACCTGTTGGTAATAGGTGGCAACTCATAATTCTTGAAGATGGGATCCTGATGGTTAAGGTTAAGCAGTCTGTGATCTAGCAATCAAGTGGTCAAATGACTTGCAACACTTTGGTCTTAACTAGGCTTGATGGGTGGTCAATCTGATCAATCAGCTAATCATATCCTAGCACATGTATGATTGTCCAGTCTGTATTCTTCAAATTGCACTCATGGCAAATAAGTACCCAACGCTATTTTATCTTAAAAGTACTAGAAGGCAGTGGGTTAGAGTCAATTGTTTTGAGAGAGCAATACTTGAAACCATTTAAACTGTGTGCAAATAAATAAGCTTTGGCTCATTTAAAAATGTTACCTATGAACTAATTGCTCACAAATTATATATATAGATATAAACAAGATTTAGCATTTAATCCCACACAAGAGTTGATATACACTATTTACATTTTTCGGACTATTGTCCTCATCTTTGTCGCCATGTTTATCATAACGTTTCGGCTATTGTATGCTCCGGCCTTCTTCAGGTGATTGGAATGTCAAAGTTAACCCTTTATTTTGCTCACCGGGGTAGACTGTTCAAGTTCCACAAGCCATGTTTAATGGATGTCAGTTATCAGTTATCATGTGTCCTGGAAGACATGGCACAGTGGATAAAAGTGTTGGTTAGATCCAGTGACATACCCAAAAGAGTATGAGTTCAATACCCAGTGAAGGCAGTGGAGAACTTCCAAATGGGAAATTAACAGGAGATAACTGATAACTGACATTCATTAAACATGGCTCGTAGAACTAGAACAGTCTACCCCGGTGAGCGAAATAAAGGGTTAAGTTCGACATTTCAACCACCTGAAGAATGCCAGAGCATACAACGGCTGAAACATTGTGATAAACATGGTGACAGAGATGAAGACAGTAGTCCAAAAAATGTAAATGATATATATAACACCTCATCTCAGAAATATAGACAGATATTGAAGGGTTGATATGCCATAAAATACACAACCAAACCAAGTATTTGTTTGAAGCACCTCTGAAACTGGTCTTTTGATATAGTATGAAGCTATGCCATGCAATTTATCCTAAAGAAAACACTACAGCTTTATTTTAAAACTTTTATTGAAAAAATCAATTCAGGTCACTTGATTGTGTAGTAGAGCTGACATCTTTTCAATGTAGCCACTTTCAGCCTCAATCACCGCCTTGATACGGAACTGGAAGCATGCCTTTTTCACAAGCGCCGGTGGGAGCTCAGTGAATACTCGGCGGATGGTGGTGATCAGGCTGGCTTTGGTGCTGTGGGAGGTCATGTTGGTGATGTTCTCGACGTATGACCAAATGAAGTAGTCCAGCGGGTTCAGGTCAGGGGAGGAGCGGGGCCTGACGGACTTGATTAGCCTGAGGTTCTTTAACTTCTTAGTCAAGATCTGGCTTGTCTGGCGCCTGTAGAACCTACACTTCAAGTCCTCCTTCACACATGCATTCACAGTTGTGTGTGAGATGCCTAAATCTCTTGCAATCTGCTGAATAGGCCACTGGGGAGTTTCATCAATGATTGCCGGGACCTTTTCGATCAACTCCTGGCAGTGTCCTTTCTCTCCACCTCTTTCAAAGGGTCGTCTGATGCGTTGACCTGTGCCCTCAAACATTGAACCATCCGGATTTGCATTTTGAATAACTTGGATCAGTAGAGTGTATGAGTTATACAGCGGCGCATCTTTGATCTCGCTCGTTGAACATTTCAGACATGACAGAAGGCTCCTATCGCTCTTGGGATTTGTACACAACTGGCCAACTAATAGATGGTCTGCAACAAAAAAAGAAAACTGGTTTTCATTAAACGGAAATGGAATCATGTCGTCTTTTCAAGGGCGACAATTTTATCATCCCACCCTGTATATGGTTTCTAGTTATTATCCTTATGGTGTCATAGTTAATTTATTAGAGTGCAACATCATAGTAAGTGAGTTCAAAGTCTAGTGTCACTATTCCAGTCACTTTCTCACTAATACCCTTGGGAAATGTATGAACACTAGTATTCTCCCTGCTAATGGTTAAATTATACCACTTCTGTTCTTCTACAAAAGATGGCTTTGGTATTAAATAACCCATGAAGGTTGATATGCTATCAAACAGAAAACCAAACCACACCAATTTAAATGTGATAATCATTTGTTTGGAGGTGCCCGTGGTGTAATGGTTATCATCGTAGTAAATGGACACGACGATACGAGTTCAAATCTTGGACCAGACTAATTGCATTTCACGTAGCACTAATACCCTTGGGAAAGGTATGAATCCAATTATTCTCTCTCCAGCTATGGGTAAATAGTAGGACAGACTGAGTTCTTCAGCCTCGGTGAAGCAACTAGTCGAGAAGGAAAACTCTGAATTCAAACCTGTTAAACTCCACTTAAAAATTGACCTCAGGTCATATCCTGCCCGAGCAGAGGGGTCGGTAAATATGATATGATAATCATTTGTTTGCCCAATTTTATGGTCTCAAGCAATATGATGGTCTCTGTTACTAATAATTTTAAATGAGATCTGTTTGATTGAACACTAAAAAATATTACCACTCTAGAAGGGATAGTTATGATGGGAGGCTCCACACCACCCAGAGCTTTAGAACTAGATCTTCACCATTCGATACAGTTAAGTTTCATACTTTTCCATGCTATACTATGATGTGTTGGTTCAGGTTTAAATTCAGAATTGTTCTTTTTTTTAGACTGGTTGCCCTGCTAAGGTTACAGAATCCAATCTGTCTTATTATTTTACCCCTTGTTGGCAGGGGTGTAGAGGAAATGGATGCATGCTTTTCACAAGTGCAAAGTAAATACAATCACAGTAGGAATTGAAACTGATCTTGCTAATTTAATTTTCCCCCCTAAGATCCTTTAGGACACCTGCACATTTTTATATGTTGAATGAAAATTAAACTCTTTATCTTTGATAGTCTATTATATGTCTCAATTTGCATTCTGTTCAATGTAATTCTTTGTTTTCTTTATTTGACTGGCAAAGACACAACAGTATCTAATCAGTCTTGGGAAATCTAACATAGTCTTTTATATTTAACTTGTGGAGAGCAGCTGTTAGTTATTAATCTGACAATGAACAAAATAGTGATTGAAGACTATGTGTACCTAAAGATAGAGACAGATTTTGAAAATGTTTTGAAATTATACATCGAGTAAGAAGGAGGTAGAAATTTTGTAGAAACATTTGCCATTAAAAAATAGTTTTTTATTCATACCAATTGGCTATTAAAGATTCTGCAGATTCTATTCTTACCTGAGCACACCCTATCAGCTGAGGCTGTAGAATTCACAGACTGCACCTATGCCAAGGGGTAGGCACCTCTACAACAACATGCGTCTTGGGTATGACACTAAACTCCATCTGATGGTGAGGTTCTAATCCAGGAACTTTGGGGAATGTGGAGTACCCCTTCATTGCCCTTACTCCTAGGTCAACACAGACCCAGAGAAGTTATGCCTGTTGGGCTTCACTTGGTTAAATAAAACTGTTCAATCATTTACTAAGGGTTATTAATATCAGTAGTTCGAAATGATGCAGTTTTGTGTAAATTATTTGTATTAGATAGAAATACTTGATTAATTACAATTGTTAAATAGCAGTACTTGAAACCATTTAACTAAGCACAAACAAATGAGTTCTGACAACTTGTTAAAAAAAAAGTTTTGGCCCAGTTAGTTGGGGCTGTAGAATGCACCAACTGCATATCTGCTGAGGGGGGAGACCACCATAATGAGTGTCCTGAATATGACTCTAAACAATCTGATGGTGAGGCTCCAGTAATGCTGGAGCTTTGGGAAATGCAGTGTACCCCTTCATTTCCATTACTCCCTGGTCCACTATTGCTCAGAATGCTAGCACCTGATAAGGTCTTATCTATAGGTCAAAGGAAACTGTTAGACATTTAAACTGTGTGCAAAAAAATGACTTATGCTAAACTGAATTGTTAGAAATAGAACTGTTTGATCATTTAACTGTGTGTAACCGAAATGACTGATGTTTAATTGAATTGTTGTGATACAAAGCAATACTTGAAACCATCTGTGTGCAAAAGAATGAACTTGGGCTTGTTTAAAAATGTTATCAATAAAATGTGTTTACAAATAATATAAATTTAATATATATATACAAAGGGGATTTGGCATTAAATAACCTATAATGGTTGATATACCTAAAAACCAAACCAATCAAAAAAGTTACCTTTAAACTATTCTCTTACAAATCATATATATATATATAAATAAAAATATTATTCAGTATTAAATAACCCACAGGGGTTGAGATGCCAAAAAACAGCAACTAATCAACCAACATTACCTAACTATTTGTACTTATGCAGGGTGTAGCAGATTCACCTCCTAATTTCAAACTGTCCGCTCTGTTATGCAAGTAAACTTAGACAAGTGGCAATTTCATGTTACATAGGAATGATGCTGTTTCAGATAGAAAATCGATACTACTATGTGCAGAGAATTCTATCCAGAACATCATCATTCCAACTTAACATTAAATAAGCGCAAAAACTTTTCTCTGTAGTAATTACAGACTTACAAGTCTTAAAAAACCTTTCAACTGCAAAGACACTGTGTGCACTTTTTGAAGCCATAATCATATCTGGAAAAAAAGTAAGACATAAACTTGATGAAGCTACTATTGCCACTTGTCTAAGTTCACTTGCTCCATGCAGGTGATAGTTTAAAATGTTGGAGGTATTTCGCTGATGACATAAATAGACTAGAAAATGGAAAGAAAACTAATACAAAAACGTTAACTTAGTCATAAAAGTTTAAAATATGTTTTATTAACTTATACTCTTATTTACTACCAACAATATACATACTAGTTGGTTAGTTGTGTTTTATGGCATATCAACCCTTGTAGGTTATTTAATGCCAAATCCTGTTTATACATACATCTAATATGATTTCTAAATGAACAGTTTGTTTATAACATTTTTATTTGACTGATAGATGGGACCCTAACATGTACTACCACTAAGGGTCAGTGTGAATCAGGGAGTAATGGCATTGAAGGGATTTGCCACATTTCATAAAGCTTCAGGAATGGAGCCTCACCATCAGATGCTGTTTAGTGCCCTATCCAGGACACTTATTGGAGACAGCTTGGCATATTCTACAGCCTAGATGACTTGGCTGTATACATACTATTGATATATTGTACAGTGGGGAGTTCTTATGGCATAATAGCTAAGGTGCTGGACTGTGATATTATGGCAATCATTTAAGAAACAACTATACTATGAATGAATAAAATGAATGTATAATTGCAATTCCCTAACTTTGAGGTTGAAAAATAACCTCAGGTGGGTTGACACGTCATTAAAATTAATCAATTAATCAACCAACCAATTCAAAGTATAGATATTTTCATGCAGCCTTAATTTCTCTACTGATTACTATTTAGTTCACCTTGAAAAACCCTGTGTACTTATATTTAACTGTATTAAGTGAAAATATACTCGACAATCTATGAGAGAGTTCATCTTGGGAATTTCATTCTTTTTCAGATATAACTTCACTAACCATATCAATTCCTTGTTTTGTTGTTTTACTTTGTTTTTTGTTTATTTTATTTATGTTTGCATTTCACTTTGTACCAATACCTTTGGGAAAGGCATGAATCCTTCTTTTCCACTTTCCCAGCTGAGGGTAAACAGTAGGGCAGGCTGGGTTCTATAGCCCTGGTAAGGTCACCAGTCTAGGAGAAGGTAAACTCTGACTTTAAATCAGCTGCGTTCTTTTTTTATCCTAACTTTTGAGTACCTGTATTGCGTAATCCAGCGGCAAAGAATCATCTTTATCACCAAGTCTGTATTTTTTATCCTTTTTCTACTTCATGTCAAATGGTGTGAGTAATATGCTATATTCACCTAAAGTCATAAATGCCACAAATGTTTCCCATGTTCCACTTATGCTACTTCTTGCATCTTAATCACCAAGTCTGTATATATAATGAGTGAATGCTGTGGTATAGTTTGAGGATATTATTGTGTCCAATGAATGAAAAATATTTGATTATTTGCCCTTCTTTTAGAACTATTACACCCTCTGGTATAGTAATTCTAAAGAAGAGTAAAGAATTCTTTGGAACTGCGACACTAGAGAGTATAATAACCACAATCGTCATAGGAATCAGTCTAGATAAAAAAAAAAGGACATATCAATTTTTTTTTTTCTTTCACAGACCTATTTGTTGGCTCCTCACCAATGCATAAAATCAATGCCACAAATGCCTCTGTATCATCAAAAAAAAAAAAAGAACCCCTCTTCTTCTGAAAGTTATTTCACAAGTATAATACAGTTGGCACCGGACATTGGCCTAGCGGTTAGAGTGTTTGCCAATGGCCCGGAAGACCTAGGTTCAATCCCAAGTCGAGTCATACCAAAGACTCAAAAGATGGTACTTGATGCCTCCTTGCTTAACACTCAGCATTATAAGGTATGTATCAAGGGTAAAGTGGAGCAATCCAGGGAAAGGAGTTGCGCCCTCCCCTACACCTCGGTGTAGTAGCTATCGAAAAGGAGCCTTTGGGTCACCCTTGACTATGGTCGCCAACTTTACTTTACTTATAATACAGTTAAAAAATCATAAAATGATTGATAGATTTTCAAGACATATCGATCTGTCAAGATTTATTTCATGCCCAGAGGTTAGGGAATCACATTCATTGTACATTATATGTACATTTTTGTGTAGATATTTCTCAAGAGGTTTTACAATTACTTCATACCAAGTATCCCTCTCTAATACAAATTATTTGTACACATTTGTATGGGTTCAAGTAATATAATATTAATGATAATATACAATGACTAATAATAATATAATTTCAAGTAACAATATTCATTTATTTGCCCACTGTTATATGGTTTCAAGTAACTAATTATAATCTTTATTAAACAATTATATCTTCAAGTAACTGTTCTTCCATTGGCCGAATGAGTATGGTGTTCACCAATGGTCAGGGAAACCGGGTTTCAGTCCCAGGTCAAGTCATACCAAAGACTCAAAAAATGGTACTTGATGCCACCTTGCTTAACATTCAGCATTATAAGGTGGGGATCAAGGGTAAAGTGGAGCAATCCAGGGAATGGAATAGCACTCTCCCCTACACCTTGGTATGGTAGCTCTTGAAAAGTGAGCCTTCGAGTCACCCTTGACTAAGGACTATTCCTATAGTATACAAATACAATAATTTTCAGTTTTATTTAACCCATATATAGGACCTGAACAGGTACTACCCCAGAGTCAAACTGAACCTGGGAGTAATGGCTATGAAGGGGTACTCCACATTCCTCTGTTCTCTAGAACTCGGCATCTCATAAAGGTTAGTGCCATACATAGGACACCCCTTTTTGGAGCGATCTTACCCTTCTTCAGGGAATAGTCAGTGTATTCTAGATCCCAACTATAGGGCAGTATAACAAAATGATTTTGAACCAGAAGTTTGTTCAATATGTAACTGGATTAATATTTTCATACACAGTCATATTCGTTGCTTTATATATGTTAAATTGTTATTAAATGAAGTGATTGTCATTTATCTTTTACATTACATTTCTTTCAAGTATACCATATTTAATTCACAAAAAATGGCTTCATACTCAACAACTTGGCAACAGCTATTGTTGGTACTTTACAATAGGATCTGCTTTATTTTTGATACACAAGAATATTCAGCTTTGATAGAACCTTTAACAGCAGAAATTACAAGAACAAATATTAATCTAAAGTAGTAAATACTCTTAAGGTTTTTTTTCTTTTCCATTGATGCTACTACTTTCATCTTTGTCACTAAGTCTGTATTAGTTTTTACTTTTCTATTGTTTTAATTTGTCCACTTCATGACTAATGGTGTGAGTAATATACATTATGTCTTCTAAAAACAAGAGATTCTTTTACTAAGAAACAATAACTGCAGTACACTGATTATGACTTAGACCAAGATTTACAGCCAAATCTCAAGTTTTCCTAGTTTGATTATTCCAGAAATTGCCATCAAAAATTAAATGGGAACCTTCTTTTAATTTCTGTACCCAATACCTCCATCATGGGCTGGGTGCATACACAAGGTCACTTTTTAAGCAATGTAAAGCTGGTTTGAGTTCATAATTTTCCTTCTACTGGATCAGTTGTTCTACCAAGGCTAAAGAACCCAATGTGTCTGATTAGTTACCCATAGCTATTAAAAGAGATAGATTCATGCTTTTACTAAGGTGTTTTTAGGTTAATCATTTAAGTCTGGGGTAGGAATGGTGATATCCATATTTTAAAGAAAAAAGTGAAAAAAAATGTAAAAGTTCATACTTGGATGATGTTTATATTCATTTTTGCCTAAAATTTGTGCTATTATGTCAAGAAATCAAATTTTTTCCTCTCTTCCCATACACACGTGTGTGCATATATATATATATATATATACACACAAATATATATTTACGAAGTTCAGGTTAGGGAAGTCTCCATGGCATTGTGGCTCACATATTGGACTGACACATTGTCATGAGTGAAAATCCACTTGAGCTGTTGCATCCACTTTCAAACTTATATCCTTAAGAAAGGTAGGAAGCTCCTTATCCCCCCAGGTATAAGTTAAATAGTACCTCTATTGTTCTTCTATGAAGATGGCTTTGGAATCAGATAACCCATGAAGGTGCCCGTGGTGTAATGGTTATCGTCATAGGAAATGGACAGGACAACACAAGTTCAAATCCTGGACAAGACTGATTGCATTTCACATAGCATTAATACCCTTGGGAAAGGTATGAATCCAATTATTCTCCCTCCAGCTATGGGTAAATAGAAGGGCAGAATGGGTTCTTCAGCCTTGGTGAAGCAACTAGTCTAGGAGAAGGAAAACTCTGAATTCAAACCTGTTAAACTCTGCTTAAAATATTGACCTTGTGTCATATTCTGCTCGAGCGGAGGGGTTGGTAAATATAGATAACCCATGAAGGTTGATATGCCATTAAACAAAGAAACCAAGCCAAAAGTAGGTATTGCTCAAATAGATATTTTGCTATAATGCACCACCTTTTACTGTGTTGCAGTTACATACATTCAGATATAGATAATAAGAATTTTAGAAATGTATAGATCAAAAAGTTAGGAGAGTGAACTTATTTATTATTGATACTATAATTAACAATCATGCTAGACTGCAACATCATAGTAAGTGAGTTCAAACTCTAGTCATAGTATTATGTTCACTTTCAGACTAACATCCTTGGAAAAGTAATAATCACCTTATCCCTCTAGCTATGGGTTAAATTGTACCTCTACTGTTCTATTACAAGGATGGCTTTGTCATTAGATAACCCATGAAGGTTGACATACCATTCAAAATAAAAACCATGCCAAAAGCAGGTATTGCTCAAATAAAAATCTTGCTATAATGTGCCACTTTTTACTGCGTTGCAGTTACATACATTCATATATAGAAAATAAGAATTTTAAAAATGTATAGATCAAAAAGTTAGGAGAGTGAACTTATTTATTATTGATACTATAATTAAGCATGGATAATGTGCTCGATGCATATATTTTGTGCTACATCTGTTACAATGGAAGTCCCTGTGGCTTAGTGGCTCATATGCTGGACTGATACATTGTTGTGAATGAGTTCAAAATCCAGTTGTACTATTGCATCCACTTTTGGATTAAAACCCTTGGGAAAGGTATGAACCCCACCTTATCCCTCTAGCTATGGTTTTAAATGGCACCACTATTGTTCTACTAAAAGGGCACATTAAAAATCCCCTCAAGAACAAAGTCGTCTTTAAGAATCAAACAGTGCAATGCTCAGGGATCAACAAAACCCTTATAAAGAACCAATAGTATAGAAAGTATGGATAGTGACACAGACCGCATAGTTGTCAGCCTTAATCTTGAAGAAATAATAAATAACTACAATACTTAAAACCATTTAACTGGAGGCAATCTTATAAGTCCACTCACCTTTTTAAATGTTAATCTCATACATATCTATTTAAATGTGTGCAAACGAATGACTGATGTTAAATTGTTACTGTTACATAGCAACTCAAGAAATCATTTAACTGCGTGCAAACAAATGAGGAAAAGTAAATGGAATGATTCGTTTTGGATAGAAATGCTTGAAATCATTTAACTGTGAAGCTCATGTTTGTTTAAAAACATTATTAGAAAAATGTTCACCAACCATATATGTTTAATATATAAATCTAGACAAGATTTGTTATTGAACAATTTGCAATGTTTGATAAGGCATAAAACCAAACCAACTTACAAAGAACTGTTTTTGACATTTGAATTGTGTACTTATATTAAACTAAATTGTTTAAAATAGAATTTTTTTTTACATTTTACTGAGTGTAAATAAAACTGTACTTATGCTAAACTGTACAGTTTAAAATAGATATAAAATAGATATAAAAATGGATTTGGCAGTAGATAACCTAAAATGGTTGATATGCCATGAAACCAAACCAAACCAAACCAAAATCTACTAAAAGAATGGCTTTGATATTAAATAACTCATTAAGGTTGATATGGCATAAAACAAACAAAAAATCCCCAAACAAACAACTTTTGTCCCATACCATTTGTGATATTTAAAGAGTAAAATATAAAATAGAATATCACAAGTATGAAGATGATTTGGTTTGTTTGGGTTGGGTTTTATGGCAAATCAACAAATGGAGGTTATTTTATGCTAAAACTTCTTCATGCAAATATATTAAATATATATATGTGTAAACACATTTTGTAGACAATATTCCTAAACAAGCCTGAACTTTTTTGCACTCAGTTAAATGGTTTCAAGTATTGCTATATAATAGTCACAATTTAACCTGTCATTTGTTGTTTGTACACAGTTTATTCTATTTGACTCATAGATAGGACCCTATCAGGTGCTACCAATCCAAGCCATTGTTGACCTTTGAGCAATGGCAATGAAGGAGTACTCCATATTCCCTAAATCTCTAAGGCTGGAGCCTTACTATCAGATGGTTTAATGCCATATCCAGGACACTCACTAAGGTGTTTTACCTCTTTGGGTAGATGCAGTCAGTGTACTTGACAGCCCCAGCCGTCAGGGCTTACAAGTCTTACGAGACTGAAATAGTAACACATACATACCAAGAAAAACATATGAATATTATTGGCTGAGTAGTTATTTTCAGACTAACACCTATAGGAAAGCTTTGGGCTCTCTTATTCCCTTCACCTTTGTTTTAAATACTATCACTTCTGTTCTTCTACCAGGATTGCTTTGCCATTAAATAACCGATGAAGGTTGATATGCCATTAAACAAAAAACAAAAAAAAACAAAACATAATTCTTAAGACTGTTGACTATATTTGATGTACAGATATATATAAATAATTTGTGTTGTCTTTGATAGTTATAAATAATGGAAACCAGTGCTTCAGGAGATGCTCTGATAAATAAAAGGGAAGGTGGCAAATTTTCTGTTTTCTTTTCTTTTTTCTTTCTTTTGACGAGTAAACATAAAGAAGAACCAAAATATGTGAAATTAAGAAATATAAAAGTCAGAAAGAGACAATTAACAAAGTCATCATTGCTAAGAAGATAATCAGATTATCCTGTTTTCTTTCTCTTTTTCATTTTCTTAAGACCCAAGTCTTATCTGTGGGCTTGCAATTTAAGATCATTTCAACTGCTTGTTTTCACATTCATTGTATTAAAAAATTATATACCAATGGTTCAGCTGCATCTTTACTAATCCTAGTAATAATAATTTGTCAATAACTTATACTTCCTGGAAGCCAAGTTGGAGCTGCAGAATGCACTGACTGCATTTCTGCAGAAGGGTAAGATACTCTTCCCACAAGTGAGTGTCCTTGATATAATGCTAAATCAGCTAATGGTGAGGCTCCAGCCCTGTAGCTTTGGGGAATTTGAAGTACCCCTTTATTTCCATTACTCCCAGGTTTACTCTGACCCAGAGTGGTAGTACCTGTTAGGGTTCCATTTATGGGTCAAAGAGAATTATTTAATCATTTTCTATACTTGAAACCATGTAGCTGTTAAAATGAACAATTATTATAACATTGGAATACTTAAAACCATTTAACTCTGGCAAACAGATTATTAGTGTTAGATAGCAATACTTGAAACCATTTACTTCAGTGCCAAAAAATTAGATCTGTCACATGTAAAAAACTTTACCAACAAACTATTCACTTAAAAATAACATAAAACAGGATTTGGCATTAAATAACCCACAATGGTTGATATATCATGAAATTCAATTGGCCAACCAACATATTTCCTGGAAGAATTTAAGGTGAAGGAGAAAAGATGAAAGGTTATTTAAACCAAGTGTACTCAGCCTAAAAATTGACCTTGTGTCATATCCTGCCAATTTCTGAGGGGTCGGGTAAATGCATACTTTCTTTTAGATACTTCTGTTATGCAATAGGTAATTCAGCAGCAGGTATTCATCTTTATCCCCGAGTTTTTCTTTTTTTCTTGAGTTGAATTTTATTAATCAAAAAAATATCTTTGTTTTAAAACTTAGGAAGATTTGTACAAAAGAAATTAAATCAGTAAGTTTTATAATCTTCAAAAATAATCGTGTTAAGAAAACTAGCAGTATTTTTCAGTATAATTGTTTCTTGTTAATGACTTCTTTTCCCCTTGTTTTTCCACTGATTTGGCACATTAAAATGTTTTACTTCAACTCTGGATCTCAATAAACTACCTACTAACTTTGAGAAGTTTCATTTTTACAGAAGATTTAATTTATTTCCATTGATTAAATCCATAGAAGAGGCTAATATTTTCCTGCTAATTCAGTTTCTTCCAATGTTTTGTATAAGATTTAGTTTTATTTCCTCTTTTTTTCCATTTGTTAAGACTTTCTATCTTATTGCAAAACAGTTGTAAGCCTTTTAATTGTCATTTGTTTTCTTTAACTATTTTGGTTCTATTGATTTCAACCAAAGACTTTTACAAATAGAACTCTGGACATAAACACAGACGTTAACGAAAGAAATTTTATTGTCTAAAAGGGAAATTAGAAAATCTAGTTGTGGGGGGACTCAGTCAATAGACAGCCTGATCTCTCAAAACATTTCCCCTTGAAATGCCAGAAATATACAAAAATTGAATTGCTTTATCCATGGCTTATGTTTAAAAATATCATAAACATCTGTTCAAAGCTCTTTAAGAGCTTAGAACTAACTTTACTCATCTTTCACAGGAAATTCTACTTTAAACCTAAAGAGTAGATGTCAAGGACTGTTTGACTAAGAAGTTTGTATTAGTCTGACTGATGAAAGTTCAAACCTGCAGATTGACATGTTAGCCTTGGCAAATCTTTCTTATTTCATACTCATATAAAAACAACAAGAAAACGGTATCAACCTGCTTCATTGTGAATAAGACAGGATCCAAGAGATAACACTTGAGTTTTATTTTTTGTTTAACTAGAGAGTTTGTGTGAGTCTAACTGGCATAAGTTCAAACCTGCAGATTGATGTATTAGCCTAGGCAAATCTCTCTTATTTCCTTCTCAAATAAAAATTACAAGAAAATAGTATCAACCTGCTTCATTGTGAATGAGAAGAGATCCAAGGGATGTCACTTGAACTATATTTTTGTAAGGAGATTTTATCTGTATTGATCAATGTGGGTTCAATAATTGTGAAAAGAGGTTAGTACTGTATGAAAGGACTCTGTGACAGTATCAACATGGAGGGAGGTGGGATTAAGTACGTTAGTAGCATCTAGCTACTACTTTGAAAATTTTAAAGCTTAAGAAATGAATATTATGATTAAATGAGAATAGTTACTTAAACCCATAATTTTTTCAGCCCTGTTGTTCTCTCACAGAGAGGTAAGACACTCCAAAAAGAAATGTCATTGACTGGACATTAAATTGTATCCAGTCGTAAGGCTCCTTTTCTGGGGCTCTAGTGTGTGGGGATTCTCTCCTTCATTAACATTGTTCCTTGGACCAATGACCCAGAGTCATAGTACCTGTTACAGTCCTATCTAGGGATCCAGTAAATTTAAGATTTATTTGTATTAGATAGAAATGCTTGAAGAGTCTGCATTATGTCTCAAGAAATGAAGGAGGAAGTGGATTCCATAGATGCAACAATTCTGAGACTCAAAGAATATACAAAAAAAGCTGAGAGAGGTATATTACAAGAGCCAGTAACAGCAATATTAATGTTGTATAGCCACATACATATACATAATACATGCGGAAACATAGTCAACTATAATGACAACTTCAGTGAATGAACGAACATACTTCTTTATAAAAATATGCCTCTTACACTTTATTCTCGAAAGGGTTGATGTTGGTTGTGTGTGAGAGGTGAGTTGGAGACTGCTACATATTGACCCAAAGTTCTTCTGACCATAGCAGCATTCTGGCTGGGCTGCTTAACTGTGGGTCACTGAGGGCCCAAAGCCCTCCGTCTGCTGCTGGCTCTCAAGTCGGCATCTTGTCCCCAAATGACTCCAACAGCAACTGGAACTCGAACTGACTCAAGCCATCTGTGGCACCTGGTTATATTTTTGTTTGATGCCCACCTGACTCCTGTGGGTGTATGCATTGGCCACTATCACTGAATTCAACCACATCCACAGGTCAAGGTAATATTCCAATATCTTCAACCAGATGCACCTATTTTGCTGTTCTTCTACTTATTTACTCAGGTGCATCTCTTGATTGACAGCTTGGTCAAGGGTCAATATGTTACATTAACATCAGTGCTTGACTTAACTGTAAACTAGATAAGTTAGAGCTTAGGGCCAGACACCTTCAGGCCCTTATTTTTTAAAGGGTATTTTTTTTTTATTTTATCATTAGTTTTTATACCCTTGCTGAGAACTGTGATGCCTGGCATCTCACCACCATGTTGTAACCTCCTTTAAAAAACCCACAGGGCTGCTCTCAAGAACAGGCAGAACTATAATTCTATACCATTGACTCCTGACCAGACCTTCACCTGCAGCAACCATGCCTACCGGACCTGCATTGGCCTTATCAGTCATGAATGTGTCTGCAGTCACTATTAACCAGCTCCTTCTTGATCATCATTTCACGAACCAAGCCATAAGTTTTTATTCTTAAGCACTAATTTATCAGAAATTAATTTTTTTATTTTTCTTCATCATTATCGTTAACACCATCATCATGTCATGTTGCTACCACAGATTTCCCAGATTCTCTCTCGCCATTCATCTCTGTTATCCATCGCTTATGGCAGGTCCTCCAGTCTACTCTGTACAGAGCTGTTGCAGATAAGTTCTTGTTGGTCAGCCAACACATACATGTGAAGAAGTCCATAGAAGAACGTCACTAATAAGTTTGCCATTGCTTCTCCAGCAGTGTCCCACATGTCTTGTTCATCTTATTTGAATGGTTTTAGAGGTAGGAGATTAGTATGGCTGTACAGCTGCTGCTTTGTGGGATGTTGCTTCCAGGAATTTTTCAATATAGCTCGTAACATTCTTGTTATGCCACTCAAAAACTGATGCTCGATTCATGCAAGATGGTCAAAAAGCAGTCTGAAGCATTCCATAGGTTTCTGTGTCATTTTTTTCCAAGTTTAAAACAGAATTTTATTGCATATCGTTCTTCTAAAGTGTCCTCACATCCAGATTGCATTTTTGGAATTCACCAGCTGTGACAATCAGGCTTTAGTAGGGTGTATTCCAATTCCTGCTGTAGCTGTTCATTTGAATTTGAAATCATAAGAAATTGGTCATTCATCTCATAAAATGTATAGCAATAACATAGTGAATTTTCAAGAGTCTACAACAATTTTAAAGGCCTGTACAAAAAAATGAATGCATCACGTATATATCATTATATATATATATATAATTCTGTTTTATTTTTGGTCTTACATTCTTTTATATGGAAGTTTTATATGGTGCATTAATATAGTAGTATGGACACAACTGCTACTTGAAAGAAATAACGTTTTATTTTATCATCTTTAATATAAAAAACTATAATAAAACTTAACTTTTTATCCAAATGGTTTTTAGAGAAAGGCTTCAAATTTTATATTGCTTAGGACCTCAGTAGGTTCAAGTTCAGCCCTGATCTAGAGAAATAGCTTAAGTACAAACAGAAAAAATAATAATCATAAGATTTTAAAAGCCAAAATGAGAAAAAACAACAATATGTATACTCTAAGAAACAAACTAAAGAAATTGTACATGGGTTGACCTGGACTAGTCTATCGAGGGGAAATTTAAAAAGATGAACTTAATCTTTAAATAGGACTACAAAAATAATACAGTATGGACTAATTATGTCAAAGCAAAAATTGACATGTAGGAGTGTAGCAAACGTAAGCTATGTGTGGATATTGTATTTGACTTATGGCTTCTAACAGTTAAAATATTTTCACCATTTAGCTCAAAATGCATGCATCTTTGTTTTGTTTTTATATCTAACTCAGGCCAGTTAACTTCTATAACAAGTCAGCAAATTGACGAAATTATGCTTCTGAATTAAAAGCATTATTTTTGCAAATTTCTCTATATAAACTCTGGTTTTTGTACCTGAACCAGCTAGTAAAAATGCAGGAATGTTCATTGCAACTGCTTCTCTCTTTAGAAATACATAATACAGATGAGTTTGGAGTAAAAATGTGCATCTTCTTATTCTGGTCATAGTCAAATTTATTCTATTCCTCTAGCATAGGCTATATAAAACACCAGGTCAATTTTTAAGCAGAGTAAAGGTGGGTTGGAGTCAGTTTTGGTGAGGCAACTAGTCTAGGAGAAGGAAAACTCTGAATTCAAACCTGTTAAACTCCGCTTAAAAATTGACCTTGTGTCATATCTTGCCCGAGCAGAGGGACTGGTAAATATGGGAGTTTTCCTTCTCGACTGGTTGCCTAACCAAGGCTAAAAAAACCAGTCTACCCTACTATTTATCCATATCTGAAGAGATAACAGATGGATTGATGTCTTTCCCAAAAGCAAACACCTCTGTTCAGGATTTGAACTCAGTTTGCCAATTCCATTTTCTATGATGATAACCATGTTATTTAGAGTGCTTCCAAATTTTGATATAACAACTTAAACAAAATTAAAAATATCCGACATGTTTGCAACTTATCAAAACAGAACTTGACTTTTGTAACTTTCTGATTTGTTCTTTCTAAGATTTGGATTATCTTCATAGTATGAGTTTTATTTGCCATAGCACATAGTAAGTTACACTTTTTATCATCATTTTAAATTACATTGATATTTTACATCTTTTATTTATTTTTTTATGACATTTTCCTTTGGAAAAACAACTGTCTACTTCATGTTTCAGAGTTTCCTCTCAGAGTCCAAGTCATTTGATTTGTTGTAAGGACATTGGCAATGCCACAGAATCTTGAGAATTCTGTTAATTTTTTTTTTTTTTTTTTGGCTCTGAGTAATTTTTGGGTTTATTTACTTGTTTTTTTTTTTAATCTTTACTGTTATTTCTTATTTTTAATACTTATTTTGTATGAACATTTGTTGATTATAACATGGTAAAAAAATTATAATTCTCCTCCAAATCTGAAAGAAGAGTTTCCTCACAACAATATGTTGTGTCTGATATTGACATTTCAGATTCATTTAAGTCAGCTAGTAAAATCTTTGAAATCCAAATATTGTCCTCTCCAGTTGAAATTTTATATTCAATGTAGACAGTACATTAAGGTTGATTTAGTTTCTTTCTTTAATGGCATATCAACCTTCATGGGTTATTGAATGCCAAAATCATCCTTGAAGAAAGACAGTAGTAGTACTATTTAACCCATAGCTGAAAGAAGGGATTCATACTATTCCCAAAGGGAGTCTGAAAGTGAATGTTATTGCCTGACTGGAGTTTGAACATGCTTACTATGATATAATTTAGCATGTTAACCACTATGTCATGGGGGCTCCTTCATTATGTTTAGAAAATCATTAATGCCCAAATATAAACTTATAGCATTGTTGATATTTCATATACAATGTGAACAGTTTACTAAGAAAATCTTTGAGGCCTGGATATTTTACTGTTGGCATTTTCTATCCAATGTGGACAGTCTACTTAGAAAATTGTTAATGCCCAGATATAACCTCCTGGCATTCTTGGCATTTCATATCCTATGTGGACAGTCAACTTAGAAAATCTTTGATGCCCAGATATTTGATTGTTGATATTTCATATCTCTTGCATTCTAGTTTTAAAACTTCTCATGTTCAAATATAAACCTTTCTGTGAATACTTCATACTTGTAGCATTCTACTTGTAAAAGCTCTAATATCCAAGCATAAACCTTTCTGTGAGCATTTCATACCCTCTACATCCTACTCGCAAAAGCTCTAATATCCAAGCATAAACCTTTCTGTGAGCATTTCATACCCTCTACATCCTACTCGCAAAAGCTCTAATATCCAAGCATAAACCTTTCTGTGCGCATTTCATACCCTCTACATCCTACTTGTAAAAGCTCTAATATCCAAGCATAAACCTTTCTATGAGCATTTCATACCCTCTACATCCTACTCGCAAAAGCTCTAATATCCAAGCATAAACCTTTCTGTGAGCATTTCATACCCTCTACATCCTACTCGCAAAAGCTCTAATATCCAAGCATAAACCTTTCTGTGAGCATTTCATACCCTCTACATCCTACTCGCAAAAGCTCTAATATCCAAGCATAAACCTTTCTGTGCGCATTTCATACCCTCTACATCCTACTTGTAAAAGCTCTAATATCCAAGCATAAACCTTTCTATGAGCATTTCATACCCTCTACATCCTACTCGCAAAAGCTCTAATATCCAAGCATAAACCTTTCTATGAGCATTTCATACCCTCTACATCCTACTTGTAAAAGCTCTAATATCCAAGCATAAACCTTTCTGTGAGCATTTCATACCCTCTACATCCTACTCGCAAAAGCTCTAATATCCAAGCATAAACCTTTCTGTGAGCATTTCATACCCTCTACATCCTACTTGTAAAAGCTCTAATATCCAAGCATAAACCTTTCTGTGAGCATTTCATACCCTCTACATCCTACTCGCAAAAGCTCTAATATCCAAGCATAAACCTTTCTGTGAGCATTTCATACCCTCTACATCCTACTCGCAAAAGCTCTAATATCCAAGCATAAACCTTTCTGTGAGCATTTCATACCCTCTACATCCTACTCGCAAAAGCTCTAATATCCAAGCATAAACCTTTCTATGAGCATTTCATACCCTCTACATCCTACTTGTAAAAGCTCTAATATCCAAGCATAAACCTTTCTGTGAGCATTTCATACCCTCTACATCCTACTCGCAAAAGCTCTAATATCCAAGCATAAACCTTTCTATGAGCATTTCATACCCTCTACATCCTACTTGTAAAAGCTCTAATATCCAAGCATAAACCTTTCTGTGAGCATTTCATACCCTCTACATCCTACTTGTAAAAGCTCTAATATCCAAGCATAAACCTTTCTATGAGCATTTCATACCCTCTACATCCTACTTGTAAAAGCTCTAATATCCAAGCATAAACCTTTCTATGAGCATTTCATACCCTCTACATCCTACTCGCAAAAGCTCTAATATCCAAGCATAAACCTTTCTGTGAGCATTTCATACCCTCTACATCCTACTTGTAAAAGCTCTAATATCCAAGCATAAACCTTTCTGTGAGCATTTCATACCCTCTACATCCTACTCGCAAAAGCTCTAATATCCAAGCATAAACCTTTCTGTGAGCATTTCATACCCTCTACATCCTACTCGCAAAAGCTCTAATATCCAAGCATAAACCTTTCTATGAGCATTTCATACCCTCTACATCCTACTCGCAAAAGCTCTAATATCCAAGCATAAACCTTTCTATGAGCATTTCATACCCTCTACATCCTACTCGCAAAAGCTCTAATATCCAAGCATAAACCTTTCTGTGAGCATTTCATACCCTCTACATCCTACTTGTAAAAGCTCTAATATCCAAGCATAAACCTTTCTGTGAGCATTTCATACCCTCTACATCCTACTCGTAAAAGCTCTAATATCCAAGCATAAACCTTTCTGTGAGCATTTCATACCCTCTACATCCTACTTGTAAAAGCTCTAATATCCAAGCATAAACCTTTCTGTGAGCATTTCATACCTCTACATCCTACTTGTAAAAGCTCTAATATCCAAGCATAAACCTTTCTATGAGCATTTCATACCCTCTACATCCTACTCGCAAAAGCTCTAATATCCAAGCATAAACCTTTCTATGAGCATTTCATACCCTCTACATCCTACTCGCAAAAGCTCTAATATCCAAGCATAAACCTTTCTATGAGCATTTCATACCCTCTACATCCTACTCGCAAAAGCTCTAATATCCAAGCATAAACCTTTCTGTGAGCATTTCATACCCTCTACATCCTACTTGTAAAAGCTCTAATATCCAAGCATAAACCTTTCTGTGAGCATTTCATACCCTCTACATCCTACTCGCAAAAGCTCTAATATCCAAGCATAAACCTTTCTATGAGCATTTCATACCCTCTACATCCTACTCGCAAAAGCTCTAATATCCAAGCATAAACCTTTCTGTGAGCATTTCATACCCTCTACATCCTACTTGTAAAAGCTCTAATATCCAAGCATAAACCTTTCTGTGAGCATTTCATACCCTCTACATCCTACTCGTAAAAGCTCTAATATCCAAGCATAAACCTTTCTATGAGCATTTCATACCCTCTACATCCTACTCGCAAAAGCTCTAATATCCAAGCATAAACCTTTCTGTGAGCATTTCATACCCTCTACATCCTACTCGCAAAAGCTCTAATATCCAAGCATAAACCTTTCTGTGAGCATTTCATACCCTCTACATCCTACTCGCAAAAGCTCTAATATCCAAGCATAAACCTTTCTATGAGCATTTCATACCCTCTACATCCTACTCGCAAAAGCTCTAATATCCAAGCATAAACCTTTCTGTGAGCATTTCATACCCTCTACATCCTACTTGTAAAAGCTCTAATATCCAAGCATAAACCTTTCTATGAGCATTTCATACCCTCTACATCCTACTCGCAAAAGCTCTAATATCCAAGCATAAACCTTTCTATGAGCATTTCATACCCTCTACATCCTACTTGTAAAAGCTCTAATATCCAAGCATAAACCTTTCTGTGAGCATTTCATACCCTCTACATCCTACTCGCAAAAGCTCTAATATCCAAGCATAAACCTTTCTGTGAGCATTCCATACCCTACTGCATTCTACTTGCAAAACTCTTATTTCCAAATATAAACCAGTCAAGGGACATTTTATGTCCTCTACATTCTACTTGTAAAATCTCCAGTATCATAATATGAACCTCTAACATTATTGATACTTTGTTTTCTACATCTTTTGTCAGAATACAGAAGATTTCAACTTTCAGACTTACTTTCATCTGCCTTCTCTTATTGATTGATCATAAAGAAAAGTCTAAAAACAAGTTTCTACATCACAATTTTATTAGACGGCAGATATGAGTCGTTTTCCCCAATCGCTTCCGGATATCTTTTTCCATACACCACACCAACTCTGTCTCTAGGTCATTATCATTATACCCATCACCACATGATTTTTCTTGAAGGAATGGTGGTAGCAGAAATCTCAATTTTTTGTCATCATCACTAAATGCTAGTTCATATATAAGGTGAAAACTGTATTTTCGCCAGGCAGATCTGGTAGATATGCTTGTCTGAGCCTAGGCACACACACACAAAAAAAAAACAAGATTATTTTACAAACAGTCTAAAGATATAAGAGTGGTCTTAATGGACCATTTAGATAAATTATTTTCCTCTTTAGAAAGATTGTTGGAAAGTTTTCTTCATTGTCTCCACAATAAAACCATTGTCTGTGAATAAAGATCTTGATCATTTCTTCCCCAAAGGAGCAGACAGTTCTGTCTCCTGTCATCTGAAGACCTACCAGGTACTTATAGACATTAAGTGCATCAAGACAATGATGCCAGCATTGGTGTCTCATCATCCATTATCCCATTTGTATTTTTCTATGTTGTTTAATAGAGTTTTACAGACGTACCTTCAAAGCAACTCTGATATGAAATCTTTGGCAACATCAAAATAAAAATGTATACTTAGATTATAAAAGCATTAAACTAGCTCAACAGTTTTATCTAGGAATAAAGATGATGATCCTCAGTTCTGTGTTAATCATTTTTTATTCTGTTATCAGAAGAATTAAATTTTTTATCGTGTTTTACCAAAAAGCTACATCTTCACCTTTATATAGATACATCAATTTTACATCGTATTCTTGACTTTATAACAAGCCTCTGAGAAAACCCTAAAAGAGCAATGGAAAATCAATTCTATATCATGCAAACTAAATATTCAATCATCTTTGAGCATATATATATATATATTTTGTTGGTTTTTTCCATTGTTTTTTTTATATATATTTGTTTTGAAATATAGATTGCTTTATATTTTGATGATAAAACAGAGCTTAAATTGATATTTGTTTATGTTTGAACTTGTGTCAATTTGTCAAATTATTTCAATGTTAATGCATCACTTCAAGTGAGTGGAGTCATTATTGAAAGATGACTCCACTCATTTGAAGAGATACATTAGCATTGGAAACAATTTGACAAATTGTTCTGAGTTCATAGATAAACATAAATATATATAAGACAACTGCTTCAAATACAAAAGTGTTTTACTTTGTTTTCTATTAAAGAAAAAGCTAAGCTTTTTATTGGCCCAGTAAACAAAAGTATATTACTCTCTGTTCTATTAAGAAACTGGATTTACGTATATCAAAAAGTACATCAGTTTATATCATTCCATAAATTATTTAGACCATTATCTTAATCTTTTTTGTTTCGATCTGAATAATCCAACCAATATGTTAGTCAACTTGTTTCAAGTATACTTTGCATCTAATGCTTTATTCGTGACTAAATATCATTCTTTCAAAAATACTTTTTATATATTGTATTCTACTTTAAACACTTTATATATATGAAAATTTTTTTTAAATTTTGATAGAAAATACAAGTTTTGAATAAAGTGAGACCTCTACAACAATACCAGAAATATCTTCAAATTGACATTTAGTATTACAACAATTCAATACCTGTGTTTATTTTATTCTAAAGTGATTTTTTTTTTTGCAACACCCTGTTTGTGAGACCAAGAGCCCACTGACAGTATCTCCAAAAGATAGATAAGAACCCCACCAAAGAAAAAGACAGTCTTGGGTATGACACTAAATGGCATGTGGTAATGAATTTCCAATTCTGGAGATCTGGGGAGTGTGGAGTATCCCTTTATGGTCATTACTTACAGGTTTTCACTGACTTGGAGTTGTAGTATCTGTTAGCATTCCAAATATGGGTCAAATTGATCTGTATAAAAATGACTCATATATGATAGAACCACAAGCAAAAAAAACGTTAAAAATCTACACAAAATGGATGTGATTCCCTGACCTCTAGGCATAAAATAACCTTAGAAGGATTGATCCTATTTACCCAACCCCTCCGCTCGGGCAGGATATGACACAAGGTCAATTTTTAAGCGGAGTTTAACAGGTTTGAATTCAGAGTTTTCCTTCTCCTAGACTAGTTACCTCACCAAGGCTGAAGAACCTAGTCTGTCCTACTATTTACCCATAGCTGGAGGGAGAATAATTGGATTCATACCTTTCCCAAGGGTATTAGTGGTATGTGAAATGTAATCAGTCAGGTCCAGGATTTGAACTCGTGTCGCCGTGTCCATATCCTGCGACGATAACCATTACACCACGGGCACCTCCAATAGAAGGATTGATATGCCTTTAAAATCAAGCAAGCAAGCAGTTCTATAGTTAAAAGTAACTATTTCTATTTAATAATTTGACAACAATCATAACTAAAAGCAATAATTCATGATACAAATAAGTTGGCGATCGTAGTCGAGGGCAACCCGAAAGCTCTCTTTTCAATAGCTACTACACCAAGGTGTAGGGGAGGGCACTACTCCTTTCTCTGGATTGCTCCACTTTACCCTTGATCCACACCTTATAATGCTGAGTGTTAAGCAAGGAGGCATCAAGTACCATTTTTAAAGTCTTTGGTATGACTCAACCTGGGATTGAACCCCGGTCTGTCGATTAGGCCAATGGGCCAGTTTATGATACAAATAAGTTGTACCTAATTATATGACTTCAAGTATTTCTTTCTAATATTAATAATTTGCAAGGATTTCAATCTAGTTTACAATCATCTTAAACAGCTAAAGACTATATTCATAGTTAGAATATCAATATTTTAAGATCCAATGGTTGGTTGGTTGTTTATGTTTTATGGCATATCAACCTTTGTTGGGTATTTAACGTCAAATCCATTTTTATACAAATAATCAGTTCTATTTCAAACAATTCAGTTTAGCATGAGTACACCGTTTAATTCTGAAAAACATTGCTATTTCAAGCTATTTAGTTTAGTCAAACAGTTCTAATTCAGCTAAGTATAAGTTTAGATTTTGTTTACACATAGTCAAATGTCAAAACAGTTCTATATTAAACAATTCAGTTTAGCATAATTATAGTTTCAATGTCAAAAACAATTCCATTTAGCATAATTACACAGTTTAATTGTCAAAAACATTTCTATTTCAAGCTATTCAGTTTAGTCAAACAATTCTAATTCAAACTATTCAGTTTAGCATAAGTGTGCAGTTTAGTTCTATTTAACCCATAGATAGGGCCCTATCCGGTGCTACCATTTTGAGCCAGAGTGGACCTGGGAGTGATGGCAATGAAGGGGTGCTCAACAATCCCCAATGCCCTAGCATCAATGGAACCTCACCATCAGATTGGTGGGGTCTTACTTACCCTTCTGCAGAGGTGCAGTCAGTACAATCTATAGCCCCAGCTAAATGGGCAATAAGATCCAATGTATTCATCCTCAAGGCATGCTGACAGCATGTATGCCTTTGACTCTCACCACCTGTCTCTATTTGCCATTACTCTAAGTGTTCTGGTCAGCATCTAGTGTCCTCACTGAGCTGATGAGTCCATAGGAAAACATTGACTATGAATTCATCCTTATTTACTCATCAGCACCCAGCATGTCTTGCTCGATGAGAAGTAATTGGCCATACAACTGTTGTTTTGTTGGTTGCTACTTCCAGGATTTGTTCAAAACAGCTTGCAGCATCCTTGTAAAGTTCTCGTCTAGCTTTTTTTTTAAACATTATTTCAAACTGATTTATTGATTTGTTTACATGCAGTTATAAATCAAATATTCCCATCTAATACAAATAATTATCATACAGGAATACTTGAAACCATACAAATATCAAATATCAATTATTTATGTATAATTATGTAGTTAGAATTAACTGTTTCACTTTAATAATAATCATTGTTTACAGTTAATTGGTTTGATTTAGTTTTATGGCATATCAACAACTGTAATTTATTTAATGCCAAATCCATTTTTATACATATAAACAGTTCTATTTCAAACACTTCAGTTTAGTATAAGTACATAGTTTAATTGTCTAGACAGTTCTATTTCAACTAATTAAGTTTAGCATAAGCATGCAGTTTAAATTACCAAATAGTCCCATCTCAAACAATTCAGTTTAGCTTAAGTACACAGTCCTCTCTCATCCATAAATAGGATCCAATCAGTTGCTACAACTCCAGGCTAGAGTGGACCTGGGAGCAATGGTAATAAAGAGGTGCTCCAGCATTACTAGAGCCTCACCATCTGATTGTTTAATGTCATATCCAGGACACTTGTAGGGGGAGTCTTACCTCTCTGCAGAGATGCAGTCAGTGTATTCTGCAGCTCCAGCTGACTGGGCCACCAGGCCACTCATTGGGGGGTCCTTACCTCTCTGCAGAGATGCAGTCAGTTTATTCTGCAGCTCCAGCCAACTGGGTCGACGGTTACATGGTTTCAAGTAACTAAGTAAACAATGATAAATTCAAGTGACTATTCATAATTCAAATACTTTGCTCTCAGTTATGTGTTGTATAAGTATTTCTATCCAATACAAATAATTTGACCCATAGATGAGGCCCTAAAGCAGTTACTACTGCTCTGAGTCAGATTCGACCGGACAGTAATGACAATGAAAGGGTGACTCTACACTCCCCAGAATATGAGCCTCACCACAAGTCTTTCCTGGTTTTAGGCATTATGATAATGATCAATAAATATGATCATAATTTTTATCAGTAGCATCAGCAGCAGCAGCAGCAGCAATCACATATATTCTGCTACTTGAGTCAACTGATATACATTAAAATAGAGAAAAGAACACTAGAAAACAAAGACTAAAGAATGAGAACAAATAAAGAAATGTGGTGAATGTCATTTAAACAGAAGAGTAATGCTTGATTAAAACTGTTTGTTCTGCTAATGAATGTTGACATCTTATCTCTGCAGTAGGCTTTCAGAGTTCTTTTGATTTGATGAAGTTCTTTAATTGGGCAACTGGACATCTTGTCATCAAATCATGCAGTTTGGATTTTTGCTTGATTATATTTGATTTTGATTTTTCTATGAGTTTCACCTGTATTCTCTTTATTTTGTTTCTTTAGTTTGTTTTCTTTTTCTTGTTGTTTTTCACTTTCACTTGTTTTTATTTTGTTGTTGTTATCTCAGCAAGAATTCTGTAATTGTATATATTCAGGTGAAAGGTTAATTTTAGTCTCCTCTATATGGAAATAAAGAATTTTTATTTGAGGATTATTTCTATCTCATAATCTATATTATCCTGATAAGAATTCTATATGTATGTCACTGTTACATCTCAAAAATGGCATATTATAGCAAGATTAACCAGGCCACTTGTCTAATGAATACAATGGTCGGGCAGACCAGGGTTCAGTCCCAGGTTGAGTCCTACAAAAGACTCAGAAAATGGTACTTGATGTCGCCTTGCTTAGCACTCAGTATTATAAGGTAATGATCAAGAGTAAAGTGGAGCAATCCAGAGAAGCAACCTCCCCTACATCACGGTGTAGTAGCTATTGAAAAGGGAGCCTTTGAGTCACCCTTGACTAAAGTTGCCAACTGTACTTTTTATTGTTTGTGCAATAGCATTAGATTTGTCTCACAGAGAATTAACAATCAAATTTATGATATGATAATAATTGTATAGGTTTTACATTTGCAATAATTATATTTTCTCAAAGGAGATAAATATCAAATGCTCTTAATAGAATACTTTCCCTTATTATTTATCTGCAATTAATCATATTATACATTTTTTGAATTGAATGCAGCCCAAATGGCCACTAATGGTGGCTTTTAAGTGAGAGTGAATAATAATGAAATAGTTTCTACAGCTTTACTTTTTTTTTATACCCAAAATGTATGTATGGGTAGGATGACAGAGAGTCAGAGCTGGTTGAGATTCACACTGATACATGATGTTGTTTTTATGTGAAACCTCTTGGCCTTTCTGCTTTGTTCTGGCTGGTCAAAATCTTCTATGTTTTATATAATTTTATGGACATCCACATAATCATCATGGTCATTCCTCTCATCTACCCATTTAATGTAGAGACATATCCATCTAGCATGCCACCAACACAATTTATGCAGCATTTCTGCAGAGGCATCTGTGTCCTGTTTACTTTAGGCAATAGATATATTTCCTGATATGCCGCCTACACAATTTACACAGCATGTCAAAGGGATCTTCAAATCAATATTCAACTATGGAAACAACTAAAAATTGGAGAATTTAGTAAAGTTGAGAACTAGTGAACTATTCTCTCAAATGTCAGTTAGCTGCAAGATTTATCCTGACATGTCGAAGTGGTGAATATTTGATTGATTGATTGATTGACAGATTTTAATGGCATTTTAACCCGCCTAGGGTTATTTTAATTCTATAGGTTTGGAAATTGAGTACATTGTATATTTATATTTACATTTTTGAGTAGTTTCTTAAGGGATTTTGTACACAGTTATATGATATTCAGGTATTCCTCTTACAAATAATTTTCAAATGGAACTATTTGACCAATACATGGGACTCTCACAGGTGATACCATTTGAAGTTAGAGTGGAATTGGGAGTAATGACAGAGAAGGAGTATCCCACACTCCTTAGTACTTCAGAAGTGGAGACTCAGCTGTAGATACAGTTTAATGTCATGCCCTGAAACCCCAGAGGAGTCTCCATGACATTGTGGCTAACATGCTGGACTGTGACATTGTAGTTAGTGACTTTGAATTTTAGTCATACAATTACATTCCCTTTTGGACTAATACCCTTGGAAAAGGTATAAACTCCCTTATCTCACAAGCATGGGTTAAATACTACCACTACTGTCTTTCTGCTAGAATGGCTTTGGCATTAAATAACCAAAGAAGGTTGATATGCCATTAAAAAAAGAAATCAAACCCGGACACCCCTTTCTTTTTAGGGTGGGGTTCTTACCTTTCTGTAGGCCATACAATCAGCATATTCTTAGCCCATTTGACAGAGATATTCAATTCTTTCCATTCCCATATTTACTACTTTCTTTCAAATATATTTGCTATATTTTAAGCAAAATTTATCCAATAAATTTTAGTAATGATATAAGTAAAAAAAAAAACAAAGTTATCTCTTTGTCTTTCACTATAAAATCTATCAAAAAATGATGTTATCAGTCTGGATGAACTTGATTGTGTTACATGGAATAGATAGACTCTTTGTGAAGTAAATCATTGTCTTTATTTTATTCTTAATTCGTTGTCATTGCTAGGTTTATGCCTTCATCACAAAGTTATCTTCCCACATGTTCACATAGAAAAGGAAATGGAAACATATATCATTTTCATTTTCCGGCACTCTTATTGCTGCTTCAGAAATGATAATAAAAGTGTTGTTTATTGAGTATTTGTCAGCACGTAAGGAAATGATACTTCTGTATCATTCATAGAAATGTCTGTCAGTAAGAAAGTCATACTTAGAGTTGTAGTGTTATTTCCTTCCCATATATAAGACTACTTGATGTTCTATCAGGGTTACTGCTAGGGTCTCATGCTCCCCAACTTTTGAATTTATGATACGGTGCACCTACTCTTCTACTGGTCAATTTTCCTAAAGTAGTATTCATAGAAAGTATATGAAAGCTGCCCTTCCAAGGGCCCTCAGCAGCCTCCTCCATTTGGGGGTTTTATGTTCCAGCTCTGTGCCAATTATTTGTATTGATAATAAAAGTTTGAAGATGTAATTATTTAATATGGATTATTATCATTAGTTAATTGAAACCATATAATTGCTTGTAAATTATTGATATTTGATTGGAATACTAGAAACCATATTATTGTGTGCAAACAAATTATCATTGAATAGGAATACTTACTTTAAACCATATATTAGTATATAAAGTATTAGCATTTGATAGGAATATTTGATACCATGTATAATTGTGTATACATTATTACCATGTAAATAAATACACCTCTATCAGTTTTTATAAAAAAGTTAATTTTCTCATAAACTAAAGATACTAGTAATGTTATTGTATCTAGTGGAACATTATACAACTGAAATGAATTTTATTTGATATAATTTATTACCAAACTCTGCAGCATTAAATCACTGTAAACAAAAATGAAATTACATATTTACTGGCCCATTGGCCTGGCTGGTAGAATGTTCACCAATGGCCCAGGAGACCAGGGTTCAATTCCTGGTCAAGTCATACCAAAGACTCAAAAAATGATACTTGATGCCCTCTTGCTTAACACTCAGTATTATAAGGTAGGGATCAAGGGTAAAGTGGAGCAATCCAGAGAAAGAAGTGTTGCCCTCTCCAACAACTCAGTGCAGTAGCTAATGAAAAGGGAGCTTTCAAGTCACCAACTTTACTTTACTTATATTATTATAAGGTGTGCTCTTTTGGGATAGATGCAAATTTATAATTTTTGGTTAAACTGTTTTAGTGCTGTAGAGTTTGCTAATAGATAATGCTTAAGAATATTAGACTAGAAATAATGAAATCCTGAATAAAATATTTTACGAATCAGGTTTTCATTATGTATATGTGTACATAGTATGTTTCAAATGTACTGAATATTTTAGAAAAACTGATATCATTTTATAATCCAATTATTTGTCCTATTTTTTTTCAAATGAATTCATATTTTAATAGGGGGTGTTTAAATGACTGAAAATTCTGTTTAATGTTTGAACTTCCTTTCTGTACCTGAAAAAAGAAAAACAGATTTAAATATAGAATTTTTTTATTGTTTTTACACATGCTGTTAAAATCTGAGATCATATTTGAACAAAAACTGGTCAAGTTATTACATTATAAAATATCCATATCAATTTTTCCGAAACAACCTGAATATATATATATATATATATATATATATATATATATATATATATATATATATAATCATACTTGTATATAATATGCATACAAAAGACTACTTGGTAATGTTCAGAATAAATCTGTAGTGCATTGTCTTCTTAATACATTTTCCTATTTTATTCCTCATTCCCCTCTCCCACCAGAGCATTTAGTCTAATTAGTATCAGATAATTATGTCTTGTGTTTCTGACAATGTCAGTCATTCTGTAGGAAGCAAAGTTCTTGAAAAATTGATATGATAAGGATGATTTGAAGACTAGAATAAAGTTCTCTGTCATTATTCTAACAAATTATTAAAAAAAAAAAAAGATCTTGAAAAAGATAAAATATATGGAAAGACACAAATGAAATTTATCAAATGAATACAATGGCTTTTGATTCGGGGACTGATAAGGAGATTGGAAAAAAAGATAACGGATACATATCTAATGATTCCCCAATGTGAAATTCTCAATTAGTTAATTAAAGAAAAGATAAAACAAAAGCAAAAACAAAAAAAATGATTTCCATTGAAATAATCAAATACAAAGTCATTGTATTAGTGCCCAGCAACTTTCCAATAAAATGATGCCAGCCATAATTGTCTGAGTAAAATTTAACATTCACGGAAGGAAGCATTTTTTTCTCTCTCTATTTTTTTAAAACAATGTAATTATTTTGAAATGTGTATTTGATTATTGTCTTTAGCTCATTTACTTTTTAACTGTTCCTTTTATCTTCTTTAGAATATATTAAGTTATATTTTATTTTTTCAAAATTAATACATCCTAAAGTTAATCAGTGACTTATCAACCAGAGAACCAATTCTTATAATTGGTGTGTATGTATATATATATATATATATACTAACACATTAAAGTGATGTCATTCTAGTTTGAAATGGAATGGGATTAATGCTAAAGAGTGCAAATAATTTTTCATTTCATTTTTTCATTTGAAACATTACACAAAAATTATCCTATCTTGAAGATGTTTTCATAGACCAAAATGTTGGCAATTTTTATATAAAAAAATATCAGTTGAATATATTGTTTTTCCTATTCTATATTTATATACTGTCAGATTTATTTCATCTTTTTCAAATAAATCCTAACCCCGAAAAAAACAACCCATCATCATGAGATGAGACCAAAATACTTAAACAGCTCTAACTCTGAGAATAAAGCAATTTCCAGTTTAACTTGCATCTTAATGATAATTTTGAAGTAGCTTCATTTGTAGTGAATATAAATTTGTAATCATCCAATCATGTAATAGAGATTACAATACAATGCAAATCAGAATTTTTCCTTCTTTCCTAAATAGAAGCACAAGGGATACCCCTTCACATAATGGTTATAGGATCAGATTGCGGAATCATAGTAAGTGAATTCAAACTCCAGTCACACTATTATATTCACTTTTGGACTAACACTCTTGAGAAAGGTATGAACCCCCTAATCTTTATGGGATAGATAGTACCATTATTGGTCTTCTGCAAGGATCCCTTTGACATTAAATAGTCCTCAAAGATTGATATGCTATTAAACAAAGAAACATCCTAACTTAGTGAATAGAACAATTACCACTTAAAAAAAATATCATTCAGTTTCAAATTTAAGTTTCCATTTATGCTGTACACAGTTTTTTTTATCATTTAAATTGTCAAGAATGGAGATTTCTATGAAATCCTTTTAAAAAGAAGCATCTGTATAATCATAGACTTCTGTTACAACAGAAACCTAATGGGTTCAAGGATTATCTCACAACATCATAAATACTATTCTGGTATGTGATTTAGACCTATATTTGTTGTGCTTGGATCCTAATTGCCAAGTCTTCATGTACTTGTATATATCTTATAAGCAAAATTACTACTTACAAAACAAGTGAACAACTGATTTTATTGCTTGGTGCCTAAGGCAACCTAAAAGGGAAATGTGATGGCCACAAATGAGTTTTGATTTGATCATGCCAAACTCCCAATTAAAATGACCTCAGGTTAAATCTGGCTTTGTCAGAGACTGAATGAATCCTTTATTTTTTTTCACAAAATGACAGTATCTTTTTTGTGATATGGCAATTTGTGAATATTTGCACAACTTTATGCCTTATGTTTAGATCCATTTTATGATATCTAAACCGGCTCAGTTGCCTGGTGGGTAGATTGTTCGCCAATAGTCCAGAAGACCTGGATTCAATCCCAAGCCACGTCATACCAAAGACTTTAAAAATGGTACTTGATACCTCTTTGCTGAACACTCAGCAATATAAGGTTTGTATCAAGGGTAAAGTGGTGCAATCCAAGGAAAGGAATAACGCCCTCCTCTATACCTCAGTGTAGTAGCTATTGAAAAGAGAGCCTTCTGGTCACCCTCGACTACAGTCACCAACTTTACTTTTTACTGACAATTATCAAAATATTTTGATATGTTTATTGCATACATCCGATAATGAAACCACTTTTAGCATACAATAAAAAATTTCTATTTTCATCATTTTTTATCAGAAAGACACAGCATGGGATGGTCTAGTCAGCTGGGACTGCAGAATACACGGATTGCATCTCTACAGAGGGTCAAGACTTCCCCAATGAGTGTCCTGGATAAGACAGTAAACAATCTGATATTGAGGCTTCAGTAATGCTGGAGCCTTATGGAATACAGATTACCCCTTCATTGACATCACTTCCAGGTCCACTCTGGCTCTGAGTGGTAACACCTGATAGGGGTCCGATCTAAGGGTCAAAGAGAACTGTTTGACATTTAAACTGTGTACTTAAGCTAAACTGAATAGTTTGAAATAGAACATTTGATCATTTAAGTGTGTGTAAACAAATGACTGATGTTTAATTGAATTGTTAGTGATACATAACAATACTTAAAAGCATTAAACTGTGAGCAAACAAATCATTAATCATAAATAGAATTATTCATATTTGATGGAAATAAGCGAAACCATTTAATTGGGTGAAAAAAATTACCTTTGGCTTGTTTAAAAATGTTATCCACAAAATGTATTTTGAAATCATTTAATATATATGTATAAAAAGGATTTGGCATTATATAACCTACAATGGCTGATATGCCATAAAACAAAACCAAAAACAACATGGGAGTTTCAAAATTTAAAAAAAATAATTCACTGGAAACATGATGGATTTAAGAAAAATTTTCTTATCTATTTTAATAAAAATTAAGTTTATCAATTTTTATCGATACCTCAACTAATGTTCTTGATATTTTGAATGTTGTTTTTTTTTTAAAAGTTGTCTGGACCTGCTATGACTAATAACTTTTGACAGCTTTAAAAGTAGATTTGCTAATACCAGCCTCACCTTAACAGCAACTTCATCATGCTTTTTTTTTGTTATGGATACTTTCTCATTAACATTTATTACATGATCTCATCTACTGAAAACAAAATCAATATATGCATAAGTAAGGCGTTGACAAGTCAATGACCATATGGAAACCTGATCTCTCTGATAAAATAAAATAGAAATTCTTCCCAGCTATAGCCATGTCAGTACTACTGTATAGTTTTACATTATTTGGATGTGAATGAAAGGCCTGGAGAAAAAGTTAAATAGAAACAATACTAGGATTCTGCATGCTGTTTGGAATAAATCCTGGAAGCAACACCCCCCAAAAAGCTGCTGGACAGCTACTTACCACCATCACACGAACTATCCCAGATGAGCAAGACATGCTAGACATCGCTTGGCCAAGTAAGCTCAAACTCCAAAGCAACATTCTCCTATGGACTCTTAAATGTCCAACCTGCAAAAATTTACATTGATGAGCTGTGTGCAAACACAGGATGCCGTCTAGAGGATTTGCCGTGAGCAATGACCTGTAGGGATGGATGGCAAGAGAGATTCTAGTGAATCCATACTGTCAACATAGTGTGTGGATGATCATCATCACATTGAGTGTATAACATATCTTGTACCTTTTTTTTACTCTCACTACACAATAAATGTGTATATACATTTCTCTCTGTTTGAACTCTGCCTTTACATAAGCTTTCTCTCCATTGTGTGATATTTATTGTCTTTGACAGTAACCACTAAATGTACTGTAAAACAATGAGATCGGATTACAATATTTTTGCCATCAATTTTAATTAACTTTTTAGACTTCTGCTGATATTTTCCCCCAAGGTATAGAAAGTATCATATTTTATTTATGATGGACAACTGCCACATTGCATATAACCAAAAACACACATTATTACGGACACCTACATAGTGTCGCATACTTATATAAGTATATGTCTGTTTGAGTGCATATAACATATGGTCTGACAATGATTAAATGCATATATATATATATATATATATATATATATGTGTGTGTGTGTGCATATACCAAGTTACATCAATAAGTCTATTGTCTAATGATAAAACATTTATTTTGCTCACATAGTTTTTCAACATAATCTCCTTCCTTGTTTGTGCATATAACCAAATGTTTCTCCCATAATTATATAGATCTAACATAGTTTGATATCAAAGCCTTTCCCATAAGCATTTGACCAGAAGACAGCAAAAGCTTAAATTCAGAGATATCATTCTGCAAGAGTTATTACCAACAAAGATTAGAGATCCTAGTCTGCTCAATAAATAAACATAAAAGCCTATAAGTTAGTATATATAATACATTCGTATGTATAGATGTATATATATATATATATGTGGTATATTTATCAGTACATATATAAACTTTCCAGTATATATATCTGCAAAAATTCTTTTTTTTAAAACACATTTTAGATATGAAAAATAATTTTGTAGGTAATATAAGTATTGAAATGAGAGGTAGTATAATAGTTATCAGACAATTAATTAGAAAAGGTATCTTAATTTGGAGAAGACAAAGATAAACTATTCCACTCTCATTCCAAAGAACCATCATGTTATTGCATGATTAAAAAATAAAGCAAGTTATGAAGATACATGATCATCCATGTTCTGATGAGATATGGAAAATATATATATAGAGAGAGAGAGAAAGAAAGAGAGATACTTTCAAATATATAAAGAGAAAAAGAGAGAGAGAGATACATGAATATATATACAGACAGAGACAGATAACTTGACATATATCAAAAGAGATAAACATATATATATATATATATATATATATATATATATATACATGCACACACACACATATATAGTGAGGGAGTTATATACCCAGACATATAGAGAGAGAGATAAACATAGAGGTGTGTGTATATATATATATATATATATATATAGAGAGAGAGAGAGAGAGAGAGTGAGAGAAATAGAGAAGAATGGAAAATATATATATAAAGATAGAGAAGAGGTAGAAATAATCATATATATATATATATATATATATATATATATATATATAGAAAGAGAGGGAGAAACATTGATGAATATATAGGGAGAGATAATAATATGAGTATCTTTCATATTGGTTTGATTTTGAGTTTATTTCATACAAGATTCTCTTTAAAATGAACCTTGTTCAAAAATTGGCTAAGGCCAACAAATACTACATTAACTTTCATAAGTTATGAATGATAACAGCAAAGAAGTGAGAATATTTTAATTCTAAGTTTAAGTTTAATTTTAATCTTCCTTGCTGGGATTTTCTATTTGATAAGCCTCACACACCAGATGCCAATTTTTTAGTTTTGGGAAGGAAACCATATGACTACTTTGTGCCATGGATATTTTCCAGAATAATATAATTTATACTTACTGTGTATCCCAAGCACATAAATAGGGAGATGTATTAAAAAGGTTTGATGTTGAGAGTATAATAAAGAGAACAACCAATGAATCTGTTTTCAATCTAATGTCAATTATAGATTTTTCTTGACTGAAATCTTCATCACTGTTATTTGTACAAATATTTTCATCTGTGATATTTAAACTAGTATTCTCAGTACAATTATTCAAACTATTACTCTCATCTTTGTAATCTGAAATATTATCTTCATTTCTGGTACCTGAACTAATATTCTCATTTCTGTCATTTAAACTAATATTCTCTTCTCTGCTATTTGAACTGATATCCTCATTTCTGGTGCCTGAACTAATATTCTCATTTCTAGTACCTGAACTAATATTCTCATTTCTGTAATTTAAACTAATATTCTCTTCTCTGCTATTTGAACTGATATCCTCATTCCTGTTAACTGAGCTAATATCCTCATTTCTGCTATTTAAACTAATAGTCTCTTCTCTGCTATTTGCTCTAATATCCTACAAAGAAGATACAGCACAGCTTTTGAACATACAGAAAAATTATGAGTTGATCAGTTGATTTGTGTAAATGGTGTATTGGAATAGAAAAAATAACTTTATATGGGCAAAAAAAATCTTTTTTTCACCAGATGCCTGATATGATACAGCAAAAAATCATGAAAGTAGAATGGTAAATTATTCCTCATAAAGAGAATTTATCACTCCTTTCACCTTGAGACTCTCACTTGTTTCACTCAAAACAACAGGTCAGCAGTTTAAACTAGTTAATGATATTGAAAAAAATCTTAAAAGAAAGAATTCATCAAGTCAAAACAGAACTCATTCTTTCTGAGGTTGTATAAAGTAATGCAAAGGGATGCTGTGTAGTTCTCAAACTAACCAAGAAGAGAATGTCTGTGTTATTAGGTTTTTAAATTTTTTTTAAAAATATACAGAAAAACAGCAAGTTTAAGTTATATAGTAAGACTGATAAAATGGTTGATCACAGGATAAGCAAATGCAGCAAACTGAATACAATACTTGAAATGACAGGGTGGGAAAAGTCATTCCCTGATAATTGTGCAAGAGATTAAAATTTGACCTTGATGACAAGAAGTATATGCACAAACCAGAATCTGTCCAAGAAAATTCTCTTAAAGTTTGAGATATGACCAGATCACTCAATCCTAGTCAAAAGACCAAATGTAGAGTTTATGAACTCGAAGAGAAGAACTTTTCATCTCAGGGATCTGAGTTCAAATCTTATCAGAAGTTTATCTTATTTGCTGGTACTGTGATATGCTTCTCCCCACTGTCATAGAGCCCTTGTGAGAGAGTTAAAATTTTTTAAAAATAACCAAAATTTAGAAGATTAATAAATCAGACACTCTTTGGATACTAGTTAAAGAACTATGGAGTTTCACCGCTTCATCTTCATTGAATAATCAAAAAGCAAATTGTCTTCATCTTTATTGTTACGTTCACAACGTTTCAGTCGATGTGTCCTCCGGCCTTCTTCAGGTGTTTATTGTCAAACTTGGGAGCCTACACCGAACATTGAACCATGTCCTTTGTTTAATCCATGGTAGTCACTTGCTCTGATTCCGTTAACCATAACAGGTACGAGTGTTAAGTATTCCTGTGTGGTTACTCACCTGAAGTCAGGACTGAACCTGCAAACTCCTGATAACTGTCACTTAAAAGCTTAGGGAACGAATGCCTATAACCATTTCACCATGTGTCCTGCTGGAGATAAATTATTAATTATAATAATGATTAACACTCCCCATGTGAAAAATAAATTAAAAAACCAAGAATCTCTATGAAAAAAAATTAATCTAGTTACTTACAGTTGAAGTTTCTAGGGTATAATCAATTGTTTCTTTTTTCAATGTATATTAAGAAAATGATGAAATAGAAGATTGTTGAAGAGATAATTTCTTTCATTATTGACAGCATTTTAGTTGTGTTTTTGTTTGCTTTCAATAATGTATTCTACATGTCATTTGCTTTCAGTAGTGTATTCTACAAGTTGTGGAAAACAGAATTTCCTTTTTGATTATTCAATGAAGATGAAGCAGTGTAACTCCATGGTTCTTTGTCTAGTATCCAAAGAATGATCACACAAGATGTCTGCTAGTCATCCTATTATATCTAGAAAATAAACTTTTGTGCATCTTTTTTATATCGACTCTGTTTTCAATTGCAACTATACTTGTTACACCTTCTGATCAGAACCAGATTTAAGCCTAAAGAGCCCTCTGAGTTAATAGAATTTAGAGTCCCTTCATTACAAAGGTTTGCACCCCTACCCCAAGTCTATAAAAAGTGGCCCCCATCAAATTTAAAATACCCATTCCATCTCATTAGACCCAAATATTCTAAATCATTCCAAATTAGTTCAAAGGATTGCCATTAAATTTGAAAATAAACAAATCTCCTTTGTTCTTAGATCTTTATTTTTTGAATTCTTATCAGGGGCCCAAGACTAGAGGGCCTTTGGGTGCTCCTTCAGTCTTGGGGCTCCCTGGGCTACAATTTATACTTGCTCATATGTATATCCAGCTCTTCCCCTAATTTATTTATTCTTAACAAACACAGATAATATTCAAATATTTTTTATTTGTTGAATATGTTTCACAATGTGATTTTCAAAAAACAAACAAAAGAAATTTTTATTTTAAATAATTGGTTTATGCTGATTTGTCAATAAGAAATTTAGAACCTAAACAATGAGTCAAAAGGAGTTATTTCTTATTGGCACGTTACAAGGAGGAAAATAGGCATCTGAAGCTAAACTTCTTTTCAGTTAATTGTTATTGATTCTTAAGAAGACAAAATCTTTCATGTGCCCTATATATATTTTTTTTTTTGGGTTATCCTTTAGCCAATATACAAAAATAAATGGTTACTTTTATGTTCTTTTTTGAGAATAATGAAATGCTGATAGAATCTGTTGTAAAAGAAATGCTGCCGAATGAAAAGAAATAAAAAATATGACAGCCATAGGCACTACCAGTTTGGCTTTTACTCCTTTTGGGACTGATACTATTTTTTTTTTTTTTTTTTTTTTTTTTTTTTCCAACTGGAATGATATTCTATGAATTAAAATATTCACAATAGGTGTTTCTGTATGACTGTCTGAGAGAAATCATCTGAAAATTCCAGCACTTGAAAATAGACCAAAGTGTTCCTTTCAGTGGGAGATGTCATATAGTAATAGAAATTCCTCATGTAAAATATATACTGAGACCTTTGACATTTAAAAAAAGTGGTTTATGTTGATTTGTAGATAAGAAATATAGAACTAAAATAAGAGTGAATATATACACATACTTATATTAGTCATATCTATAATATTTATTTAGACTAAAATGACAATAATCCATTATAGTATCTCATTTACAAATCTTCGGAAAAATTGTAGAATCTAGATAATTTGGTTCTAAAAGCATCTTCAGAAACCCCAACAATCACTTTTTAAACACGTGTATTCTTTTATTCTTTGATGCAGATACTAGTCATTTTTGGCAAGATGGCTGCTAGTGATGAAAAATTGATTGATTTTGAGATCCCAAAATGAAGAAAATGCATGACTAGATCTATGATTTTCTTCAACATCTTAAACTAAATGGAATCTACTGAAGAAAATGTTGTTCTTTGTGGGGTTTTTTTTATGAATGACTGGAACCTGAACCAACTGTTAGTGAGTATTGCTACAGTGAGCAGTTCATTTGAAAGATGCATTAGAAAAGAAAAGGTATTTTTTCTAGACAAGTGATTTTGCTGCTTGAGCTCATTCTCCTTTTGCAAATATAATGCTGCAAACATTGAGACAGGAAGTTATTACACATATGTCTTCTTCAGACAATCATTTATTTCACTCCATATAACACTCTTTACTTGGTTGACAGTTTCAAATTCAATGTATTGAAGAAATCAATTCATAAATAACATAATTATTATTTTATGATGGAAAGTACAATTTACTTGAAAGGTGATACAAAGTCATAGAAGGCCAGGAAATATACTTGAATATCCAAGAAAGATTTTGTTAAAAAAATGCCATGACCTTTTGCAAAAATCTGTATATTTGACTTGGGCATAGTTTGTACTAGGTGAGGATTTGATTGGCTATTGTTATCATGAATTAAAAATTAGGTCATAGATTTTAGATATCCATTGATATTTGAATTTGTTTGTAGGGTCAATATATAGATATTTAAATTTCCAACTCATACCAATAGGATATATTTATATTGATTTCTGAATAGTCTATATCATATTAACTTGTATGAAGTATATATTGATTAATTTGAACTTTTCTTATTATGTTTCATTTTACATATCCAGGGTGTCTCAAAATAGATGCAACCCATTAATATGATAATTCATATTGCATTAAGTCATCTTTCATCTGAGTTAAAAAGTAATCATATGACTTTAGAAAGGTCAAACCAGATGACAAGGGCAGAAATTGATTGAATTTATCCTACAGTGGATATGAAAGATCAAGTTCTTAGGAATGTCTTCAGAGGGATTTTTTCAGACTCTTTCCAACTGAATTTCTCACCACATCCACATTGTTAGGACATCTTGTTGTCAACTTCCTGCCAGACCTTGGATTTTCTGCCTTCTTGTTGAGGTTGTTTACTGACCCTGTGGCTTGAAATTTGTGTACCCAATGATAAATTTGGCTATTCTGGGGATAATTGTTAAGTTAAAAATGCTGCAAAATTTTGCTTGAACAGTTTTGAATGATTTTGTCTCTAAATAAGTAGTGATGTAAGATATGCTTTCCTCTCTTGCATTATGATCAAGGATTGATAGTTGTTATAGTATACTATTTTCAAATCTGAAACAAAAAAGAACGCAACATTATTATTAATAGAGTTATTAGCAGTCACCTGGGGCCCATGTATATTGAGAGGTCCTATATATATATATATATATATATATATATATGATAGAATTTTCAGCTGAGTATCTTATGGCTATCTTCAGATGTCTATTTTTGGCTGAGATTGGATGTCTTGTACTTTTTATTTATTGTGCTATTAAGTTACTGTGATTATACATATATATATATATATAGAGAGAGAGAGAAAAGAAAAAGGAAATCTCATTCCTTTTGAACTACCTTAAAAACTAATCATAAACTAACAGATAGATATGAACCCAATACGGTAACAGTTGAAAAACAATCTGACATTGGATTTTAAAACTCCTAAAGTACACCAACAGATATCTTTGTGGGTGTAAAAAAAGTTGGCGACCATAGTCAAGGGCGACTCAAAGGCTCTCTTTTCGATAGCTACTACACCAAGGTGTAAGGGAGGGCACTAGTCCTTTACCTTTGATACGCACCTTATATTGCTGAGTGTTAAGCAAGGAGGTATCAAGTACCATTTTTAAAGTCTTTGCTATGACGCAACCTGGGATTGAACCCAGGACTTCCGGACGATTGGCAAACACTCTACTCACTAGACCAATGAGCCTGTTGTGGGTGTAATATTGTTTAAAAAGTTTTAAAAAATAACTTGCAGGTCATCAGTTCAATCTCTGAATGCAGTATTGAAATTCATATAATCTGGTTCAGCCAGAGTGAGCAAAAATAACACAGCCATTAAATAATACAATAATCCACTAAGATATCCCCTATTAGTATGTAATGGACACTAGAAAATGGTATTCTAGATGTTATTTGAGAAAAACATAATATCTTCAACTTATATAAACTAAAAAGACAATTACTCACATATTTATGGTCCAGGAGACCTGGGTTCAATCCACAATCGCGTCATACCTAAGACTTTAAAAATGATACTTGATACCACTTTGCTTAACACTCAACAATATAAGGTATGTATCAAGGGTAAAATGAAGCAATCCAGGGAAAGGAAAAGCACCGTCCCCTACACCTCAGTGTAGTAGCAATTGAAAAAGTGAGCCTTCTGGTCACCCTCGACTATGGTCACAATTTTTCATCTAAAAAATAGATATAAATTATCATGTATATAGTAGTTTTCTTTATTGTAATATGTATAGATACTGTTTTCAATAAATACTTGTATTTTGTGTAAATATTCATACATGTACTTTCTGGCATTACTTGTTTTAATTTCTCTCTCTCTCTCTCTCTCTCTCTCTCTCATATATGTGTGTGTAAGATACATAGATTGATACGTCCATAGATTAATGAGGAATAAAGCACTTAATGTATGCAATTAAATTTTTTCAATAAAATATCATTCTTTGTTAATGAATTTAATTCTGTTGCAAATATTAACCACATAGATTCTATTATATAGTGAAAAATTCTTATAAAAATTCATCTCATGATTGTGTTCGGCAACAGATTTATTGATCCATCAATCTCCTTTACCCAGTTGGCTGGGGCTGTAGAATACACTGACAGCTACTCTGCAGAGGGGTAAGACCCCCAAATGAGTTTCCTGGATATGACTCTAAACAATCGGATTGTGAGGTTCCAGTAATGCAGAAGCTTTGGCGAATGTGGAATACTCCTTCATTACCATCACTCCCATGTCCACTCTGACTGTGAGTGGTAGCATCTGATAGAGTCCTATCCAGAACTAAACTGCAAATGTATGAAAAAGTGAAGTTTTTAAATAGAACTGTTTTTGACATTGAAACAGTACTTACCCTAAACTGAATTGTTTGAAATAGAACTGTTTTGACATTTAATTGTGTGATTGAATAAACTGAATAGCTTGAAATAGCAATGTTTTTAACAATTAAACTGTGTACTCATTCTAAACTGAATTGTTTGAAATAGAACTGATTATTTGTATGAAAATGGATCTGGCATTAAATAACCTACAAAGGTTGATATACCATAAAAACCAACCAACCAACCAATCTCATACATACAGACACATATATATACATGTGTGTGAGTATGTACATATATGTATTTGCTTATTTACTTCCATATATTTGTGTGCATATATATATATATATATATATTGAGAGAGAGATTGATTATTTCCATGATATATTTTTGCATATAAATGTATATATGATTTATATGCAAATTATATATATATACATATATATATAATTTGCATATAAATCATGCTACGAGTGCATTTTTAATATATGTATTTGCTTTTATGTGCTTTTCTAAGTTTAATGATTAATAAAGGTTCTATTTTGGCTATATCAGCCCTGAAAAGCTATTTAGCTTAACAAATGTCAAAATAATCTAAACTTAGTGGGGGGTTTCTCACCAAATTTTTGCATAGATAAACAAAACGTTTTGTTTTGTTTTTTACTTTAAACCTCTGAACCCTTAACTTTAGGCAACTCTATCAAAAAATAAGTTCCTGTCAGTTGATCTTTTGACATATCCCCAAAATTATATATCTACTTGTACTCATATCTCATCCATGAAGATGACCCCTTGACATGAGTTGGTATTCAAATTGTATATAAGATACAGAAAATGAAACAAGAAAAGTGAGAGTTTCCAAACAAACTTTTTCAAGTACATTTGTTTTGTTTTTTTCTTTTCCTTATCAAACCCAAATACATTCTTCAGACAAGTAATATCATTTTTACTGTTTGTTTTGTTTTTGTTTTGTTATTTACTGGAAAAATTCCAGTTGTCTTCTGACATAACTTTTTATTGGGATTTTTTTTTTTTGAATCAGTGTTGCATTATGGTTTTTTTTTAAGTTTTGTTTAATGCTTTATTATTCTATACAATTGTGTTTTTATTTTTAATATACTCTTTCAGGCAGATGGGTTATATCAGTTGTCAGCATACCAGATTTTTTGTTATACCCCACCACAACATTTATATATAACACTTACTAGATTGGAAAATACTGATCAAAACATAGTAAAACTCACCTTGACTTTAATGTGATTATGAACTTTGTCATATTTCTTTCCTTTATATGTCTAAAATAGTGTTACTAGAAAAAATACATTTTTTTTAATAAATGTACTGTCTGAAATCTTGTAAAGAAAGCATAAATGTAAATTCTCAAAATTTCAAAACATATCAAGGTATCATAGGATCATTATAAAATCCTCAGTCTTATAAAATTATCATGGGAAAATAATCAGTTATGTACTCGTGTAAAGTATTCTTCAGATAATTGTCAGTTGTGTAATCTTGTGAAATTATCATGGGATAACAGTAAAATTCTGAATTTAGCAAAAAAAAAAAAAATCATGGGATAATATAAATTGTAAAATCTTGTAAAAGAATGATGTGATAATTATCAGTTGTGTAATCTTGTGAAATAACCGTGGAATAATCATTGTCTAATTTTGTAAAATAATCATGGGATAATAATTAACTGTGTAATCTTGTGAAATTAACATGAAATAACAAAATTATGAATGTTATAAAATTATGAATGGATAACAACAAATTGTTAATCTTTTAAAAGAACGATGGTATTACAATGAAATACTGAATCTTGTAAAAGAATCATGGGATAACTACTTTTTGCTGAAAATAAAAGCAGGTATGATATAACATAAAATTTATTGATGTACTCCTCATACCATACATTTCAGTGGTGACAAAAATTACTCAGTGTCTTTGCATTTAAACTCTAATTGGCACTGGAAACTACCTGTCACCAATTTAATAAAATCTTGCATTGCCAGAAGAAAGCCAATGGGTACATGCCATAAAAAATTAAAAGAAAACATCAATATTGAAATAATCTAATTAGAAGAAGAAATAATATGAATAACAACCCTGTCTAAAAAATATATAGATAAGTACATAAGTACAAGCTCTAACATGGATATCAGAAAAAAGATGTTGTCAATCTTCCTTTCTTTTTCTTATATATAAATATAATTCTCCTTTTCCCTCATGAGAAACACTTAACACTCTTATATAGATGTAGAATGATTAAATAATACTGACCCATAAATTAGTAAAATCATACTTGTATGGATATTGGAGATAGGTTATACATTTTTTAGATTATTTATCCCTTGCCACCAAAGCGTGATAGGTACATAAATAGTTAATATACACACTATCTATATGCTCTCTTTCTTTATTATCTCCTCCCCACTCCCCACCTTTTCTTTCTCCCTCATCTTCTCTTCTCTTCCCCTCCATCCCTCCCTCCCTCTACCTTTGAATACCTTCTACTCCTTCACCTTTTCTTTCTTCATCAAAGAATATCTTTTAGGTTTCTCTCTCTCACTCTCTCTCTTGCTCTGGAAGACTTAGCTGGCACATAACTGAAAGAGTGACTCACACAAATGATAGATAGGTACATAATTCCAATCAAGTATATTAATATAGCGATAATAATAACCTTGAAAGAGTTGTAGTATAGAATTTATTATTTGTATCTGTGAAACAGGAGATAGCAGCCAAAATGTCTCACGACAAATAGACACCAAACAGTTGTTGAGTGGATATCTAAAATTAATGGTATTTTAAGTACTGGCATTTCATTATATCATTAAACTTTCAATGTCTGACAAAAGTCTAAGAATAAAAATATAATCCTTAATCATGACAGAGAATTCAGGTTATCACACTCTTTTTTTATATATAGATGGGGAAATACATTTTAAATGAACTTTACACAGTACTTAGTGTAAACATTAAAAGGTAGCAACTCATTATTTTAGCTAGTTTTTCATATATAAAAAGAACAAGGTTGTTTGCATTTCGCAACATACTAATACCCTTGAGAAAAGTATGCATCCATCTATTCTCCTTCCAGCGATGGATAAATAGTTGGACAGACTTGACTCTTTAACTCTGGTATGCCAACCAGTCTTGGAGAAGTTAACTTTGAATTCAAACCTATTGAACTCTGTTTAGAAAAAAAATGACCTTGTGTTTCATGCTGCGCACGCAGAAAAGGTTGTTAAATGCATATATAAGAACTTTTTATAATGCCTGTGATATGACCAGATAGATAAATGAAATCTGAATGAAAATGTAATAGGTACTGCATATATTTATTTTTGTAAGAAATTAGAAGACAATTTACATCTATTGTATTTAAATCAGAAAGTTCTTTAAATATATCAAACTTAGAAAAGTAACTTTTGGGTCATCAATCATTTTAAGTATTTTTATCACTTAAGTGTGATGGTTTCTTTTCTTTCCTTTATAATTTGGGTAATGTGTCTACCTATTCTGAAAGAGACACTTCATATTTGCAAATGGCTATCAGTTTTGCTGTGATAAAATTATTTCTTTTAAAAGTCCCATTACTTCATATTAATTGTTTTAAGTTAAATTATTTTATAAATTTCATTATATGTAGAATATTGTCTATCAGTTTTTTCATTTTTTTTCCAAATAAATGTTTGTCTTAACTTTTTGATAACTGCTTTCAACAGAAGCTTTTTTTCATCCATATGACTAAAGCTATAGTTTCTATAGATTTAACTCTTTTGAAGGCGGGGCATCATTTTTGTTGCCAACAAAACACAGATAAACATTTTTATCATTTAATAATAGCTCAATATAAGGAATTTTCCTATTGGCTACCTGTTGACCAATTCAATGTTAATGTGGGGATTTATTTATCTTCCAATGGAGTCATATTTGATTTCAAGTCATTTTATAGTTGTGGGAGGCTTACATGTATCAAGACTCATCTGTGGTCATTCATAAAAAAAGGCTTGGTCTTCTTAGAATTGCACCACAGGAGCGCCTAAAGTCCAGATCAATTAACATAGCCCTGTTAAGAAGGTACTGCCTGGTAGGTGGGGGGCTGAAAGACCCCTGTGACCAGGTGATTAACTTTAAACCACTCACCCAGCACAAATACCTGGTAATGTTGATGTATAGAAAATAATTTGCCCACTCTACAAGAATGAGAAAAATTATCTGCCTGCCAAAGGCTTAAAATATTATTGAAATTATCTTTAATAAGAACTACATATGCTTAATTCCTCCTCTTAATTTGACCAGTATTGTATATATAAGTGTTGTATACTACACGTATACATATGCAAACACAGGCAAATGCAAGTGCAGGCAGAAACAAGCGGACTCTGTTGTTCAGATACGAACAGTTTTATTAACTTCTGACTTCGGTTCTTCAACACGAGGAGAGAGACACAATTCTTAAAAGTCTTTCATAATCATACTATGCTAACCCCACTGCCAACGTTCGGCACATCTCATGGTGTTTAAGATCTCAAATCATCTCTGCCGGTAGAGATCCGAAAAACTCAACTCTTCGACTCAGTGGTCAAATCCCCAACTTTTCACTTCAATGGCCCAATCTCAACTCCCAACTGACTCTTTCAAAATCCGCAAATTCTCAGGACCACCTCTTCCAGGCATGACATCATCCACACTCCAGCCTCATTTCCTGTCTGGGGGTTTATTATGACAATGGTGATTGTCGTATCCTTTGCGAGCGTAAACTGCACCAATTGACTATACACCTGAACTCTTAACCCGAATAGTTCAAAGCCCAACTAAACTGAATGATAAGATATAATTAACGAAAAATGATTAATATAAAAAAAATCATTCCTTAATTATATAACATAAGGCCCTTTTTTTCATTTGCATTCATACCTATAGTCTTTTGATGAATCTATAAATGTGATAAAATGCCACTATATACAAAATGAAAAAATACGTACATTTCTATCTAAAATAAAAAGAGGGTAGTCTTTGTAGCATAGTGGCTCATATACTGGACTGCGATAATGCAGTGAGTTCAAACTCTAGTTGTATTATTGTGTCCAGTTTTGGACTTATACTCTCAGGAGAGGTATGAACCCTTCTTATCTCTTCAGCTAAGGGTTAAATAGTATCACCACAACTGTTCTTCTGTAAGGATTATATGCCATTAAACAACCAAATCAAATCAAAATAAAATTCTGTTTTTCTATGTACATTATATGCTAACATTAACATCTACAACTGCAAATAAGCTATTTAGAATAACAACTTTTATTGACAAAGCAACATATACAATTTATATTTTTATATTATTTTTTATTATTATTTAGGATTTATTTTTTGTGTACCTTGATTGTGTTTTGTATTGCCCATAGAAAGTTTTGTATTGCCATAGATAACAATCTTTTTTAGAAAAAGTTAATTTTCTTACCTAAGCATTGAAACAATGAAACCATCAAAATCAACACAAAAAAATATGAAGTTGATGTAGTTTGAAAATATATACATACTTTATACAGGGATTGTCCTCATGGTGTAATGGTTACAGCGATGGACGGCAGAATCTTAGTGAGTTCATACTCCAGTCGTGCTATTATGTTCACTTTCAGGCAAATACCCTTTGGGAAAGGTATGAACCCCCTTATCCTCCCAGCTATGGGTTAAATAGTATCACTACTGTTCTTCTAGGAGAATGGCTTTGGCATTAAATAACCTACAAAGGTTGATATGCCATAAAACAAAGAACCCAACCAACCAACACTTTATATATATTTATGCGATTTCATATTTCATTATAGTTTTAGTGCTTGAAAATTTAGTAATGAATAAAACCTTATAAAACCCATTTTTATTATATAATGTTCTATGAGATAGTTTTTCTTTACATCCTGGTATCTTTAGTTTAGGAGTAAATTGTTTTAAAAAATCAGTAGGTGGTATATTTACTTATGAGCTTTACCGTATATATTTATAATTTGGAAGAGTTTGTTTGACTGTCCTCAGTAGATTGTCAAATAGATTTATGTAGAGAAACATTGTGTACATTCTCAGTGGATCCCAGAAAAAGATTTTAATGTAAAGAGCTTTCATTGAGAGTGTTTTCTAACAATAACCCAATGTAATGCAAATTTTATTCCTGGATAGTATATATTATCTTAATTGCTTATGTTGTAAAAGTATCAAAAATGGCCATTAGTCTCTTCAAACTTTGTTTTTGTGCCCTGGATAATAAAATCTAAAAATCAAACTATTTTCTATGTAATGGCCAAATTTTCACATTTTTGTTTAAATAAGGTCTGTTATAAAACAAGTCAAAATTTACATCTATTTATTCTAAAGTTATACAAAAATGAACATAGATATTTTGTAAGTTTTGGAAAATTTACTATCAGCTATTCAGCCTTGTATCTACTAGGAATGTTCTAGAAAATGAGTCAATTTGAACAGAAAAACTGTAAAATAACAAGCTGCAATCAAAGTCTAGATCTTTTATCCACTGGTAAATATGTATATATATATATATATATATATATATATATTAGTTGGCCAAACAAAGTTGAGGGTGATCCAAAGGCTCTTTTTTCAATAGCTACTACAATGAGGGCACTACTACTTTCTTGGGATTGCTCCACTTATCCTTGATCCATACTTCATAATGCTAAGTGTTAAGCAAGGAGGCATCAAGTACCATTTTTTGAATCTTTGTTATCACTTGACCTGGGATTGAACCCCAGTCTCCTGGACCATTGGTGAATACTCTAATAATTAAACCAATTATATATATAAGAGAAAACATTTTGGGGCAAGAAGTACTCAAGATGCTCAAGAAAAGTCTTTTTTTTTTAAATTACTTGGTGCCCTTATTAAGCTGAACCAATTTATAATCCAGTATGTTAAAATATCCACAAAGTCAAATACTGTCCATGACTGAGTTTTACAAACAGTGAGCTGTATGACTTTAAACAAAGTGAGAAATAGTGTATTAAATTTACAATTAAATCATTTGCAGATTCAGTTTTGATAATTTCTGATTGCATCTTATATATCAAAGTGAATCAATAAGTTCATAGTCTTTAAGTGCATTTCAATCCTAAATTTTCCCTATATAACATTCAGTCAATATGTATAGCAAACGAATAAATAAAAAATTTTTTAATTAAATTTAATTAAAAAAAAAAAAAAAAATTAGATTTGAAGAAACTCCCAGAGGTCTCTAACGGAAAAGGTGATGATGCATGCGTAAAAAGAAAAGGGCTTTTCTCTTGACAAAGGGGCCAAAGTATTCTTGCTCTTTCAGGCAGTGACCAGTGGATTGATAACCTTGTACTGGCATGTCTAGGCACCACACATATGTCCTTGGACGTTGCGTTGGTTAGCTCCTTTCACCCAGTAGCAGCTCTCTCTCAGTCAACATTATGCTGAAATATACAAGACCCACTACTGAACTATAAACTAACCCATACCGGACTTTGACAAAACTTCCAAAAGAAACTAACCCTTATGGAAGCCCGAAATACCAAATGCGTACACGTACATACATGAAAATGTTTAACGCATTTTTACACTTTAACTGGAGGATTCACCATTTCAATGTATTCAGGAAAAACTCCCTCATGCATGGAATGGCTTGTTGAACCCAGTAAATAAAGGAAAGTATAAAAGAAATGTCTTCGTCTCTTATCTGTTTCTGTCTTTTCTTTTGTATAATTCTTTTGGGACTTTCTTGGGCGAGGCATTCCACCAACCAGACAACGTGGGGGTAAAATATAATATAACCAAAATATGGAGTCAGATATCTAATGCCAACATAACCAACAAAATAACAACGCAACATTAAGCCTTTAAACCCCACATATGATCTCTGTTAATTGCTGAATTAAGTGCACTGACAAAATTAAATACTTGTAGTATAAAATGCTTTTTTCATTATCAGACTTTTGTTTTATTGATCCATATCTAAATATACACATTTCTGTATACACAAACACACACACACACACACACATATATATATATAGGCTAGGTAAAATGATGGAAACACCTAGAAATTTCAAACAAATTTATTTTAATATGGTTTTCTGATTAAAGCCTTCCCGTGAAATTTAGTTTTGGGCAGCTCCCTTCTTATAGTTTTTGAGGAAACTGAGTTCTGCTGTAATTTTCTGTGCTGTATTCTTGTGATCCTTCCTAACAATCCATGTAAGAGTCCGAGAGTCCCTATCAGACAGCTTTCGCTTTCTTCCAGAGTTTTGCTTCAGTGAAAAGGTTTTTCCTTCTTTCCCAAAGTCTCTAATTACTTTCGAGACAGTACTCCTTGCTTCATTGAATAATTCAGTAGTTTTCATTACACTAGTGCCTGCCATACAAGCACCAAAAGTTTGACCTCTTTTAAAATTTGATAGATCTGCCATTTTAATGAATTTTGATTAATTTCTTCAAATTATATTTTACTAAAATTGTTGTTTTTTTACTGATACAACAAGAAAATGTAATAAATCAAAAAACATTAAAATAACAAACGTTTGATGGTTTTATTGGAGTTTCAAAATTATGATACTAAGATTCTAGGTGTTACCATTACTTTGAGTAAGGTATGAGATTTAATCAGACAGATATGTTGTATAAAGAAAACGGAAAGAAAAATATAGGTAAATGGATGAGAAAAAATTTATTAATTAGTTCCACCCATGTGTTTGTGACATGGATTATTGAAGATATGAAATTAGGAAAATTTCAGGTAGAAAGTGTTTTTTGTCATCTTCAGGGTGGGAATTATGAATTCAAAATAGCACTTTGAATGAATACAGAAAAATATTCAAAAAGCTTACGTCATGAAATGTAAATTTTTATAACATTTTAAGGAGAAACATAGCGTCTATAAAAAATCGGTTTGTATAGGTGGAGAGTGAAGAAAAAGAAGAGATGAGTAGAAGAAGGAAGAAAGAAAAAAGAAAGAAAGGGGAAAGCATGAAGAAAAGGGAAAATAAAAATGTCTGTTTAATTATTGATGTAAATTGAAATACTTTATCATAATTTTGTGTGTTGTATATATATATATATATATATATTATAGAAAATAACAGACATAGATTAAGTTTATTCAGCTTTTCTTGTTGGTGAAAGAGATGTCACAATTGTGGTTACAGGCAATTTAAAAACTAAAAAGATTGTCTGTTATTTTCATTGAAATATGGCTACAAGAGAACCTGCTGCCAAAATACATATCATATATATATATATATATATATATACACACACACATACTTAAAAGAAAAAAAATTTACTTTCATTTGTGTGTGTTTGTGTGTGTGTGTATATATATATATATATATATACACACACACATTATTTCTTGCTTGTGTATTTTTATCAATGCATTTTTCATGAAGAAGAAGCATGCACCAAGAAGATATTTCTAATCTGATTTCAAATGTAGACATGAGTCTGCATGAGTTGATTATTTTCTATCATTTATTCCCCACTGACACTCATTGTTGATTACATGACCCACTACAATTCTTCTCAACAATCAAAAACCATTGGCATTCCTGTCTGACCATTTCTTTTCTCTTCACTCTCTACATTTCAGTTTTCTTGATAGAAATCAGTTGATACATCAGAAAAATCACTGATACCCTTAACATCCATTGCTACACCTTCCATTTTAATAAGATTATAAATTTTTCATTTTTCTTAAAAATGACATAATTTTCAAATAAAGCAGTTAGTTTTTCATACAAAAAAACAACAAGTTGTGAAATAAAATCACAGGAGATTTAATTTTTGCATTAACTGCCATATTGTATTTGTAATTATATTTTTTAATCACTTACTGTTAAAAAAACATACATGAAGAGAAGAAAAATAAACAAAATGATTATTTTCAATGTTTTTTTTTGTTTGTTTTTTTTTTCTTTTCCATTTTAGCAATAGAAAGAGAATACACGGCTCTAAGACAAGACAAGAAAATACCATTGTCTTTTCAAAAGAAATAAAATTGACACTTGCTATATGTAAAACTTTGAGTATGTTTTTATTCAAGTTCCATCACACAACAATGGACTAAGTAAATTCATATATAACAATAGAATATGCAATAATGCCCATCATCCCAGCCAATTTTTTAATGTTCATTTTCTTTTAAACCAAAAATATTAGGTTTTTATTATTTCTAAGGGGAAATTATGCATTTAAAATAGATGACATGAAGTATTATTTATTACCAAATAGTACAGTACTAAAACTCTGTAAGCGAAAAAAAAAAACAAGCTGGGTTTGAAAATATACTTACTATGTGAAATATTGCAAAGAGCTGTACTTATTTTTAGATTGCTGTATGTCTTTGGTGACAGGTGTATTTATTTAAATGCAAAACTTTTAAGTACAGAATTCAACTTTAAGGTAAAGATCATTGTATATAACATGCACTGAACCTTTTTTTTTAATAAGATATATATATATATATATATATATATAAAATATGCACTGAACCTTTTTTCTCAATAAAAAAAAAGATATATATATATATATATATATATATATATATATGACATGAACTGAAGCTTTTTTTCTTAATAAAATATATAAAATCAATAAAAAGACACAAATTCCTATTCATAACAAGAACAAAAACCTAAAAAAAAAAGAAAAAGTCACAAGCTTGCTGACCGGTTTTGTTCTCACTCAGCAGAGCTAAATCGAGGAAAATATTATGTAGAATGATAAAAGTAAACAAAATATGGGAAATATTTTAGATGAGTAAGTCGTACTTTTCATTTCATGTGAAAGTATTGGAGACTATTCATATTTTGTCTGGCAGACTGTCTCTCTGTAAACAGAGGGAATGTCTGTTCAGACTTAATATTATTTTGATATAGTCTCCAATCCAATTTTTTTATCATCCTAAATATTTCCCATAATTTGTTTTATTTTATAATCCAACATAATATTTTCCTCAACTTAGCTCTGTTGAGTGAGGATAAAACCTATCAGCTATCTTGTCACTTTTTTTCTTTGGGTTTTTAGGTTTTTATTCTTATTATGAATAGAACTTCGGGTCTTTCAATTTCTTTAATTAAATTTTGTATGCCCCAAAATATCTTTTATATATATATATATATATATACACACACACACACTAGCAAAAAACTGCTACATTGCCCAGGATAAAATACTATGGTAAAACACATTTTGTTAAAGAAAAGTTGATTCAATTTACTTTCAGCATGAATGAATCCTGATTTATTAGGCTTCTGAAAAGTCCGAATCCAACCACAAGTTGTGGGGCTAATGGCAGTTTTATTTGCTTTATGGATGAATTAGACATTCCTGATTAGTTTTAAGTTAAAATGTTTTGGGCTCCTCTTCTTAGTTTCTTCTCTCTTTAAATGTCTTTAAAATACTCACTGAGGGAGAGTCTCCTTCATATAGTGGCTAATGTGCTGGATTGCAACATTGTTGTCGTTCAAACTCTATTTGTACTATTATGCTCACTTTTGGACTAAAACATTTGGGGAAAATATGAACCCACTAATTCCCACCAACTTTGGGTTAAATAGTGCCATTATTTTTCTTCTACAAGAATGGTTTTGGAATTAAATAACCCACGACATAGCACAAGACAAAGACACTAAATAAAAACACTTATTGAGATCAAACGAATTCACTTGTAGGATTCCATTATGTTTTGTAGATTAGACAACGAGTAGAATATGCTTTTTCTATGAAATTTTCCTCCCAAAAGTATTCACCGTCACTTGAGTCTGAGGTTGTCCTAGGGATGCTTGTTTAATTTAATTTTTGCATTAATTAAACCTTGACCTTTTTTTTTTAGCAAAAATGTCCATGCATCTTTAAAAAAGAAGGAATTCCCCCTTTTTGTTCCTCCATCATAACAAAATCCTTAAAATACTCCTTGAGATGAAAAAGAAGGAATCCCTTCTTTTTGTCCCTCCATCACAACAAAACCCTTAAAATACTCCATGAGATGAAAAAGTTCACATGCCAATTTCATTTCCACCATTAGACAAGATGACCATTGATAAAAAGCACTAAGCAAGCAAGTAAATTATATAAATAGATATTGATTTAAAATTGACTGAAATTCATTGACATTAGTGGCATAAATTAAAAAATATAATGTAAAAAAAATCAATTCCTCAACTAAGTTCTTATGTTTTGCTAAAAACTGCTGATCAAAAAATATTGAAAATTGACACTAACTATTCAAGATATATAAACATCATCACTTTAGTATACAAGTTGCTCAGCCATGCACACATCTAGACAGTAATCTAGACATCACTTTATTTTACAAGTTACTCAGCTGTACACAGAGAAAAAAATTTAAAGCTTCAGTCTTGCTACATCTTTCTCACACACACACACACACACATATATATATATATAAAACCATATTTGTTAATAAAAAAAAATACAATGTCTTCAAAGGATGATTTTATTCATAGTTTGAATTATTTGCCATTAAACGTTTTCATTTTTAAATATAAAAACATTAAACCTTCATCAGAGCATTTTCAATTGTTAAATGAAACAAACAATGAGTAAGTTTTAAACTTTCTATTTCCATTGGTGGTATTTTGTTTCAAATCTATTTTATGTAATCAGTATTTGAAAATTTATTTTAAAAGCTTTAAACATTTCATTAAAATTTTTTTTTTTTCATATACCATCCATCTGTCTATCAATAAAGGTTCATATATATCTATTTCAAATTTTCCATAACACATCTGATTCTAACAATGTCCATCTATTTTTTTCTATTGCTTTCAGATTTATTTTCAGTTTATATATATATATATATATATATATATATCTGTCAGTAATCATGATAAAAGGATTTGTTTTATTTTTTTCAGCATAATCTCCTTTATCAATTAAATCATGAAAATTAACCATAGAAAACATTTTACTGTGAAAATATCAGGTCAAATGTGTTGCAGGGTCTTGAAAAAAGTTGATGGAGACAAAGACAAGATGAAGAAATAACAATAAATTCATAAGAAAGGGAAAAGTCAGATATGTGATCACAGAAAAAAATACCAATCACTTTATGTCACTGTTTCAACCTCCTTCTGAATGATCTCAAAAACAAAAAATAGGCAGTGGTATTTTCAAATCAGTGAAGGAATTGCTAAATTGTAGCCCTCTCCACCAGAGAGAGGGTTCACTAGCCCCTCCACCACCACCAAATTCAAGTCATTCCTTGTCCCCTGCCAGTTACTAACTGATCCTTTTCAAAAATCATCAAGTATGACCATTTCATGCACCCAGTAGGAGAGTTCTTGTGCTTAACACCTTGTCAGTCACACAGCTAGCTCTCAGGTTGACTGGTGATGGGAGACAGTGAAAAGATTAAAGAAAATGTTGATGATAATTAAATATCAGGCTATGAACTTACTGATCCACTGTCATATTATACAGTGTAATATTTTCAAAAATGGTATTCATTTTATCTATTTCTTTGCATGTTTCTATTCTCACCACAATATTCTCCAATTCATTTTCTTTAAATTCTATAACAAACTTGCACCTCTGTTAAAATCATCAGTGTTTGATCAGAAATGTTGTTTATATATATAAATAAAATAATCATGATAAAAGGATTTGTTTTATTTTTCAACATAATCTTCTTCCTATAAATGTACTTAATTAAATAGTGAATATTATCCATATAAATCAAACATTTTACAGTGAAAGTTTTAGGTCAAAATTCAGTTAATAACTATATATCAGCCTCTAAACTTATTGATCCAACCTCATATTTCTTGAACTGATTATTATATTGAACTCACCAATACACTCCTCTTGTTTTATTATATTCCATTTTTAAATCACATAAAAGTTTTGGATTTCCTTCCCAGAGCTAAATAATCTACCAGTATCAAATTCAGCGAGTCTAAGCTTCTCTTTTTTGAGTTTTACCTAAAGATAAGTCTAATATGCTTAATCTTCATTTTTTTACTCTTTAAGTAATCTAAAGTTCCCAGACCTAAATCAAGTTTTTTTTTCCATCATTGACCCTCACTATAAAATTTATTCATACCTATTCAATTAATTATTCATAGCTTTCTCTTTGGTCTCTACCCCCAAATCAGATATTAAACCAAATTCTAATTTTATATTGCAAATTTGAATTTCTTTGTTATGTTATTAACACTCTAAATCAATTCATTTTTTTTTATTCATTGAGTTAAAGCTCAAGGTAGAGTTATTCTTAAACAAGAATCATCTAACAATTCAAAAATATAGTTTTGAAAACTTGCAGTTCCTTGTAAATATATATCATGCATACACCTGGTAATTTCTGCTGAATACATAGCAGCTGGTTTTAATACCAACTCATTTTTTTTTTCAATTTCACCTATATTTTCTTTTCATAGTTTTTGTAGCAATTAAATTCTCCTCTTTTTATAATGTTATCTTTTAATTTATAGATTAATGACTGAATTAGGCAGGAGCATTTCGAGAGTGAAATGAAGCAGACATTTTTTGTATTGTAATAAAAATATATTGGCTATCTTTTCAGATTTATTTCAGACAGGAAATTTTTCTCTCAGATTTAGTTGTTTTTTTTTTACTTTTATATTCTGACATTGTAATAGTTGCCACAAATGCAACTCATCATACATTTATTTTATCAATCAAATTCACAAGTCTTCAATGCATATATGATGGTTATTTTTTTTCTTAATTTTATAAATGTAGAGAGACTGCTTACTGCACCATTTTTTACTTTGAACAACTATAGAATAGCATATCAATTGAAAATAGAAAGAAAGATGGAAGAAAATTTTTCCCCATAAAAGCAAAAGAAGTAGTTTATTATTATTATTATTATTATTATCATTATTATTAAGAAGAAGAAAAATGTCAGCTATTATATATTAACTCAAATATAGAGCATTGAAATTATTTTTATAAAATGTCCGACAAAAAGATCTTGTTGAATTTGTTCTTTCTCTTCTGTTTAGGTTGCTGTTTAAGATTACTTTCCTTGACTACATTGGATGCATTTTACACAAATTAAGGAAAGGACTGAAAAACATAAATTTTTTAAAAAAATGTCTTAAATTACCTGTTTAAAGAGGCGAAAATTGACTGATAAAAGTAGAATTTAAGCTCATAATAAATAGTTGATGGATATTTCATATACAATCATAGCAATAAGCAGAAACTCTAAATATAGCCAATTCATAATTTGAGCAGACAACTTGTAATAACATACATTTGATTCTTTGTAGAAAATTCAAAAACCATTTTCCTGTACTTATATTTACTTTCTTTTTTATATATATATATATATATATATATATATATATATATATATAATGTTTCTCTGTAGTTTTGACTAATATGACTATGAATGGTAGACTATTCTTTGATTCTGTGACAGATGATTCTCATTTAATTGTTTATATTAGCTTCAGAACCTTAAAATGTCCAAATAAAAAATATCCTATCAAATATACATAGAAATTTTTTTTTCAAAATGGATCAATGATTTTTGAGTATTTAGATTTAGAAACAGAAAATAGAGACCTCAGATTTTACAAATATATTTTTGAATTAAAAGAATTGAATATTTTATTATAATTAGAGATCAATTTTTCCTTTGGGTGCTTATAATAAGCATAGTAATTCTGATCTCTTTAGTCTTTCATGCATCCTATATATATATAAATAAATCAAATTGACGTGTTTCACTAGCGGTCTAGCATCACCAGAATGCATTTATAGAGCCCAACAAAATTCTTATGGTCTAAGGGTAAGATGTATGATAATATTTTTCAGTTTTTGTGGTTTATGTGTTCAAGTATCTACTTGGGGAGGAAAAGAGAAATGCTGTAAAAATTTGGGTGTAAGTTGACAGTAGAAGGCTCAGGGATGAAAGAACTTTCTATGCTAATTAGAATACTTCCTTCCCTTCTAAATACAATTATCACTATAGTCATAGACAAAAAAAAAAACTGTATCAGTTCATAAATCATGTCATACACATACACACACAATTATAATTGATAGAAATATGTGGAAAGTTAGATAAAGTAAAACATTTAACTCAAATTTAGATGTGTAATGTTTCGTTTGGCTTTATGTCATCTTGAAGAAGTTTGTGAAGATAAAATAAAGCTAAATGAAATATCACACATCTAAATTTGAGTTAAGTGTTTTGATTTATCAGAATTATAATTAAAGTTCAATGCTAAAAGCATTTTAAATGAGTAAAATACATAAAAATACAGTGCTTTTTACACAAAAATAAACTGGAAGATCACAATATTTCAACAAAAAAATAAAACAAAATATTTTACGAAATAATTTTTTTATTGCTGAAATACTGTTGGTACAGTCTATGACCCTGGATCTCATGCATTTTCCAATCATCAGACAATTGCCAAATGTATGAAACCCACTGTCATAGACTGTACCATGTAATATATATATATATATATATATATATATATATATATGCTCTATCATTGATATTGAGCACTATTTAACAATACTGCAACATTTGGTCCTCCATTATCTCACTAAGTGAGCTAGTAAGAACCATAAATCTCATATATATGTGTATATATATATATATATATATATATATGAAATAAAGTTTAAGTGATATCCTTTTCTGAAATTTTACTTGTATAAATTTCTTCATATTTTGTACCACCTGTTAGCTGTATTTTATTGTGTGTGTGTGTGTGTGCTAACAAGCAACATTTTGTTTCTTTCTGTTTTCATAGTGACTGATGTTTGTTTTGCTTATGACTGAATAACTTAATTTCTAACTGACTCAAGTTGTTAGTGAGTTTACCTTTCTTCAAATAAGCCATATTTGCACTTCGTCTGCAACAATTTGTACTCACACTAATTTTTAATCAGTAAAGTTATGTAAAAACAAAACTATAATAAAACTGATATATTTACACTTACCTTGCCCAGATGTTCAGTAGGTTGATTAATGACTAATATCCTTTTTCTCTTATTTTTTATTAACTGCAGTCTGGCACAAGAACATTTTTGCTCTCTAGCTCTCGGCTTTGGATCTGTGTACAAGGTGCGGAAGCAAAATATGGAATAATTTTAAAAACATTTTTTAGTCTGATTTGTCAAATTTTTAAAAAATAAGATGTGATAAATCTAAATTTTTATGATTAGCTCTATTATTCAAGCACTTTTTCATTAAAAATCAGCCCAATATGAGTGAGCAAGTAAAGAAACGACAAAGAATCAATATGGCTTCCATCAACCATGGACCATAAACCCCTTGATCATGCTATATGGGGCATTTTAGAAAACAAAACAGATATTACTTCCCATCAGACTGCTATGCAGGAGGAATAGAAAAAAAATATCTGAAGAATTAGCTTAAAGGTATGTTGATACAATAATTGAGAAATTGGTGGCCATATTGAGTATTTTTACTGTGTCTATCCTCTTATTTTGTTTATTTTTTTTATTAAAATTAATCTTGTTTTATAATAGAGTCTATTATTATTCTAGAATATTCACAATTATGCTTCTGCACCCTGTAGTATCTGTGCACTTGACCTAATTTAATATCTTCAAGTTAATTTTACTGTGCTGGCAGAATGCTGATATGGTGAATATATCCCTTATCTGTTTACCTCCATAAAAGTTCAAACTTGGGCAGGATTCATTAATTAATTTTTTTATATTTATTTATTTATTTAGTGGGATAAGAATTATGGACAAAACAACCCAAAGAAACATGCATAAACAGCCACACTATTAATTCATTAAAATTGAGGACTATATTACAACTAAAAGATATTAATAATAATTGAAAATGCTTCATAAATAATATTACTACTAGTGTAGACAAATAAAGATGGACGGACACAGTCCAACAAAGGCAGACTTGAGGCCGTAAGGCCCCCTGTTTGGGCTAGACCACCTTCAGATGGGCAAGTTGCGTCATAGTCCAGCAGGGCTCGAACCTTGGCTTGCGCCTGACCTTCCTCTCCTAATCCTCACTTTAATCGACCTTCAGGTCATTGACTTTATGCCAAGTCCTGCCTGTTGGGAGGCAGTGACAAATAAAGATGGTGATATATCATTGCAGCAGATAGTCTCTGTTGCTTAAGACAGAGCTCCAGGAAATAAAGAGATAGAAATTTGAGTTTTGTCAAAAGTTTATTTTTATTTCTAATCTGCATGACCTCATTGACAACTGTAGAGTGAAAGTTATGTAACATCAAGTTAAGATTGAAAAAACACTAGTCACAACACACACACACGTGTGTGTGTGTGTGTTTGTGTACAAATATCATCATCATCAATTCACGCTGATAGCACAAAGTTCCTTGACTCTCTTCCTACCTATCATCCATCTCACATGGTAGGTCATCTAGATAGCATCCAGTGTCTGCACAGTGCCGATGTATGTAAGTCTTTGCTGGCTAGCTAACACCGTCATGTCCATATATAGAAATTTATAAGATGACATCACTTATGAGTTTGTCCCTACTTCTCCAGCTGTAGACCATATGTCTTGGTCATCTGTAAATTATATATAAGCCAGTATCCATTGCTTTGTAATGCACAAAGCATATCACACTATATTTTGGTTCATATTTGAGCAAGAACAAAATGAACTATGAGATAAGCTTGCTTCCCATCATGTCTTGGTAAGAACCCTTGACTTAATAGTTTCTGGTCACTAATTCATAAATACCCCCACAGAATAGGTATTTACTAATATTAGTCAAGTACAAAGCTACAATATAGAGTGTTGATCTTCTAAACTTCTAGATGCCTTCACTAACTTACTCAGCATTACTTCACATGAAGTTCTTTAAATACTATTAGAAAAGAAAAAAAAAAGAAATGATACAAAAATAATCTTCAGTTTAATATATTAGTATAGTCAAAAATCTTGTTCAGTGTCTTTCATTAAAAATCTAAAAGATACATGGACCAATTCTTCACTCAAAATAAGAAAAGTTCTGGAAAGATAGAATTGGAAGAATGCCCAAAAGGTAGCAGAAGAAAATGAAAGAATATAGTAAATATGTTACTTGATAAAATAGAAATAATTGTTTTTTATTTACTTGTCATTTTTACTTTATAAACCAAATAATTTTTTTTTTATATTGCTTGCTAGGAATGCAAGAAGTAATTATCTCCTTTAGATAATTTACATGTCCATTAGAGGCTCATAGGATATTACATGACTATCACAGAAACCCCTTCTTAACATCTTTTTGCCTCTGTGCTTTTGTGCTTTGAACAGTCTCTGACATCTGCCAGAGAATGGTAAAGGCACGAGGTGAAATTACCTACTCTAATGAAGTATTCCTTTTTCCATTTTTTAACTCATTGCTTATTCATGGAACAATATATGCATATTTATATTTGCTTGGATACATTTATGTATTCTTTCTTTTTATACCACTGCTATGTATATTGTATATCTTAAATGTTAATTGGTTGGTTGGTTGGATTTAATAGCATATCAACCTATATAGGTTATTCAATGCCAGAGCCTTTTTACACATATATATTATATATATGATTTGTAAACGCATATTTTTAGGTTGGTGATGGTTGGGCTCTATGGCAAATCAACCTCTCAAGGGTCATTGAGTGTCAAATTCTGATATGCATGTGTGTAAATATATATATATAAATGAATATTAATTGTAAATAAATAGTCCAGAATTGGTGTTTTAAAATAGGTTAAAGCTTTTTGCTTGTATAAACTTGGTCGAAGGTGTTGGTAACATAGTCTATATCTTTAATAGGAGGCCAATTGTTTTTAAGAAGTTGATTATGTTTTTGCTTACACACAGTTAAATAATCAAGCAGTTCTATATCAAACAATTCAATTTAGCATAAGTCATTTGTTTGCACTCAATTTAAATATTAAACAGTTTTATTTGACCCATAGATAGGACCCTATCAGGTGCTACCGCACTGGGCCAGAGTGGATCTGGGAGCGATGGCAATGAAGAAGTACTCTGCATTTCCCGAAGCTAATGTTAAATTTTTTGTTTGTGTCTATTAGTTTATCTTGTCTTGCCTTCTGTTGGTTTTTGTGTTTGTATATCACAGATCTACTAATGCTAATATTGGTCCTAGGTGAGTGGAGACTCGACTAAATATCTTCCCTATCTCAAATCACTGCATAAACTCAATACCTAAAACCAAAATTAGCTTTTTTGGCATGCAAGCGAATTATGAAATTTCTGAATGTTATTTTCTTGAAATGAAATAAAAAAATCTCTTCAACACATAAAATTCGAGGTGTTTCTGCAAAGTACTTTGGTTTTTTGATAATTATCTGCTTGTAAGATTACTTTTCACCTTAAAAAGAAAATTTGTTATATAGTCATTGTGAGTTAAAATGTTTAGACATATTTTGGTAACACCTTTATATAGTAAGTAATTTTAAGCCACTCCCAAGTATTCATGTGATTGATTCAGATTGATATGTGAATTAGTTGAAATTGGCATTATGTTAAAGCTGTTACTTTTCTACCCTTCATGACGAGCCATCATTTTTTCACACTTTATTACTACCAGTCAAACTTGTTGACTTTACTTATTTAGTTTCACTATCACCTTGGCCTTTGTTCGACTCACTTTGTAATAATTCAATATCAAAGTTTTTGGGCTTTTTTCTCACCCATCCATTGCAAGCTATTTCCAGTCATATCTATAGACAACCATTTACTTCTTATAGAATATATTTCTTATCTTACTGGAAGTAACTGAAGGATAAAATCAATGATAAGAAGTTAACAAGAAGGACAGTTTAAGATATACAAGCTGTGCTAGAAATTCTCAGCCAAATAAAGAAGAGAATGGCCTAGAGCTATGATAAACAGATCCTATTTTATATATTCATCCTGAAGTTCAAAACATTTGACACGTTCTTTCTCTTTCTTACTTAATTCTTCAAAAAGCATTTTGCCTCCTCTACTCCATGAAAAGGTCATTCTGTTCTTGTTCAGGCTGAAAACTTTTCAGCACTCTCCTTTAAATTAGTCCAGTCAGATTGGGTTGTAGAATTCACCTTCTGCATCTCTGCAATGAGTGTCCTCTATATAACACTAAACAATCTGATGGTGAGGCTCCAATAATGTTGGAGCTTTGGGAAATGCAGAGTACCTCTTCATTACCATCACTCCTAGGTCCACTCTGGCCCAGTGCGGTAGCACCTGATAGGGTCCTATCTATGGGTCAAATAGAACTGTTTAACATTTAAACTGAGTGCAAACAAATGACTTATGATAAATTGAATGGTTTGGTATAGAACTGCTTGATCATTTAACTGTGTGTAAAGAAATGACTAATATTTAATTGAATTGTTTGTGATACATAGCAATACTTGCAACTATTTAACTGTATTCAAAAAAATGAGCTTAGGCTCATTTAAATACGTTATCAACAAAATGTGTTTACAAATCATATGTATTTAATATATATGTATATAGAAGATTTGGCTTTAAATATCTTACAATGATTGATATGCCACCAAACCAAACCATCTCCCATAAATAATGTGTTAAGGTAGTGTTTCTCAACATTTTTTTTGTTAATGCCTACCTAAAAAACTTGGAGGTGCATTTAGTATGACTGTTATTATCAATGGAAATGTAATCAGTATCCCAAGTTCAAATCCTGGATGAAGCTCTTTGTGTTTTTCTCTTTACATTAATGCCTTTGAGAAAGGCATGAATCCATTTATTCTTCCTCATGCCAGATATGGGAAGATAGTTGGGTTCTTAAGCTAAGTACAGACGCACAAACACACATGCATATACAATACAGTGCCCATGGTGTAATGGTTACCGTCCTAGGAAATGGACACGGCAACACGAGTTCAAATCCTGGACGAGACTTATTGCATTTCACATAGCACTAATACCCTTGGGAAAGGTATGAATCCAATTATTCTCCCTCCAGCTATGGGTAAATAGTAGGGCAGACGAGGCTCTTCAGCTTTGTTGAGGCAACTAGTCTAGGAGAAGGAAAACTCTGAATTCAAACTTGTTAAACTTCGCTTAAAAATTGACCTTGTGTCACATCCTGCCCGAGTGGAGGGGTTGGTAAATATGATATACAATGCTTTTTGCAGAGTGCACAGATACTACCCTCTTATCTTTATGATTATTTGCCTTTAAAGTACTAAATGTATATGAATGGTTCAGGAAAAAAATTTCCTTCCCAAAAATCTTTCCACAAAAGAATTAGACTACTCTGACCATAACCTTACAATTTAGTGGAGGAAGAGCTCAGGGCTTGAAATCCTGAGGGCTAGGCACCCATCATTTTTCTGCTTTAAGGTATACAAATATAAAAGCATTGTTGGATATTGACTTGAACATCCTTTTGACATGCCATATAAATTGTGTAGGTGGCATAACAGGAAATGCACCTGTTGCCTAAAGTAAACAGAATACAGATGCCCCAGTGTAAATGCTGCTTAAGTTGTACTGATGGCATAACAGCAATTGCACCTGTTTCCTAAAGGTAACAGGATGCAGTTTGTTCCCCAGCAATAGTGCTGTGGAAACTGCATTGGTGGCATGCTAGAAGGAGGCATGTTGACATGCAATGCGAAGGCAGGAGGTGAGACCATGAGAATTGTCCAGGTCTTCTGGAAAATTGTATAAACCATGGAAGATTTTGACCCATAGAAGAATGAAGAAGAAAGGCCGAAGAACCCATCTTCAACTCTCTCTCTCTCTCACTCTACCCATGCATATATTTCAGTTAAAAAAAAGGAAAAGAAAAGAAGAAGATTATATTTTTCTACATCAGCATTGTTGTCTTTCTTTGCTATACAACAATATTGTTGAAGAGAAATGGACTTACCCCCCAGAAAAACGTGCTCGTGTGTGCCTGGCATGCAAAGGCAAAAATGGCCACTCCAACATCATGTTTTAAGAACTCACTCTCTCGGATTCTCACGAGACTGACAAGACTTGACAAGGATGCGTGCAAAGCTCTAAGCCTATAAAAAGAGCCCAGGCGACAAAGACAGGACAAGTGTTCATAGTGAACTGATGCGTTGCAGTTGGCGCAATACTTTATATCAAGGTGATTGGAAGAGACATCTCAGGAGGGCACTTTTCTAAGCTAGGGACGTTTGTGGTGAGGCTGTTGGTGGTAATTGAAGATAGAAATTGTGCTGGACGGTGATACACAAAAAGTGTCCCTTGGAAGAGAAAGTCCTTGATTAAGCTTTCTGACTGTAAAGCAACCCCTAATTACTACAAATATGGCTGAGGAGGGACATCCTCTGATCCCAATTTGAAGGCAGGGGAGTTATACTGAGAGCTGGGGAGTAAAACTTTGATCTTAGCTAGAGTTCAGAGAAACTCTTGCCCAAGGCCATCATACAAATTTCATATTTGAATATGATTTTTTATGGGTACTATACTTGTGATAATGTAGTATATTATATAATAAAATCATAGATGAAATATTAATATAAGCAGATATTTGCTGAAGTTATAAAAGTATACGGAGATTACTTTTTTAATTAAAAAATTAATTGCTCTGTTACTGTTGTTTGTTATGATTCATTTTTAATGAAGTAAACTGGATTTCTACTCAACGAACACAAAAAGTAGCAATGTTTCTCAGATGCTATCAGTAAATGAAAAAGAAAAAAGATTTTGCTTAGATAAATGGATATTGGCATTTCTTTTGAAAAATGATATCACATCAGTTGAACTAATAAAAATGTGTTCATCACATTAACCATAATGAAAAGTATTTGGTTGGAATATTGGCAATTTGATTATTGAAAAGAGTGGTGGAAAAAAAATAGGAAAAAAAAGAAACATTTAGATCAAAAGCATACTGATATTTTTAAGATGAAGCTGTTAAGTTGTCTTTTATTCTGATCAGTAAACAGAGACATTCAAAATAGTCCGTTATGAAATGAGGTTGTTCAATTTAGTTTTCCTCTCCCACAGGAAATTTATGAAGGACAAGAAAACAAAAAACAAAAATATTAAACCATGATACTGTTTAAAAATTGTAATTTCTTTTAGATATGAATGCAATTTACAGCAAATATGCACAGAGGATTTTTCAGACAAGATAAAAATTTAGTTATTCAGTTTGCTTACTTTTAATTTAGTCAAATTAAAAATATCCAACAGCTTGATACAGAAAACAGTCACATGAAGGAAATCTTAATTTAGGACTGAGACTTTTTAACCCCCCTGTTAATGTGACATAAAATATGCTGACTGTATCCTCCACAGATGATTAAGACCCATATCTCAAAGGAAGTGTCCTAGGTATAACACTAAACTGCAATTGATATTAAGGCTCCAGGTCAGGAGATATGAGGAGTGTTGAGTACTCTTTCATTGCCATTACTCCCAGATCCCCTATGGAATGATAGTACTAGCTAAGTTCCCATCTTATGGTCTAACAGATCTCCTAAAAAGTTATTAGACTGGAATTTTTGATAAGATTATTATTAGTTACTTGAAACCATATAACTGTGTGCAAAAAAATAACTATTATTAAATAGAAATAATTTCTTGAAACCATATAATTATTAGATAAGAATAATAATTATTAATATTAGATAGCAATACTGGAAACTGTACAACAATGTGCAAATTATTCATATTTGATAGGAATACTTTATATATAACTGTAGATGATTTGTATTAAGAATAATTAGTTGAAGTTATAATTGTTTATTAAGAATTATCATTTTTAGTTGTTTAAACCATATAACTGTGTGCTAATAAATGACTGTTATTGAATAGAAATAATTACTTGAAACCATATAATCATTAATATTAGATAAGAATACTTGAAACCATATCATCATCATCATCATCATATCGCGCTGGTAGCTCGGATATCCCTGACCCTCTCTCGCCACTCCTCCCTATCGTTCATCGCCTTAGGTAGGTCTTCAGGACAACATCCTGTATCCTCACATAGCTGCTGAATGTACGTTCGAGCTGGTCGTCCTGCTTTTGCGCGGCCATGTGTGGGGATCCATAAGAGTACATCTCTTATGAGTTCATCTCTGCTTCTCCAGCAGTGTCCTGCATGTCTGGTTCGTCTAACTTGAATAGTTTTCGTGATAGGGGGCAGGTGGCCGTACAGTTGGTGTCTTGTGGGGTGCTGCTGCCAGGACTTGTTGAGGATTGCACACAGCATTCTTGTGTAATTGCCATCCAGTTTCTTCTCCAGCCGTTTTGTTAGCGTCCATGTAGTGCATCCATATAGCAGTATCGATGTGACCGCTGTGAGCAAATATTTTGTATTAGATACAAATACTTGCTACAATATAATTGTTGGAAAAATACTCTTAAGAAACAACTACAAAAAATATCAATGTACAATGAATGCAATTCCTTTACCTCTAACCTTAGACAGGTTGACATGCCATAAAAATTAATCAATCATGTGGATTTTAAAAATCTTTGAGGAAAATTTATTTCCGCACTGTTATATGATTCATAGCACTTTGCTCTTCCCAAGGAAAATGTCAGGGCTGTGTAGGAGGAGACATGTATGGGCTACAGCCATCCATCCATCCAACCTGGTTCAGGATCCAGATGTAGATCCCAAGATCCATAGTTTTAATAGACTGATTGATGTCAGATCAAAAAAGCAAAACTCTTTTGTTAACCTGAAAATTAATTCCAAAACTATGATGAAAATGAAAGTATCTTTGTTAGTAATCTTTTTCATTCTTAATATTTATTTTAACACTGTGAACATAACTCACTTCTAAAATAAGCTTGGACTTTTTCTGAAGAAAAAACTTATTTTTAAAATCAGAATATTTTTTGTTCACACTAAAATCCATTTCCTCTTTTGTCACCACTATAAATGAGTTAAGATTTAGGCTTATACACCATTAAGATTGCATTGAAAAAACATTTATCTATGAGTATAAAAATGTATCTTTAAAATCACACAACCTTCTACCACTACATCATAATAAGTTCTGTTATTATGGTCACCTGAGGCTGTTTTAGAAAAGTAAATATATACATGATTTTTTATCTAAATGATAATTTGGTAGACATTACAACTAAGTCTTGCTTCCAAGTTGTTTCTCTTTATTTGTTTACTTTCTCACTATAACTTCAACATCTGAGGAGTGTAGAGTACCCTTTCATTGCCATTACTCCCAGGCCTACTCTGACCTCACCTGGTAGTACGTGCTGGGTTCAAATAGATCTATATAAAAATTATTTGTATTTGACAGTAATACTTGATGCCATAAAACTGTAAATTATTTGTATTAAGAATAGTAATTAGAAGCTATAATTCTTTTCAAAGGATTCTTATTATTTGTTACTCAAAACCATATGACTGAATGCAAATTATTTATATTAAATAGGAATACTTGATATCACATGACCATGTGCAAAAAACAAACTCTTAAGAGTCAACGACACAAAATGTAATTATGAACATACAATGAATGTGCTTGCCTTACCTCAAGGCATAAAATAATTTAGACCAGTTCACATGCCATTAAAATCAATCAATCTTAACTTCCTATGCTTGGGTGTGTCCGGGTATGACATGGATAGTTAGGCTCCAATTCTGGGGAGTATGCAGTACCCTTTCATTACCCTTAGTCCCAGGTCCTCTTTGAACTGGAGTGATAACATCTGTTAGTGTCCCATCTATGTGTCAAATAGTTTAAAAATTGTTCATATTCTATAAGGCTGCATGCATGCAAAAAAAAAAAAAACAATGATAACAACCTCTTTAGAAAGAACAACACAAAAATATGAATATGAATGCTATTCCCTAACCTCTGGGCATAAAACACCTTGACAGTTTGACATGCCATCAAAATCAATCAATCACTATAATTTCCTATTTTCAGTCCTCTTATTTCTTTGCATCACTTTTTTTGTTACTTTTTCAATTTTATTTTTCTTCTAACTTGTTTTATTTTTCTTTCTTTTATTTACTGAATTGATTTGAAAGGATTTTAGTCAACCAGTGTTCTTGCATTCTCAGCTTACCATTTTAAGTGATGTCATAGGAGGTGAAACTCAGTTCAAACCTTGAATGAAGATGTTAGTGTTTCACACAACACTAATATCCCTTGGAAAAGTATGAATCCCCCTATTCTCCCTCCAGCTATGGATAAATAGTAGGGCAGACTGAGCTCTTTAACCTTGGTATGGCAACTAGCCTAGGAGAAGAAAAACTCTGAATTCGAACCAGGCTATTCCCGCCCAAGACATACTACATGAGTAGCACTCCAACAATCAAACCTGGTTATGGAATAAGTCTCTATGGTTTATTACTTTCTGTAGACAAAAAGAAAATCAATCTTTCATTTCAGACACATCTTTTCATGAAATGCATATCATTTTCAACTTTAAAACCTTTAATTTCACATTCAGTCATATATTTATTCTCTCAATTTTTAATATTAAAAGGATGCACACAATACCATAAACTACACTCAAAAGGTAATCAATATTTGTTACAAACAAAACTGATACTTGATTTTATGTTGGTTTCAATGTCTATTTTGGTGCAAGGAGGATTTAAATTAATATTAGTATATTAATAGAATTAGCCACAGTTCTTTTGAATAATCAAACACTGATTATATACAAGGACATATTTCAAAGGTGTGTTTACGCATTATGTTTGGAAATTTTCAGATGGATAGATTCATTGTTCAGTCATAATCAACAAGAGCACACTGAATTATTATTATTATTATTATTATTAAGTTTTACGTATTATCATTATTTTTCGTTATTTTCTTCTTTTTGCTCTTTCATAATATTAAGATAGAAATATAAAGAAAAATATTTTGCTCATGGAGATGTTATCTCTGAACAATTCTTATTGTGGTGAATACTTGTTCTTTAACCTTATTCTCTTGTTGTTATTGTCTCATTCTGCCTTTTTCTATTGAGTGCAACTGTACTGCAACTATTGTTGTGCAGGGGTATATCAGCCAAATCACAGATGAGAATTTTCCAACTTTTACAAAAATTTGACATCTTCATGTCATGTTAAGCAGCAGGTTATATAGCTGCATGAGTGACCTGAGTTACCTCCTGACCATGTCATGACCAAAGGTCCTGATTGAAGATAAAGGTTGTCAAAGCAGCTGTGGATCAGCTTAATACTCTCTCTCTCTCACATATATATACACACAGAAAGACCCTATTTTACCTCGTATAAAACACACTTTTTTCAAAATCTGACCCTTATAATAACCTTGCCTCTAACACAAGGCAGGTCAGGTATTGGTATCTATGAATCAACCGAAAATGAGTCTTTAGAATGAATATATTTGATATATTACCAACACCCTAACAAAAGTTTGTCCAGTATACTGAAAAATACAGAGAATATATGTGTGTGTATATATATATATATATATATATACACCGTAAATTATGGTGTGCAAGTCAACGTTTTAAGCATGAAAACAATCTCTATAAAATTAGGATTTGACATATACAGCTGGGTTAAAATCCAAATGTTTATCATGAGTTATTAACCAGTGGAACAGTACTCCTAACAATCAATATATACCACTTACCATAACTCAAGCAGACTCCCACCAAAATTTCCAACTTAAACTATTGTTTGATGAACACATTTAACAAATTAACACAGATTAGTATGAAATAATAAACATGTAATACAAATTAGCCTACTGTGTGTTTGGTGGTCAACCTAGAGGTCCAACCCAGGGTGTTTGCTAAAATCTTAAGGTTGACTTTTATGCTGCAATTTACTATATATATATATATATATATATATATGTGTGTGTGTGTGTATACATATATGTATATTGGCAAATTTCAAAATCTCACATGTTGATCACAGTAGGGAAAAATCAGACTAGTGAGTTATTAAACCTTTTCTATTCGTTTTTTTTAAATTTGCTCTTCACTTTCTGTTCATTGAGCCCTTTTTTCTTTCTGAATTTATCGCTATTGTAGTTTTTACCAAACAGTGGGTTGTCCAGTCAGTTGGGGCTGTAGAATACACTGACTGCACCTCTTTAGAGGGGTAAGACCACCCCGCAATTACTGTCCCAGATATGACACTAAACAATCTGAGAGTGAGGTTCCAGTGATGCTGGGGCTTTGGGGAATGTGAAGCACTCCTTCATTGCCATCACTCCCAGGTCCAGTCTGGCCTGGAATGGTATCTCCTGATAGGGCCCGATCTATGGGTTAAATAGAACTAATCTGCATACTTATGCTAAACTAAATTACTTAAAATAACTCTGTTTTGATATTAAAACTGCATACTTATGATAAACTGAATTGCTTGAAATAGAACTGTTTCGGACATTAAAACTGTAAATTGAATTACCATGACCAGAAAATCCAGCGAACACCTACACACAACATACAGAGACACTGAGCAGCTGTTTCGACCTTATTAGGTCTCATCAGCAGAGTATACCGTGATCTCCACCACTGTACTTTACAAAATTTAATTATTCAAAAGAGAATTGTTTTGACATTTTACTGTGTGAGGACAAAAACTATACTTACACTAAAATGAATTGTGTGAATTAGACAAAACTGAATTGCTTGAAATAGAAATGTTTTGATAAGTAAACTATGAACTCATGCTAAACTGAATTGTTTGAAATTAAACTTATAATTTGTATAAAAATGGATTTGGCATTAAATAACCTACAAAGGTTGATATGCCATAAAATCCAATCAACCAAACACTGGGTAAACTAATTCACTATATATTACATTAAAATTAATATATACACATGTATCTGTATCACCTTCATCAGTAGGGATTCCCTTGACTCTCTCTTTCCATCTGTATCTATCACTCTTGGCTGATCCTCTAAATAGAATCCAGTGTCCACACAGAGCTGACGAATGTATGTCTTCACTGTTTGGCCAACATTGGTTGTGTCCATGTGTGAGAGCCCACTGGAGAACTTCACTGATGAGTCCAATGCTGCTTCTCCAGTAATGTCCAACATGTCTTGTTCATCTTATTTTGATGGCCAGTGAGATGGAAAGCAAGTGGATGTACAGCGGCTATTTTGTGGGGGTCTAAGATAAAATCTTTAGATCCAAGATCTATTAAAGATTTTTCCCTTTTCTATAAACTTTAACAAATTCACCGGCTAAAACATTTTCAATTATTTTTTTTCTTTAATTTAATGAAAATAACTTTGTTTTATGTATGTCAGGTGTTTGTGAATTATTTAAGGTTTTCCTTATTCTGCATTATGAGTTTCATCATCTTTGTTGCTATAACATATATCTATATATATTTAATTTCCTTTCACATCTTGTATTTTGAGAGCAACTTTAGTGGCTTTGAGGGTCAGTTTAAGGTAATGCCTGAAAATTACCAAAATCTCTATATTTGTAGCTACTATTAATATCTAAAGCAAAAAGTACAACTAAATAGTCCTCATTCTGATCAAGAAGAATACTGCAACACAAATTAAGAAAATTCCAAGAAATCCAGCTCTATGTAAATTCACACTCATAAGAACTCATATTCTCCGAAAACCTCTCTCAATCTAATATCCTCAATAATCTCCTAAAAAAGCCATCATTTACCTCCAGTCTTAAGTGAGGGATTTGGTAAAGAATTGTACCAAATAGCAAACCAGAAAAATTGAATTATTATTTTAATTCTTGCATGTTTTCCCACCAGCATTACCCAGTGATTTTTCAATAGAGTCTGAGTGACAGCAAGTCTTCTCGGGTCTCTTGGACTCTTCTCAGTATTCTAGCTAATCTTGATAGTGCTGTAGTTTGGATGATCTCAGCACATCCTCCAATTTCCAACTCTTCCAATCCTCTTACCAAACATTTAAAGACCATTTCAAGCACTCCAATTACACTTAATATCACCGTCACCTGTATGTTCCATTGCTTTTTGTTATTATTATTATTTTCATTATTCCATTCCTAATGAGTTTTTAGCTGGTGGTCTTTCACTGGAGTCTGAGTAACCGCAAGTTTTCTTAGTTCTCCTGGACTCTTTTGAGTATTCTAGCCAATCTCAACAATGCTGTGGGCTGTATAGTCTCGACACTTCCTCTGATCCTCAATTCTTCCAGTCTTTTTTTCAAGCCTTCAGGAACTATTTCTAACATGCCAGCTATAAATGATATCACTTTGACCTTCAAGTGCTCCAGTTGTTCCTGCTCTCTACCAAGATCCAAGTATTTGTCTATGTTTTCACTTTATTTCATTTTCACACTGTGGTGTGCTGGTACAGCAAAATATACCCAATGAAAAGTTCTTTTCTTCTAGTTAATTGACACTAGGTGAAGGTGGTTGTTATTATTATTATTATTATTAACATACCAATATAGTGGGATCATAGGTAGTCTTTAGATGTGTATATGGAATAATCTTTTGAGTGAAGTTCTGTAAATACTATTGATACACTACTCTGTCGTTTTCTTTATATTGTTGCAAAATATCTTGCCTTAACATATTATTATAAATACCCAATTTACTCGATAACATATCCATCTATAAACTGCTGACACACATGCTAAGTTCTTGATGGAATCACAATACAGAAAATATATAAAAGGATGTTGATACATAAAACAGCAATACCACATTTCTTCTTGCAGCTAAAAATTTGGATGTGTTGATATCTTTTTTTTTTTTTTCAATTCATTCATCTCCCTTGGGCACAAGACCCACTTTGACTCTCCCTCCACCCTCAGAGTTTCTCATTTTGAAAGAAAAATCTATTCAGGAAACTAAATTGTGCACTTTTACTGTTTCAGAAAATTGTTTTTGTACTGGGTTTCTGTTTTCTAGGTTTTTTCCTGCAAAAATCTTGTTTCTTTTTTGCTTTATTCTTGAACAAGTGAATGAACCAGTCATTCACTTGATTAGCAATGCCTATTTCTCACATCCTTCAGCCATTTTTAACATTTTTTTCTTTTTTTACTTATCGATTTATTTTAAATACTTTTACTATTTTTGGAATATCGAGCAAATTTTTTTTTTCATTAGAATTCCACTTAAATAAAGAAAAACTTTTTTATTACTTTATTTATGCACATACCTTGATTTTTTATTTTATTTTATTTTTATTTATTTATTTTTTTCTACACTTTCACTTCAAGTAAAATAATGTGCAAGAAAACATCTAAAAAGATTTGTTTGAAAAAGAGTGGGTTGTTAGCTAATGAAGAGTTAGAAAGAGAAACAAGGCAAGATCTGACTCATAATGATGATGATGATGATAAAAGGGGTAGACTCAAGAAGAGACTAAATTCTTGAAAATAAGGGTAAATAAGTTAAAAATACATCAACAGACATAAATACACAAATAAATGCTCTTCGAGTTTCTTTTTGTGGATAAGATTGTTGTCTTTTGTTGAAGGCTAGAAACTTCAATCAAATTTTGTGAAAGCTATTAGTTTTTCTGTGTTGTTCAATTTTAGAGAGCTCCCCAACAATGCTATATATTTTGATAGTTTTAGTTTTTTATACTAAATCTATTTTTTTATTCTATGATGTGTTGAGGATGACCTGTTCACTCTGATCTCCAAGCCTCATCCAGTCATTTTTTTTTGTTTAATTGTGTCTTTTTTTTTTTCTTGTCTTATTCAATCCAGGCCTGCCTAAAATGAATGCCATTTTTCAAACGATTTTGTGTTTATGCCTGAGCTTTCAAAGTTCTGTCCAATTTTTTTCTTGATCCAAAGGAAATTTTTCTTTATAGATATTGTCAGTTAACTTAAATATTTTTCTTTTTGGTCTACTCCTACTTTTTTCCCAAAATAGTATTAGCTAGGATTTTTTAACATTATCTGAAAAACCTGGAACAAATGCCTTTAGGACTTTTTAAAAGGATATAATTTTTGCTTTAAAGAATCCCATTAAATTTAGCAGTGTATTGTAATGAACTTTTTCTTACCTTATTAAAAATATAACATCAAAGACATGTTTTTGTTTTTTTTATTGTATTGTTAATTCATAAAAGGCATCTTTCTTTTTCAATTACTTTATTTTTTTCTTTTCATCTTGGTACTTTACAAAAAAATAAATTCCATCCTTGGAGGAGTGAAAAGTTTTTCAATATTTTAGTTAAGTGGGGCAGAATTCAGGGTCCCATTTCTGTGTCAAATAGAACTGTTTGACCATTTAACAGTGTGAAAACAAATGACTCATGTTTCATTGAAGTGTTTATGTTACATAGCAATACTTGAAATTGTTTAACTTTGTGCAAATAAAACTATTACTGTTTGAGAGCTATGCTTGAAACCATTCAACTGTGTACAAATAAATAAGGTCTGGCTTGTTTAAAATGTTATATACAAACTATTTTTTTTACAAATCATATATATACATATATATACACAAACTGGATTTGACATGAAATAGACTACAAGGGTTGATATGCCATAAAGCCCAACCAACATCTCAGGGAAAGTTACAGAGGACTTATCCAAGAATAAACACCTGAAGATCAAGATGGACTATCAAGATGAATATATGTGTTTTTTTTGGGGGGGCGGTTACTGGTCCCATAACTTGTTTTGCTTGTTGGGTGTTATCTATGTAGTATGTCTTAGGCAGGAATAGCTTACCAGAGCCCATCCCATTCTAGATTGAATTCAAACTTTTCTTTCTCTTCAACCAGTTGTCATAACAATGTTAAAGAGTTCAGCCTTGTAAAACTTTTGACTCACCTTTATATAGATTGCTTAAAAAGTTATGATGACAAGTAAGGCAAAAAATCTAATTCCTTAGATGAAACAAATCTTGAAATGAAACCTAATATTTTCATGATTAGCTGTATCCAATTTTGGGAGCATCTTTTATCACAGATGATTTTTCTTATTGTTTCTGTTCTACTTTGTTCGAGATATCCTGCTTTATCACCAACAACTTAATATTGATGATACCACTATTATAACAGCATGTAAGCACATTCTGAGCTGGTAGGATGTAAGGGGTTGCAAAGGCCACTCACAAAGTAAAATCCTAACAAATCTAGGTCTATCAGGAAACGAAAAAAGAAATACCATACACAGAATAACAGAAAAAGCAAAAACATCTCCAAGGTATCTGTCTTACAAAAGAAACAGTGAATGGAAAAATTGAATAAAAAAACATACCAAAATGGCGTTAAGATCCAACCATCGCAAGAGACCATCAATGTTTATGTAAAGTATTTACCAAGAGCGAAACTAATACACTTATGGTCAACATAGTTATAGAGTAAGTTTCCATCTTAGAGGCCCTGAAAAAGTTACTCATGGTCTAATAACATACTGACCACATATATAAAGGATAAAACCACAAGCTATTTATGGTCCAGTTGGCTGGGGCTGCAGAATACACCAACTGCATCTCTGCAGAAGGATATTCAGTTTCTTATATCTAAACCTTGTTGTTATCTTAAATTATAATCTTACAAAATAGTTCATTGGGCATAAGGATTTTTTCATTTTTGAAATGATCTCTAAAAGAGAAATGAATTCTTTAGGTATTTTTTGCAAATGTTTTAATTGGTTAATTACTATTTTTTTACTTTTTAAATAATTATCCTTTTTGTTATATTAACATTTGAAATTCTGTTTTAACCATGATAGGTTATTACATCTGACTATGAATTTATGAGATAAAAAGAGAACAGAATTTGTTTTTAAAAAATAATTTTCAATATGAATGTATCTAGATATCATTATATTATCAAGTTTTCTCTTTGAAAGTCATTACATCAGTATAATTTTGTTTGTCTAGTTTGCCAACGATAATATCAGTGACTGGATGTCGTACACACATCATCAACTGTTGTCAGACATTTTGGCTTGTCTGGAAAATAATGGCTAATTTTATAATACACTTAAATATAAAATTGGCTATTACTTTCTAAACCACTAAATGGAAATTATTAACCTGTATTTAAGCCTTGGTAATGTTACTCATTGGTATACTACATTTTTGAATTAATCATTGGTCCTCAATACTGACTTAGTGACAGTATGAGATGTTCAAAAAGTATCAAGACTAAATCTGTATTTACCAAAAATGAAGCATAAATTTTCTTTGAAATGAGTCTCCTTCGCATTCAATGCACTTAAAATTAGAATAATTCTGAAACTCTTCTTTTGATATAGTATGAAGTTGCACTATAGTATTTCTTTTAATGTCCTCAAATCTAACCCTCGGAATGAATTTTCCCTTTTGGAAATATAAAAAAGTCACATGGAATTAGTGAGAAAGGTGTTGCACTTGGACAAACCTGTGTTTCACAGAGCTAAGTCTGATGACTATTGAAGATACTGCACTTGCACACTCCTGTGTTTTGGTAAAACCTGATGATCAAAAACTATCGAAATTGCTAATAAAAAAAAGTCAGTCAGTTATTCAGCTTCAATGTCTTCATTGTAATCTAAAAGTTTAAAAGAATTAAATATTTAGTTTTGATACTTTTTGATCACTCTTCATATCTTTGGTATAGGAGTTGAAAGTGTTGTAGTTTTGTTTTTACATTCAACTTTTTTCCAAAATTTATCCAATCAAAATTGGTTTGCTTCTTTAGTTCTGGGAAATTTGATGGTCTTTATGTTATAAGTTCCTTGAAAACAGCATTTATTGGTTTCTATCAGCCAACATCTTTTCTGATATTTTTCATTAATTTTTGCTTAATATTTTGTCTTTCTTGGCATCTCTTATTCATTTTTTTTTATTTCATTACATATAGTGAATATAGTGGAAAACATGTTATGATATTGGCAAAAATGTTTACTAGGAAAAAATACTATTGCAGAAAATTTAGAAATTCAATTTTTGATTTTCACTATTTTCATAAAATTCATAAGTAAAGTTAAAATTATGAATCAAGCTTTACAAACCAACTAAAGGAAATATTTAATTGTTGAAATGAAAAATCCAGTATTTACTTATACATTATTTTATTTTCTTAGTTTTATTCTCATTTTGCATAAAACTGTCTTAAGGAAGAATAAATAAATTTGATAAAAAGAGATGCCAGATGAAATTAAAATTTTCTATGATATTTTCTGTACATTTAGAAAAGTTATTCTTGTAAAACTATTGGAAAAAAGTTGTAAAACTGAAAGGAAATGAACAAGGAATGAAATTGATTTCCTTTGAAATAGCCTCCTTGGCATTCTAAACATTCCAGTGAGTTTTCCATTGATTGGAGCACCTTTCAAACTTGTCTTTTGATATAGTGTGAAGCTCTACCATCAGGTTTCTTTTAATGTCTTCCTCATCATCAGATCTTACTGCTCTCGCACAAATACTACTGATTACAAATATTAAGGATTTTCACTAACTTGTCTAGTCTTTGTCCTGACGTCTAGATTGATTGAAACAGTATTTCAACTTGTCTAGGGCTATTTTATGCTTAGAAGTTAGAGAATCACATTCATTGCATGTTCATATTTACATTTGTGTAATTTTTTAGAGGGTTTTTTTTATACATGGTCCAATCAAATGAGAATAACTTTTAAATAGATCCATTTGACTCATCGATAGGACATTAACAGGTTCTACTACTCTGGGTCAGAGTGGACTTGGGAGTAATTGGAATGAAGTGGTTCTACACACTCCTGAGATCTTCAGAACTGGAGCCTCACCATTGGATTCAGTTTAGAGTCATACCCAGGACACCTGACCTCTTGTGATCATCAGCTTATATGTTCCTCTGCTGAGCATGCAACTTAACTTAAATTTTAAATTAAAAAAAAAATAAAGTTCAAGATTCAGTTACAATACTTTTTGATAACACCTCATATTACAGTTGAAAATGGTTGATTTACAAAACCTTGTAAGTGATATTGTGCTATCTCTCATTCTACATAGTGCACATAATATACAAATACACATTCTTTTACTCTTGTCCCATATTTTTATTGACTCTTTATGGTATGATGTTAAAGATGATTGACGGATAGCATCAGTAGTGGTCAGAATTGTCGGGCATATATTTGCTTATCTAACACGTATACATCAATACAATCGAATGTTTATGATTACGTATGTGTATGTATATATATCAACTTATTAGCCTACTTAAATGAATACATATTATATATATATACAAATAATAGGATAATATATTAGGATATGCATTTATTTGTAAAAGTGTAGGTGTAAAATATATATATGTATATATATATTTTATAAAATTGAATGAAAAAAATTCCATTTTTTAGTTTCATTATAAATTTATAAAATGACCCTCTTCAGATGGAAAAGAAAATATAATTGTATATTTGAATATAATTTAGGCAGGTTTACATTGCTTCCAGCAAGAAGAGAATTAGAATTTTTTTTTTTATTCTTATCAAAATTTTAGTTTAAAAAAAAAATCTTCAACGGTGGAAATATCATTATATGTTATCAAATATAATGTTTAATCATTCTTCTTTTTAAAAAAAACATTACCAATAATTTAAAATATTTCTGAATTTTAAAAAAATGGTGAATACTGAAAAATTTAATAGTGGCTTGGGACTCACTTGAAATTACAAATAAAAAATGAATCCCTTATTTCTTTGAAAATATTGTGTATTATAAAGATTAAATAATAATATCTGTGAAGTCTAAAAAATAATAAATCAGTGCTAATATTAATTTACTAAAAGTCTATTTCTAATTATGAAACAACATTAAAAATTCCTTGTTATTCATATCAGGAAGAATTAGCATATCAATTGTTAAGTAAACTGTAATAAGTAAAAGATTAATATTGTAACAGATATTGGATTTATGAATCTAATAATTCCTAACTTTTAATATAGTTGTTGGATTAAATAGCAGTTTCCAATATAAATTTATTTAATCGAGTTGTTAAATATTTTGTTACATTTTGTAAAACGGCATAGTGCATGGAATAGTTCCTTCTAACTTTTAGAACCATAGTATTAAGTTTAAATTTTTTATCAAATATATACTATATTATGATTCTTTTTAAAAAAGGAACTCTATTTATACTCCATCTTTTAAAAATTAAATATATTCTTTATTGGAAAATTACATATTTAAATTATTTTATTATAAATGAATATTTCAATGTTTAGAATTGTAAATCACCCAATGAATATTTGATATAATCAAGATATAGTTAAATTATACGAAGAATTTATTTCTATGCCTACATTTTGATAATCAACTCATTCCTAGTATTTAGTCAGTTCCTATCTTTATATTTCAAATTACATATTTTCTCTTCTAAGTATGAATCACACCTACCATGTACACTGTTTGTAGAGAATGATCTTTTAATTATTTTCCAATTTATGATAGGTTTTTGTCCTAGTTCTTTCAAATACCAGTAATATTTAGATAGGGTTGTTTGATTTTTTTTATGACTGGAGGTGGTTGTAATATCTAAATTTCCAGTTTGAACTTGTAATACCTATGTATGCTTTTTCATTAGCATTTGTTTCTTTAGTTGAAATATTAAATTGATATAGAATATTATTCAGGTTACATTTATTCTCTAGGGGAAATTCATGTTTTATTTTACAATTACAAGATTGTTTTGAGTTGTCATTGTTATTCCAGAATAGCATGTCTATTAATTTCTTATTGTGGTTGTAAATTATTTTAGAGATATTAATAGTACAAGAATAACTAAACTTTTTACATTATTCTTTTTAATTATTTTGCTAAAGGGGTTATCATTTTTGAAAAGTTTGTTTATTAAACCTAAAAAATATTTCCCATTATTGATAGTAGAGAGTTTGCAAAAAGAATTTTCCTTGGATTGCATATATCTATATACATCTATTATAATATATATTTAAATATATACATAATATATACTTATGTTTAAATATGTACATAATATATACATATTTATATATATATATACATATATATATATATTTGAATATGATATATGTATATATTTAAATATGTATATGCTTTTTTCATTTTATGTATATATTTATATTTTTTTACATGTATATATGTATTATTTATATCATATTAGATCTATTCTATTGTATGTAGTCAAGGTAGATTATAAACAGATATGATCTAATATATCCCCTTGCAGAACTCCGGTAATTATTTTGAAGAAGTCTTTCTCCATCCAGTAAGTGAACCTTGACTTTCAGGCTCCTATAGATCATTATTATGGCTATAACAGTTTCTGGGGGAAGACCATAGGCTAGAAGTATTTGCTCTATTTTCCCTCTCTGTGTGGAATCAAATGCCTTGAAGAAATCTATAAAAAAGAATGTGGCCTCAAAGTTTTTTTTGCATCAACTTCTATGATTCATGTGATGGAGCAGACATATACAGCAGAAATTATTATGGATGCAGATGACAAAGCACTTCTTGTAAAAGCACCTACTCAATCCTTGCTGCATAGCCTGGAACAGGTAGCAGGATGTATTGACCTCCATGTGAATGTTTTAAACAAGAAGGAGCCATCTCCACTTTAAATAGCCCTTTTCAGGAATTAGTAGACGAGTTCACATATCTCAGTAACAGTGTTTCATCTACTGAATGTGATGTCAATCTGCACCAAGCAAAGACATGGACTGCTATTGATTGGCTATTGATCATAAGGAAGTCTGATCTATCTTAGATTAGAATGGAATTTCTTCCAAACAGCAGTGTCACATGGACACCGACAAACCATATAGAGAAAAAACTGCACAGGAACTGCACAAGAATGCTACAACCTATATTGAATAAATACTGGAAGCAACACCTCACCAAACAACAGCTCTATGACCACTTACTTCCCATCAATAAAACCATCCAAATAAGACAGACAAGTAGGACACTGCTGGAGAAGCAAGTATGAATTCATAAGTGAAGTTTTCCTATGGACACCTTCATATGGACGTACCAGTGTTGACCAACCAACAAGGACTTACCTACAATAGCTCTTTATGGACACAGCATGTCAACTAGAAGACCTACTGGAGGCAATGGATAATAGGGATGAATGGAGAGAGAGAGAGAGAAAGATGGGGAAATCTGTGCTAGCAGCCTTACTTGATTATATATATATATATATATATATATCATCATCATCATATTGTGCCACCAGCACAGATATCCCTGACCCTCTCTCGCCACTTCTCCCTATCGTTCATCGCCTCTGGCAGGTCTTCAGGGCTACATCCCATATCCTCACTGAGCTGCTGTATGTATGTTCAACTTGGTCATCCTGCTTTTGCTCGGCCATATGTGGGTGTCCATAGGAGTGCATCACTTATGAGTTCATCCCTGCTTCTCCAGCAGTGTCCTGCATGTCTGGTTCATCTAACTTGGATAGTTTTCATGATGGGAGGCAGGTGGCAGTATAGTTGGTGCTTTGTGGGGTGTTGTCTCCTGGACTTGTTCAATATTGCTCGCTGCATTCTTGTGTAATTGCCATCTAGTTTTTTCTCCTGCCGTTTTGTAAGCGTCCAAGTAGTGCATCTATATAGCAGTATTGATACGACCGCTGCTTGGAAGAAACTGCATTTCATTTTATCGATCAGGTCTGACTTCCATATGATCGATAGCTAATCGATAGCTGTCCATGCTTTTGTTAGCCGCGTGTCAAAGTCTTTTTCCGTTGATGAGACACTGCTTCCTAGGTAGGTGAACTTGTCTACCAGTTTCAAAGAGGTTCTATCTAGTATGGAAATGTCACCTGTTTGATTAAAGCACATGTATTCAGTTTTGTGTGCATTGACATGGAGGTCAATGCCTGTTCCTAACTATGCAGTAGTGTTTTGGCTTGGTTGGGTATATTTGCCAGAATTGCTATGTCATCAGCGTAGTCAGTGTCAGTAATTGTTTTTGCGGGGTACCTTCTGCTTCTTTTCTTTGTCAGCTCGAAGCTGTTTTCTTTGATTTTATCAATCACTGTTCTAAGCACATAGTCAAGACAGATGATAAAGAGGTATGGGGCTAGCATGTCCCCTTGTAGTACTCCTGTTACAATGTCAAAGTATTCTGTGTCACCATCCAGTAAACATACTTTCACTTTGGTGTTTCTATAGAGAATGGTTATTGCTGTGACAGTCTCTTTTGGTAGGTTGTATGCTAGTAGGATTTGTTCCATCTTCCCTCTGTGAATGGAATCAAAGGCCTTGGTAAAGTCGACAAATAGTAATGTCGCTCGTAGGTTTTTTGCCCGTACACCTTCAAGGATTCTACAGATGGTCAATATTTATGAGGTCATGGATCTATTTCTTCGGAAGCTATGTTGGTTTTTCCTAAGAATGTTGTCAATTTTGGGTTCTATGCAGTTTCATAGTAGGGCACTGTAAATTTTGGCTGCTATGGATGTAGGTGTTATACCTCGGTAGTTCTTGGCTAATCCGAGGTCACCCTTTTTAGGGAAGGGGAGGATGCATCCCTTATATAGATATATTATGAATATATTTAAATGTGTATATGTATATATATTCAAATAGACATATATTATGTATATATATTTAACTGCCAATGTTTAATTATTTATATACAAATATGCATGTATTTTATATACTTATTATGTATATATGTAAGCAAATGCTTAGATATATGTTCATATTACAGAAAAATTTATTTTTGCTGATTTTTATCAGTTATATAAATTGGATCAGCTAGAATGATCTCTCGGGTTTGGAATGTAAATAAAAAGAAAAGCAATATACAACTTATTGAAAATTTGATTTTACTCTATTTGCTGTTTTTGTCATCGCTTTGTTTTAAAGGTTATATCATCAAAATCCTTGCCTCCAACAGCTACACACCTCTGATGCCTGACCCTCACTCGTGATATTTCTTTGACTTCATAATGAATGAAATCTTTCGGTTGTCAGTTATATGCAACCTATGTTTAAATTCTTTAGCCTTCAGGTATCCCCCACATGAAATAATCACTTGGAGATAGATTTGAGGAGTGAACCAATAATGGGGTGATAGTCCCCATGTTTAAATAAATTTCAATTAAACACAAATGCATGATGTTCACTATTTTATGCCATGATGGCAACTAAAATACTACGATTGCTGCATAATACTACTACCATTAGCATGGCAGCTATTTTAAAGGCAAGAGATCATTCTGCCAGACTCTCTCTTTCTCTCTCCTCATCATATATATATATATATATATATAATTTGTGTCAGTTTACTTATGAGCACATTTTATTTCTGAATAATTATTTTCATTTATATATGCATATATTTATTATGCATGGAGAAATAGTCAACATTTTTAAAATAATTTTAATCACAAATGCACAATGTTCACCATTCCATGCCATGATCTCAACTGAAATGTCATGGCTGTTGCACAACACTTCTAGTGCCTGCATGCCAGCAGTTCTAAATCCTAGAGATCATTCTACCTGACACTATATATATATATATATATATATATATATATATATATATGTGTGTGTGTGTGCCTACTTATGTACACATCTTATTCCTAAATCATCATTTTCATTTATATATGCATATACAGAGATAAATGCTTAAATTTAGGAAAAGAGCTCTATTATTGCTGCTCTTTTTAGTTTGTACATACTATATATATATACACACACACATGAATGTACGTTTACTGATGAACACATCTTATTCGTAATTATTTCCATGCATACCTATTTTATTTAAATTTTATTTTTGCTTTCAGAAGATTTTACATATTTTTTTTTTACACCTTCTTCTCAAAAGCATTTTGAAAGAGAATCTTTATTGAAATTAGAAGACTTCAATTGTGCTTATATTTTTTCATCCACTCTATAATGTAAAGATCTCTTCTAACTCCTGCTAAGCAGACATAAATTTTTATCTGTAAAGACTTCATTTCTATTCTGCATTCAGTATCATATTAAGAAAATTTGATGATGAAATTGAGATAACAACAGTAGGAAAAGGAAGGGTTATTTTTTTTTTATTATCATCTCATTTATGCATTTAAATACAAAAGAAATTAAAAAAAAAACAATACAAATATTATATATTCCCTGTTCTCAAAGATAGTTTAATTTGACAATGAAAGTTTTTAAAACAAGAATGGAAGTAAATATCTGACCATGACAAGTGCAAAATTTACAAGGGTGGAAAAATATGTTAGGGTTTATATAGATGTCATGCTTATTGTTCGGAAATTCCTTAAAGTTTGTTCTTTTTTTTTTAATCTTCATATGCCATTGTCAGTTGTCTTATGCACTACATCAAATGTTTTTGCTCATTTTGAATAGAGGAATTTATTAGCATCTATAAGCTTAGCAATTTGTTTTATATAAATTCAATATAAATTTTGTGAGAAAAGAAACGAGGAACCAAGTTCAGACTCCATCTAAAACCCTTTGTACTAATTCTGGAAATGTATGCAACTTGTATCAGAGCCACTGGTATAGTAATGGTTTTCATTATAAGAAAGCCAAGTTCAAATTCTGGATGAGATTTTTAGCATTTCACTTTCATTTTCCCTTTGACCAATTGTTGTGAACCAGTAAAGGGTCCAGAAGAAAGACATGAACTCGGGTTTACATGGAACAAAGTATATTATTGAAAGTATAATACAACATAGATAAAAAGGTGTTGAACGTCAGTCTGACTGCCAAAGTGTTAGGCTGAGGAGAACTCAGCACCGAGATGAATATTCTCCAGGTATTAATAGCAACTGGAAGAGTTCATTACAATCCACAGTTTGGGTACCATAACATTAATCTCCTTTGGAAAAGCATGAATTTATTTCACATCTCTCCAACTATGGATAAATTGTTGGGAAGATTGGGATTTCTAATCATGGTAGAGTAATCAGCTTTGGTGTATGAAAACTTTGAATTTAATGTTCTCAACCAAGCTTCATTCATGAATAGGGTGACAAGATAAAAAAAAAAAAAAAAAAGATCTATTCAAGAGTTGATGAACATCTCAATTGGACAATGGTCTTCTAGTAACTCTTAATATGAAATGTTATCTTGACACCTTAAAAGATCAAAATACAAAGATCTGCTTTCCCTCGTTTTTTTTTCTTTTTTTTTTTTTGTTAAAACAGTGCTGCATATTACTTGGAGAGGAGATGAGCACTGCCATAATTTTAGTTTTTTTTAAATTATAGATCAATGACAAAGACAGAGTTATTTATTCCAGTATCAAAATGGTTAAAATATAGGAACTGGATAATGACTGACATTAAGGTTCCTTGTTTATACTAGAATAGTAGAAAATATTTGAACTTGACTCTAGTATGTATTCTCACTGTTAGAAGAGTAGTTATTCAACTTAACCGATTTATCTTTCTTGAATAATTAACTTCAAAAGATTTCAGATTTTGTTAATAATGTTCTATAAAAAATATCCTAATATTTTCATACCCTGATAGATATTATTAGGTGTTTAAAATCAAGTAAACTTAGCAATGATGATACTATGATGCACTGTCAAGTAACCTTCCTTACCCCAAGATATGGCATGAACAGAGAATTAAACAGCATGACATAATTATAAGGCTATGGGATATATCTGGTATATACTGTAATTTATTATTCAATACTATTTCCTTTAACACTTTCTCTTTTGAAGACATTGTACAGGAAAGCTTGATATACTTGTAACACATAATCTTTTGGTCTGTCTGTAAAGTCACTCAGTGCAAGATATCAGAAGTGTAAATATAAACAAGTCTCTGATGACTGGGGACAGGTCAAAGGAGGGGGGGTCATCATCTATGCATGAAGAGATATATTTGGAATGGGACAGTCAAAGAGCGAGCGAGAGAGAGAAAGAGTGAGAGAGAAGGAGAGAGTCAGTTAGAAAGTAGAATATTGGAGTTTGAAGGCTGTTTGCACTGAGATATGCCAGGGAAAAGAGAAGATGAAGATATCGAAAGATGATTAAAATCCAACTATCTCCACTAGCTTGAGAGAGAAGAAAACATAAGTAATAAAGAATTTTCAAACTTGATAAAAAAAAGATATTTGTTATATTTCTTTTGTGAATTTCTTTCCATACAGTCACATCACAACAGAAGAAACAAGTAGCTTTTTCTCACCTTGTTGGCAAGTTTAATAAGTTTAATATTAATGATAATACTAATAGTGATATGTATTTACTCAACCCCTACAGCATGGGGAGTAAGTAACACATGGTCAACTTTTTAAAGCTGAGAATAAGTGGTTTGAATGCAGAATTTTTTTTCTCCTAGACTGGTTACTTTCCAGAGCTTAGAGAGCCCAATTTGCTCTTCTGAAGGCCATCAGCATGAAATCTCATCCAGCATTTGAACTTTGCTTGCCAATTCTATTTCATATCATGATAAACATTACTCCAGACTAAGAGTAATAATAATTATTATAGTCTCATAACCACACTACAAAAATATGCACATAGAGAAATAGATAAATTATGATAAAGTCCTTAATATAATATGTGTAAATTAGTGGACCTATATAAGGAGGCACTCATGGTGTAATGGCTATCATCATAGGAAATCGACATAGCCACCTGTCATATACCCTACCTATGAACATTAATGGGTCCGTCCCATTCCTCATAAATATGTTGGACACTATTGTTGGTTGTTTGGTTTTTATGACATATCAACCTTTGTAGGTTATTTAATGCCAAATCTATTTTTATACAAATAATCAGTTCTATTTCAAACAATTCAGTTTAACATGAGTACATGGTTTAATTGTCAAAAATATTTCTATTTCAAGCTATTCAGTTTAGTATAAGTATAGATTTTATTTACACACAGTAAATATCAAAACAGTTCTATATTAAACAATTCAGTTTAACGTAACTACAGTTCCAATGTCAAAAATAGTTCCATTTCAAACAATTCTGTTTAGCATAAGTACGCCATTTAATTGTCAAAAACATTTCTATTTCAAGCTATTCAGTTTAGTCAGTTCTAATTCAAACAATTAAATTCAGCATAAGTATGCAGTTTAGTTCTATTTAAGCCATAGATAGGGCTATATCAGGTACTACCATTCCGGGCCAGAGTGGACCTAGGAGCAATGGCAATGAAGGGGTGCTTTGCATTCCCCAAAGCCCCAACATCACCGGAACCTCACCATCAAATTGTTTATTGTCATATCCAGGACACTCGTTGAGGGCGTCTTACCCCTCTGCAGAGGTCTATATTAACAGTTCAGTTTAGCATATATATGCAGTTTAAATATAAAAAACAGTGAACTCAATAAACCATGGTTTAGTTCTATTTAACCCATAGATAGGGCTTTATCAAGTGCTACCATTCTGGGCCAGAATGGACCTGGGAGCAATGGCCTTGAAGCCAAATTTCCCAAAGCTCCAGCATTACTGGAATCTCACCATCAGATTGTTTAGTGTCATATCCATGACACATGTTGGTTGGGTCTTATCCCCTATGCAGAGAAGCAGTCGGTGTATTCTACAGCTCCAGCCTACTGGTCAATGGATACTATTGTGGGGGGATCAAAATATACTATTTCCCACTGATGTTTTGGTTATTTTTCATTCAGTAACCTTTTGTTAGGTTACAACACAACCTGAGTAGAGCTGTTTGCCTTAACAGACTGCTAATACTTTCAAGAAAGGTATAAATCCAGCTATGGGTAAATTGTATGGCAGACTCGGCTATTTAAACTTGGTATGGCAACTACTCTAAGGGAAGGAAAACTCTGTATTTTAACCTGTTAAACTTTGCTTAAAAGTTGACTTTTTTGCATCCTACTCACGGCAGAGGGATTGGGTAAATATATTTATACACACACATGCACAGTCAAAAGTCATTGTAAGTTTAACTTAACAGGTATCAATTAGAAAGTTGATTTTTTATTTAAATACAAGAGAAAGGTAAGTTAGATTATAGTGTGTCTAGGTATACAACAACTAGTTTTGAAAATTGTTTACTATACTGTATAGATTAGTTCATGGCATATTCATATTGTAAAATGGCTAACACATATGCACATTTAAAAGTGCTGAAATTACTGCAAAAATGGCTGAAATGATTGACTTCCACCCGCCAACATATTTTTTTTTCATCATGCAACATGTGAAAGCACATGTGATACCCTGTCCTCATCAGCCACCAACCGGGGTGATAACACAGTTTCGGTAGCTCAAAGCTCCATATAACCTACACTTGCTATTCTGTTGCATATTATCCATTTTTGCCTTGATACAGTTGGTCTTTATGGCATTATTTTATTCTGCTATTAAGAGATTCAGTTTCTTTCTTCAGGTTTCCTTTTCTTAGTCATGTCCAGATCCTCTTGTGTGCAATTTCCTTTGCTTGTCATTTGAATACAATTGTTTTTCTTCCCATTTTCATTACTGAAATGATTGACTTCCACCTGCCAACATATATATATATAATCATTAATAGTAACTCAATATATTAGTTGTAGTATTTATTGTAATTTTATTTTAGAATAGAAACTTTTAACTAAATACTTTCTAGTATTGTTATAATTTTTTTTGTTTTTGTTTTGTTATTTTACTCTGAAGTCTTTAAATCACTTCATTTCCTGCCAACCTCAAAAGTGCTATGACCTGGACAGTCTACCCTCATTTCCTGCCAACCTCAAAAGTGCTATGGCCTGGACAGTCTAACCTCATTATTATTTTACTCGTTGCCAGTTTTTTACACAAGTTTAAACTGAAGTCTGAGTAACAAGTCTCCTCAGCTTACCAGGACTCTACTATGTATTTTAGCTGATCTTAACAGTACAGAGTTCTGGACGGTCTCAATTCTTCCTCAGATTTTTAGTTTCCCCTGTCTCTTTTTTCAGACATTTTTCAACCATTCCAAGAATGTCATTTACAACTGGTATTACTGTTACTTTAATGTTCCACAACTTTTTCAGCTCTCTGGCAAGATCCTAGTAATTGTCTATATTTTCACTTTCTTTCATTTTTTCTCACTGATCTGCTGGAATGGCAAAACTCCTTCAAGTTCTTTTCTTCTTAAATACTTCTAGATCTAGTCTTCTAGCCAAGATTTGGAGATCCATTTGTACATCAAAGTCCCAGAGAATTTTATGTGTTTAATTTTCTTGGACAGATTTTGGTTTGTGCATATACCATTTTTTAGTATGGTCAAATTTGAATCCCTTTTTCAATTCCCTGTGGATCACCTTTCCTACTCAGTCATGCCTAGTCTTATACTCCTTTTGAGCCAGTTTGCTGCATTCATTTATGTGATTAACCATTTTATTCCTGTCTCCATATAACCTACACTTGCTATTCTGTTGCATATTATCCATTTTTGCCTTGATACAGTTGGTCTTTATGGCATTATTTTATTCTACTGTAAGAGATTCAGTTTCTCTTTGCAGGTTTCCTTTTCTTAGCCAAGTCCAGGTCCTCTTGTGTGCAATTTCCTTTGCTTGTCATTTGAATACAATTGTTTTTCTTCCCATTTTCATTTTCTAGATTTTGTTGTTTTACTGTTTCTCCTTAGTCTTTTATATAGATATTGCTGTTACTGGCTACTGTAAGTAGTCTTTCTTTCCTCTTATTATAATTATTATCATTGGATAGCTGAAAAGCAAATCATATATATAAAATATATACACACACAGACACACACACATATATATATATATATATATATTTCTCCTTATTATTTTTTAACATTTATCTTGATCAGTTTTAATTCTTGGTTTATTTATCATCGATGAATAGTAATTTCTAATTTTCAAAAAGAAAATAAAAATTCCCTGGATGAACTCACATTGTAGAAAAATATACTTATTCTTCTATATTCAGAATCATTTCCATTAAAATACTGAACGATGAGGTTCAGTTTGTTTGTTTTTCCAATAAAAAAAATTTTGAAGTAGCAAAAAGCAAATTCTTTTAATCTTTTTTTTTTTTTTTTTTGAAGTGAGGAATCAATTTTTATTACTTTGATATCCTCCACTGATCCTTTGAAACAAATCTCTCTCTCTATTGATATATTTTTATCTGCCTTTTGACTCTTGTAAACAGAAGCCATGTTTGCTCTATATAAAATCAAAAATCATATTAAATAAACCTTGGTCGGAGCAATTTATCTAAGTGCTAAAACATTTTTTCCTCTACATAAAGTTGAAAATTTAAAAGTTTTTTTAAAAAGCTTTGCAACCTACTTAATTTTTAAAAACTTATAATTGTTTCATTCAATAAAAAACAGTCTCTGTCTATTTGTCTGTGTGTGTGTCTCTCTCTCTCTCTCATATATAATATTTCTTCTTATTCATATATGATATTCCTTCAACAAATGGATATTTTATGTCACCAGTACATGTTTTGTATACTATATCAATTCCTCTAAAAACTTTAACAAATTTTTTTTGAGAATTAATTTTAATTTTTATTTATTGCGGACTTTTTTCCTCATGTAGGTAGTTTTTGTGTTGTTTCTTCTTTCACTACATTTCGGCCAAATTTCACCTCTGGCCTTCTTCAGGTGATTTTTTTTACCGCGACCTCGGATAGGAATGCTGAGTCTTATAATGTAATTACGTGGTGCGATAGACAACAACTATGGAAGGCAGTAATTACTGGGGATACGGTTATAAGACTCAGCATTCCTATCCGAGGTCGCGGTAAAAAAAATCACCTGAAGAAGGCCAGAGGTGAAATTTGGCCGAAACGTAGTGAAAGAAGAAACAACACAAAAACTACCAACATGAGGAAAAAAGTCCGCAATAAATAAAAATTAAAATTAATTCTCAAATTTAGAAACCTCATCTCAAAATGATTCCAATTAAAGACAAGTACAAATTTTTTTTTCTTTAAAGCATTTTTCATTTTATGATGACATCAGGTCAAAACTAATGTATACAATTAAAAAATAAATATTCCTGTTTGTTGTACCATTTTTGTTTATCTTATATATATATATATATATATATATATATATATATATATATATATATAATTTTGATTAAGGTACATTTGTCATGTTTTCTAATTATTTAAATTCTTAAAAACTAAATTGGCCAAAACTTGGTTCATATTTTTTGAGTGCCTATATCAATCTCTCTTGGTTGCTTTGCATGGTATAATAGCAAGCTAGATTAGCATACCATTATTTATGCGTTTCATTTTCATTGGACACTCCATATTTCTGGCCTTGTGCCACATCTAAAGTCACCTGTCATTTCAAAGGAAAAATTTATAAATCATCATCACCAAAATTTGGATTCAAGCAAATCTCTACATTCAAAGATAGAAAATAATTAATCTTTAAAATAGCTTAGCTTTAAGAATCCTAAGATCGAGATTTTTATATTTTTTATTAAAATAGTTTCTTTATTAATTCTAACTTGGCAGAAATTTTAAAACAATAATGGTGATGATATACTAAAGTTAAGTTATATATTTTCATACTTTAATTTTTTTTAAGATGAAGGACAAATGGAAATATTGGAATGAGTAGGCTTGTAATAGTATTCAAATATCATAGATATAGCATTGTCAATCATTATTCATTTTTGACTCATATATACCATTATTACTTTTTATTGCAACTTATTAAACGCCGTCAGAGTGATATTATTTTACGATACACTGTAAGACCAATATTTCAGTACTATTATACCATACAGTATATATATATGATGGAGACAGTAGTCGAGGGTGACCAGAAGGCTCCCTTTTCAATAGCTACTACACTGAGGTATAGGGGAGGGTGCTACTCCTTTCCCTGGATTGCTCCACTTTATCCTTGATACATACCTTATATTGCCGAGTGTTAAGCAAGGAAGTATCAAATACCAAAGACTTAAAAATGGTACTTGATACTTCCTTGCTTAACACTCGGCATTATAAGGTACGGATCAAGGGTAAAATGGAGCAATCCAGGGAAAGGAGTAGCACCCTCGACTACAGTCACCAACTTTACTAATACCATACAGTATATAAAAGACAAGTAGTTGCCTCTGCATTAAGTCTTTTGACTGTTCTCTGAAAGGATCAATACACCCTGGTACCAGAGTTGTTGCCAAAGTTGCTTGAATGAAGTAGAAAACAGTTTCAGAATTGCCTTAGGGACTCAAATTTTACATTTTATCAATTTTTCCTTAAGATTTGATTTAGTGTTGTCCTTCTCTTTGACTGGTTCCCAACCAAAGCTAGTTTAAAACATGACTTAGAGGATAAGAGTCATTTCCATGAATTTCCCAAGTGCATAAATGCTGTCAGGAAATTGAACCAAGCTTACTAATTCCATTTTCTGCACTGTCAACCCCTACACCACTGTGGCTTTTAGTAAGAAATAAGCATATAGTCATGAAGTAAATAAACGAAAAATCTTGCATTTTTTGTGATTATTTGCTTCAAATTTGAAAAAAAAAAAAAAATTCAATTAAAAACCACACTTTAAAAGTTGATACATACTATACAATGGAAATAAAATTTCTGGAAAGAAATGCCTTGTAATCATTTGATTAAACAAAATTAAGATTTTCTCTTGAAAAATACTTATTTCTATATAAGTAAATTTATTTAATGGAATGCACAAAACATCTTTTAAAAAAGCAAAACTTTTAAATGTACAAGAGAAATTCATAGCTGAAAGGACTATTGTATATATATGGGAAAATCAGTTTACAAAAATATATTTTTAAAGAATGACTTTAAAAATAAAGGAACAAACATTAATAAATCTCCTTTTAAAGGCTTTTAAACTAAATTGATGATACATAAGATCCATTGGAACTTCATTTCTTTCCAATTTCCTTACATTATTTTCTCAATTCTTTTGCCGTATAATTTAAGGTTTGAGCCTTTTCAAAATTTACCTGCTCTTAAATTTCAAATTCATATTTTCTTGGAAGCTTTTAAATTTTTTTTTTATTTTTTAGATTTCTCCAAAGCTTCTAATTTATAACAATTTTGAAAAAGGATCCATTATGCATCACAAGGCATGACTGATCGGTGACATTTTTTAGGTTTTATTTCTAGCAGTATAGATTTAGATTCTTCAAAATCTTTGAGCAGAAAATGATCACATGCCAAGATGTATATCGTAAACTGGAAATAATGGAACAATTCTACAGCACAATAACTTTATAATACACACTTATGTGTGTGCACTCACTTGACCTAAAAATCAGAGATGGAAAGATTATTAAATTTTTAAGAAGAAAACAGAAAAGGAAAAAGTATGTTTTAGTATGTCTTTATTCTAAAATCATATATAATGTTGACAAAAGAGGCAAGCAACCAACAATATGAAGAGATGAATGTCATTACATCTTGCCTCAAAGAAAAATTCTATAATGAGTGTATTCAGCTGTCCATGTACATTGAAATACAACATAGATAACACAGACATTTCTGGCATTGTACGACACCAGAGCATTGAAAAGCCTGTGTTCTGCACTAATACAAACAGTTTGTTAATGAATCCTTATGGAACTGCATCATTAACTAGCTCTAGCTTTTGGGGATATCAGCAATATTGGCCTTATGTTTAGATAAATGAGCTTCATATTCATCTGCTGAGCATCAATTGGGAGACAGTATTCTATACTCAAGATAGAAACAATTTATTATTACTTGTAGTTGTTGTTGAAGAAGTAATAGTAATATTGCTTTTGTTTTCTTTCAAAAATACACTGGATATTTCTGCAAACTTTTATAATTATAGCAATAATAAAACAAATTTTAAAAAGCCAGGAAAATAAAATTGAGATTGAAATGAAATGTCTGGATGAAAATTAATTCGAAATTGAATGAAAGATAATTTTATTTTCTTGTTTTAATTGATGAACTTCATTGTCACTTAATAAAGAGTTAAGTATATCTTTATTGTCGTGTACAAAGAAAAGTCACTAAATTTGTATCTTTACCAGTCCAAGAAGCAGAAAATATCACTGCTACAGACTGCACAGATGATCTAGTGCTTCTTGTAAATATACCTGTTCAAGCTGCACCCTACAAAACAGCAGCTGTAAGGCTATTTACCTCCCATTTTGCAAACCATCCAATTCAGACAACCAAGGCATGATGGGCATTGCAAGAGAAGTAAGGATAAACTCATAAGCAATACTCTATGGACTATTACACATGGACACACCAGTACGAGCCAACCAGTGAAAACTTACATTCATCAGCTCCATGCAAACACTGGGTTCCATCTATTGGGTTTTCCCAGAGTAATGGCTGATAGGGATGAATAGAGAGAGAAACAGTCAAAGGAATCTGTAGTGTCAGTACACATTGATGATGATGATAATAATAATATCTTTAAAGTAGTTGTAGTAGACCATAGTAGTACAACTACTATAAAGATATTATTATCCTCATCAATGTGGAATTTTTCCCTGTTCCAAAGAATCAGGTAATTTAAATGGTGAATATTGACTCAAAGAAGAAACAGTCAAGCAAGAAGAAATATAAAACATGAAAAGTAAGCAGTTTTAAGTTTTTAGCATTAGTGAACTGTACATTTTTTTTTGATGATTATATTCACATTTAAGATCATTTTATATCTTTACTCAAGTGAGTCAAATTTTTGCAATATTTTACTAATATGAAGCACAATTTGGCAGCTCCAGATGTTTTTGCTGAGGTTGTGAAGGTGACAAACCATACTGGACTCTGAGATACCAAGCTTGCCTGATACTCTCAGAGTGCTATTCACCAGATTTGCCTCTATAATTAGCAGATGGCCTCTGAATCCATAGTTTTAGGCTTTCATGTGCTTTCCTGATCATTGAGGTTCTTGCAACCTGAGCAGGATTTCTTTAACCATATCCTGCCTAATTGACTGGGCTGTCGAATACATTGACCTCATCTCTGCAGAGGGGTAAGGGTAAGACCACCCCTCAATGATTATCCTGGATATGGCATTAAACCAACTGATGATGAAGCTCCAGCTGTGGAGTACTCCTTCATTGCTATTGCTCCCAAGTCTACTCTGACCTGGAGTGGTAGCATCTGATAGGGTCCTATCTATGGGTCAAATAGAACAAACTAAGTGTTCCAACAAATAACTGATGTTAAATTGTGACTATTATATAGAAAAACTTGAAACAATTTAACTCTGTTAAAGAGAGCTCTGGTTCATTTAAGAATATTATCTACAAAATGTGTTTACAAACACTTATATATATGTATAAATAGAATTTGGCATTAAATAACCTACAATGGTTGATATGCCGTAAAACCAAACCAAACAAAAATTTTTAACCATCTCTTTACTGTAATGTCATCATCTGTGTGTCGCAGACGTGACGGTCAGGAACTTGAATCCAATAATAAAAACAGTAATGAATTACCTTATCATCTCCATATAAGAGCTTGTCTTTGTTTGGTGTGCGGGGCTTTAATGTAAGGAGAAAACAAGTACGCACGGGAACCAAAATATTTATGCATATCGACCACGTGTGACCAGCATGCTTTGCCAACTATAAAAGAAAGGCGTAGTGAGGGTTAGGGAAGAACTCTTTTGCCCTCGAGGTATAGAGAGTAATATCGAAGATGGTGTCGTCAGTGAATAATACAAAAGACGATTGGATACAGTGTCGCCTGGAGGAGGGTTCAGTGAGTAACTGAGTTCTAGTCACGGATTGTCTCCCTCTTTAGAGTTGCTCTGTTGGCTTTTGTTTTTTCCTTTCTCTCTTTATTCTTCACTGTGCCTTCACCTTTTGTGTACCAAATGTTTTTGGTTGCTTCTGTGAGATTATGGCTCAGTTCAAACTTGTAAAGTATAAGTTTCTGAATTAGACTATGTTGCATGTTTATCAGTTTGGCTTTTAAATCACACACAGTGAATCAATGCACACAATGTCAGCCCACCAACCACACAAGGTACTTTATAAGGCTTGAATTACTTTGTGATATATAAACCACTAACTAGCACATAACAAAATAGTACAAAACTTATGACTCACCTTTGTATTTCCTTTTGATTATTCTTAATGATTTTAAGTTGTTGGAAAATTTTATAAGAAAATTTCAATGAGTTAACTTTGATCCACATTGGCTTCTTAACTATTGTAGTCTTGAGCCAGACTTAGCTATTCTCATTCAATAAATAGATAAGTTTTTAATATTGTGTATGTATTTACCCAACCACTCCACCTCAGGCAGGCTGTGACATAAGGTCAATTTTTAAGGGAAGAACCACTGGTTTGAATTCAGTTTTCATTCTCCTAGACTCGTTGCTGTACCAAGGCTAAAGTTTAATGAGATATAATGCTAGTTTATTGAATATATAGATATTGGTATTATTACTATAATTATATGACACAAGATCTTAAATTAAGGTTATTTGAAGGTTATTTTATCAATGATTAAATGTTGATTCTAAGATACTTCACAGTAATCTTAAAAGTATTTACTTATACAAATTTATAAAGTTAAACTTCAGTATTAATATGTATAATAATTATTATTTGACAATAAAAGGATGAATGATCATATTTTAAAAACCTTGAAAATCTTTCTTGAAATTTAGATCTTCTGAGTCAATTTTGGCCGATCGATAACCAACTGCATTTTGGTGGATCAACCTATACAGCCGGTTTTTAAAATCTTTTGTCCTACTTATGTTCCAGATTCACTTGTATGATGCATTTTACAGAGGCTATATTTGTTATATGAAGAATCTGAATAATTAAAAAATAACTAAATGAGTACAAATGAAAACCTCCCCCTAAAAAAAACCCTTATTCATTTGTTGAACTTGAAATTGATTTTTGTTAGTTCAAGTGCATTGTTCTACTGAAGATCTTGCTATGATGTGCTATTTTTACAGGTTTATAGTTTCAGACATGATGATGAGAATTTTAATAATATATGGTTGAATTATAGTAAACATTCTAAAACCAGTAATGATAGCAGATGCAGACAGTTTTTGTATTTCATTAATTTTGATCACATTCTGAAAGTTATTCAATTATTCTGATGAATATCCTTCCTAAATTCTTTAATTCCACTAAATAAATCTTGTAAATATCAGACTGCCACTGCATTTTTCACCATTGCTTCCTGTTTCTACAACTAAAATTTTTGATAGTGTATTAAAATAAAATTTCATTGACTTATAGTGAAACTGAATAGTCTGTATGTGATACATTTTATTTAGCATATTAAGATTAGACAATATCAAAATCAGCCTTGCTTGGAAGAGGCTGAGTGTATCCTTTGAAGTGGTGGTACCTGCAGTATGGGTAACTGCTGGTTTTCCATACAATCTTGCCGAGACTTGTGCTGAGATTCAGGTGCTGATCCATAATCTTGCAAGACTGACAGATGACATATTTATGCTGATTTATTGTTATTTTTGTTGCTATAATTTATCCAGTGTGTTCTCTTAGCTTCTGTATGTAGACCTTGTATTATAAGGTAATTGTGAGATAGTTTGGTCAACTCTTCTGGCTGGTCTTTATCCTTTCTTTCCTTTACTTGTTTCTTCTTCAATGGCTACCAACCTCCCTTCTGTTTTGTTGTGAAGAAGAATAATCAATAATCTACTTACATGGATGTCTTAATTTATTTCTTTTAAGCATAATACTCATATACACCAGGGAGTGATTTATTTGAAGGAAAAATTGTACACAACCATTATTACAAGAGTACTAGTTGACATCTTGTAATCAACTAATAATAATTTTCCAACTTCTCAGACAGTCACATGATTGAAACTATCTAATCAGAGCTCTGATGTCAAATTGCCCTTGGGTTCAATAACTTTCGGTCATACTGTGATTGACCCATGGTATTTTTCCACATGTCAATCTAAGAATCCTTTAAAATCTTCTGTAATTTGTTTATTTATTTGTTGTTTTTCTTACATTTTTCTCCTTCCCTTATTTACTTCTTTTTTTTTTTTAATAATCAACTTAGCATCTGTTTTTTTCTGTCTTTATAGTCACTGGAGGGAGATCTCATCGGTACTACACCCCTCGCTTCAATGATCGTCCAAAGAACATCACAACAATCATCGGAGAAACAGCTATACTATATTGTTCAGTAGTAAACCTGGGTACAAAAACAGTAAGTAAAATCATTATTGGTTCTTTTGTCATTGTTGTTTGTCTTTATCAAAGTTATCAATGTGAATGCCAGAGTTATGGCTTTAATATGTCTGACCATCAAGCATGTTTATTAATCAACAAAAAGAGGACAGCTATTTTTATTAAGACAAGAACATGGTAAATGAAGTAAAGACATGTGTAGCATACATCCTGTTAAACAGAGCAAATAAGTTATGAAAATACATAATATATATCTTGTTAAATGTGCCAAATAAGTAATAAAAATATATAATATATATCTTGTTAAACATGCAAAATGAAGTATAAAAATATGTAATATATATCCTATTTGACCCACTAAACATAAATAGAGAACATTGGAAAAAATCTTAGATTTTTTAGAATATGATGACGACAAATCTTCTTTCAGCAACTACTGGAAACTCTCTCATTATTCAAACTGCTAATTTACCTTTAGATGCCATGTTATCAGCCAAATACAGTATATATTATGATAATTGGCTTGAATTCTTCCTAGACCTGGTAGGCAGCCTTCAATTATAAATGTAAGCAAATCTTTTTGTGCCAAAATTTTAATTTTATTTTACTTTGTACTAAAGAATCTATTTAAATGTAACTTGGTGAGAAGGTTGGTTTGGTTTCTTTGTTTAATGGCATATCAACCTTTTTTAGGTTATTTAATGCCAAAGCCATTCTCCTAGAACAGTTGTGGTACTATTTAACCCATAGCTGGGAGGATAAGGGGGTTCATACCTTTCCCAAGGGTATTTGCCCGAAAGTGAACGTAATAGCACGACTGGAGTATGAACTCGCGTACTACGATTCCGCAGTCCATCGCTTTAACCATTACACCACGAGGACACCCCCACTAGGTGAGAAGGCAATTTGAGATTAAATCTAAAAACAGTGTAAGTATAATAATTGTAAACTTAATGGAAAACTTAAGATTCTGGATTTGAATTATAACTTTTTCTCTCTGTTTATGAATTAAGATTTTGGTAAAATTCTAAACATTCACCTATTCAAGTTCGCTGGGGGGAAAAAATTCATTTGCTGCTGGAGTGAAAAATTCATAAAGAGATAAATAACAAAAGAACAATAATAATAAATAATTAAAGTTTAAATGTATATTAAAAGCTAGATTATTAAATAGGTGTGAAAAACTCTCAAAAGAGTAAAATACTTATGATAATAAGACCAGACCTTATGCTAATTAACAAAAAAGAGAACTTGCCTTAAAATAAAAGATAACAAAAAAGATAGACAAGTAGTTGGACCTTGTAAGTGAACTTAGAAGCAGTGGAATATGAGCATGACAGTGATACCAATTCTAGTTGGTACACTTGGAATGGTTCTCAAAGGCTTGGAAAGGGGACTAGAAAAATTAGAAATCAGAAGAATGGAGACCATCAAGACTACAACATTGTTGGGATCAGCCAAAATACCGAGAAGAGTATTAGACACCTGAAGAGACTTGCCTTCACTCAGGCTCCAGTGAAAGACTTCCAGGTAATGTCAATGTGAAAAACGTGCAAGGAGTAAATTACTAATGATAATAAACATAATTGAGTGGAGAAGGTAATCCACAGGGAGTTGTGCAAATTTTTTAATTTGACCATACGAACAAGTAGTACATGCCCAACCCAGAATCCATCTTGGAGAATGAGATGCACAGAGATCTGGGATTTTGAGATACAAATGGATCATTTAATCTCAGCCTGATGACCAGACCTACTGATAGTCAGCAAAAAAAGTGAGAACCTGCTGAATAGTGAATTATGCTGTCCTAGCAGACCACAGAGAAAGCAAAAAGAGAGATTAAGTACCTAGACCTTGGTAGAGAACTAAAAAAACAATGGAACATGAAGGTGAGAGTGATACCAATTATGGTTGGTGCTCTTGGGAGGATCCCCAAAGGATTGGTAAAGAGACAGGAAGACTTGGAAAATAAGAGACATTGAGACTACAGCATTATTAAGATTGTCCATAATACTGAGGAGAGTCTTTGAGACTTGAAGAGACTTGCTGTCACTCAAACTCCAGTGAGAAACCATCAGCTCACACTGGTGTGAAATTGGTATCACTGTCACCGTCATATTTCAAAACCTTTTCAGTTCTCTTGCAAGAGTCAAGTATTTGTCAATCTTTTCTCTTTCTTTCATTTTTACTCTCTGGTTCACTTGCCTGACAAAATCCACTTCATGACAAAAGCTTTTTTTTTTTAATTTGCACTAGGCTTGGCCTTCTGGCTGGGATTGGAGAATCTGCTTGTATCCCAAAGTCCTATTATTATTATAACTTTTTCTTTTACTCTTTGAGTTTTCCTCACCAACAATCATTGCTAGTTCCCATTAAAGTGACAGCAAGTCTTTTCAGCTTTCCAGGACTCTTCCAAGTATTTTATCATATCTTAACAATGCTATGATCTGATTGTTCTTCTTGATAAAATTAATATTAATTTAAAATGAATTTAAAAAAGAGTTGATACCAATCAGAAAAAAAGCAAATCAAACTTAAACTTTTAAATATAGGTAGGTAGTAATTTAAATAGAATAAACCAGTTTCATTCAGTAAGAATTGAAGAATCTTTTTTCTTTCTCTAATCATGGAAACATTTACAAGAAATATTCTTTTATTACTGATGCATTTTTAATTTGCTTATTTGATTAAAAATTGTTATCCCTGCCATGATAATTATTATTTTCTATAACTTAGGTAATTATCAACTGAGCTGTAGTTATTTTGGAACATTCCATTCATTTCCTCACGTGTTTCTATAGTAAGAAAAAATAAATAACAAATGCAGTTATCGCGGATTTTTAAAAAGGAACAGGTAAAACCAATTTGCATTTTGGATGCACACTGATCTTAATTTGACATGTAATTTACATTTGGAACGCATAATAATTTCTCATTATAAAATTCATGACTAGTTAATTAGCTAGTTCACTACAACATGACTTTCCACAATGTAAATTAAATTCTATATTTTCCAATCACTAAGACGAACCTTTTACAAAAAAAAATTCAAATATTAAACTGTATCCAATTTAGTGATGAGAAAGTTATGCTCCGTGGAAAAATACATACGAAGAAATATACTGAACTGTGTTAAATTTTGTACATATCAAAAATATGCACAGGGAAATGTATCAATTAATTAATCAAGTCTACAGCTTATCATTTGGAAAGGAAAAGAAAAAATAGATAAAAGATCTTTGTCTACCATTGGTCCGCAACTAATTTGTCTCTTTAGGCATGTTTAGATATAGAAGCCGATAAATATTGCCCATTGCAACCATCATCCATATCAACTATTAACAAACAGACTATTATACTGGAGATCATAAGGTCTATAACTCATTGCCTTGATGCTAAATCTAGCTTTTAACAGTTTTCCTCTTAAGACCAATGTAAGAAAACAAATACACTGAATATCTAAATAATAGTATCAGTGATATTTTAATGCAATTGAGAAAAACTCATTAAATATATCAATTGGTAAAGAGAGTGGTATGAATAAGATCTAATTGACAAAATAAGTTAGTTTTTATTTTATCATATATAAAAGTAAAAAAAAGTTAAATATGCAACTGTAGTCAAGGACAACCTGAAGGCTCCCTTTACAGTAGCTACTACACCGAAGTGTAAGGGAGAGCACTACTTCTTTCCCTGGATTACTCCACTTTACCCTTGATCCATACCTTTTATCACTGAGTGTTAAGCAAGGAAGGATCAAGTACCATTTTTTTTAGTTTTTGGTACAACTCGACTTAGGAGTGAACCCCGGTTTCCTGGGTCCTTAGCAAACCTTCTAACCATTATGGCTATGAGCCAGTTATCATATATAAAATGCCTTAAATATACCATGTATAAAATTTACCTTGATTTTTAAACAAAGGTGGTTCAGAGACTGAACCTTTAAGTTGAAGGGTGATTTTGAGGCAGTGTGTGCATACTCTGTGAAATGGAGTAAATTTAAATAGAGATAACAGATATTATTATTATTACTGTTCAGAAAATAACTGTTTCATATTTTCTGCTCTTCAATTAGATAATACAGCTAATTGTGATTGTTGAATATGACATGATAACAAAATAATGAAAAGATGGAAAATTTAAATAAGTTGGATAAAATTAGAATGAATTAAAAATAAAATAGAACTGAATAAATGATAACAATGATTACTACAACTACTACTTCTAATAATAATAATAATAATAAACAGGAGCAAAATTAGTCTGAAATAAAATCAGTGTTCCCCAAAGGAACTCAAACAGAAAATACAAAACCTGCATAGGAAATTAGGCTAGAAGGATTAGTAAAGAAACTTTGACAAGAAACAAAAATGCTAAGGAAGGAAAAACACAAAGCAGTATGTTGGGATGAGAAGACCAAAACAAAATAGCAGACAAGTCCAACAATGCAACTTGAAGAGATAAATTATTAGATATTGGCAAAAGAAGGGAGATTTAAAAGATATCAAGACGGGGTCAAGAGATGCAAAGGACACAATATGATTTTGGAATAAAATATGGGAACAGAAAGAGCATAACAGAAAGACTGAATGGATAAATAACATGGAAAAAGGATTATAAAAACTCAAAGAAGGTAGACATACACCTAGAATCACTCAGAATAACACTCAAGTAAGTACCAAATCAGAAAATGTCAGGCCATCATGGCATACTTGAATCTTATTTTTTAAAAATACACATCCATCCATGAGAGACTGGCTCTTTACCTAAGTAGATGTCTAAAAGAAGCAAGAATACATGAATGGATGAATAAGAGGGATCCTACTCTGATCCAGAAAGACCCCTAAAATAGAACCATCCCAAGCTATTACAAACCAAAAAACATGTCTCTTATGATGCGGAAAATCTTAACTGCAAAAATTAAGGAGGAGATCTACTACTCATTTATATGCCATGGACTGTTTTCTACAAAACAGGTGACACAAGGGAAGAAGAGGAATAGCTGACTTATTGTACATTGACAAACACATCATTGAAGAGAGCAAAGCAAAGGAGAAAAATGTAGCTAGTGCATGGATTGATTACAAAAATGCCTATGCTTTGGTCTCACAAAGCTGGAAAAAAGATTGTCTGAAACTGTACCAGATATCAGACAAAATTATAAAATTCTTCATGGAAGGAAGCCATGATAAACTGGAATTAACAACTTTAGCAGAGGTGAAAATCCAAAGAGTTATCTTCCAGGGAGATGCACTTTTGCTCTTAATATTTGTAATAGCAATGATGCCACTCAATTATATACTTGGGAAGTGTACTGGAAGCTACTAATTTACAAAAAAATAGCTAGGATATTTAGAAAAGTCCTAAAGAACTGAGGAGACTTGCTCTCACACAGAATCTAATGAAAAACCATTAGTTAGAACTGGTGGAAAAAACTTGTGAAGAGTGAAATAAAGATAATAATAATACTTCAAGTGATATACTAAAAAGGTGAAATCTCAAGAGAGAAACTGAATCTCTTTTAATAGCAACACAAAATAATACTAAAAGAACTAATTATATTCAGGTGAAAATTGATAATACTCAGAATTTCAAGTGTAGGTTATGTGGTGACAGAGATTAAACAGTTAATAAGTGAAAGTAGCAAAATGGCACAAAAGGAATACAAGAGTAGACATCACTGGGTCGGAAAGGTGATCTTCTGTGAATTGTGCAAAAGATTTAAATTTGACCATACTAACTAATAGTGTATGAATAAACCAGAATCTCATTTAAAAATGAGGTATGAAATTATCTGGTATTTTGAGATACAAACAGATCCTCCCATTCCAGCCAGAAGACCAGACCTAGTATCAATTAAGAAGAAAAATTTGTCATCAAGTGAATTTTGCTGTTAAAATGAATCATTGAGTGAAAATAAAAGAAAACAAAAAGATAAAAAAATACTTGAATCTTGCCAGAGAACTGAAAAAGTTGTGTAATATGACAGTGACAGAAATAGCAATTTTAATTGGTCCCTTTTGAACAGCCCTCAAATGCCTGGAAATGTGACCGGGAGAAATGGAAATCAGAGGAAGAATTGAACTCATCCAGACTGTTAACAGCACTGTTAAAATTGGCTAGAATACTAAAAAGAGTCCTGGAGAAATTAAAAAATGGAAAATTTAAATAAATTTTTAAACAAATGATTGATTCACTTTTTTCACATGCCAGAAATAATCATCTCCAAAGTAACAACACCAGCAGGTTTAGGGGTGAAGGGAAAGCAGATAGAGTACTTTGTCAAAGCCAAAGTTAATTCACTTTTTTTAAAAAATGAAGTTTATAGTTAGGTTTGATTTAGAAATAAAAAATCTAAAAAGCAATATTTAAGCAAGAAGTATTTGTATTTATAATCTTACAAAATGAAGCATGTTGCACATCATATAAAAAAACAGAGAGATCTTTTACTTGTGTTCATAATTTTTCTTATCCCCATCTTTTACTCTATTGCTGATGGAATTGGCATTGACTCAGAAAATAAAAATGGTAAATCTGTAGGAGCAGTGGCCTGGGAGCTTAGTCCATTTGTGCACTTTTAAATTACACCATTCCCAAGGGATGCAAATCACTATATTTAAAATGGAATGATCAACCATTTAGAGTAAAACAACAAAGAAGAAACTCCATTTTCTTTCTGTGTCCCCACAACCAAAAATATATGTTCAGATGTATATACAAACACACATATATGATTTTGTATGCAATTTATAAAGTGTATATGTATATCCAGGTAAATACATAAATATATAAATACATATGTGTATGTATATATTTAACATATTTTCAAGAATACCAATATATATATATACACACACATATAAAGCAGACATACATATATAATTTTTTTTAGCCATGTAAAAACTTTATCAGACTTAAAGACTATCTGGTTTTTACTCTTAGATATTTTTTTATATTGGTATTGTCTTTTAGTCTTATTGACGCCACCATTCATGCTTTCTTTCTCATCATATAAAAGAAATTGTTCACTTGCCATGTCTATAGAGGGGTACTTTAAGAACCAAAATATTATTACCACCAGCCTTGTAAGTTCTTAGTTCTCCATGTGCCTTATTAAGTTAGACATGAACTATATACAATCTCTAAAAGCTTTCCTCTGGGATTTGGTACCAGGATAAAATCAGCTTCATTAATTGCTATAATTGACATCATCCAGGTTCCCATAATGCAGTTGGAATCTGGGAAGTATGGTGGCTATGTTCCCAAAACTATTCCCATCCAACTCATGTTGTTCAGCTGAAAGACAGGATTGCTACCATAGAAAACTGTTGTCATGAAAGTGTGTGGCTAGTTTAAAAAGATGTTCAAGTAGACAGTACATGACAAAGTACCTTCTTTATGAATGATTCAAAGTATTTCTGAGCCTTTAAACATCAAACTTTTAATCATTAGTAAATTTGATATGAAACCAGTTTAATAAAAGCAAGAATATATATATATATATATATAACATTTGTACTGAAACGGGTACAATTTTAACTAAGATATAAAGTTCCCATCATAGGCAATTAAACAATATCATGATGATAATACAAATGCATAAAGATAAATGAATAAGGTGTCGCCAAACCCCAAATGGCTTTAGTGCCAGGCTAAACCATTCTCAAAATACTGCTTTGAAATAGGATGGATAGATCTGGGATGACACATAAACACTTAAATAAACCAAGAAATCAGCTAATTTGAAACACACCCCACCCTTGCATAACATATATTTCCTTAATAGATTGGCGAGTGCCAGGTGTCTACAAAAGGTCAGTTGAAAACACTTGGATACTAAAAAATATTTTTCATTTAATGAATGGATATGTTATTCATTTTTTGTCACATCTTTTATAGCTTATCAACTTTTTTTAAAACTTCAAAAAAAGTTTTCTTCTCAAAAATTTGTTGAGAACAATCAAAAAATAAATCGCACAAAGTAAATATTCCTAATTGTCTTATCATTTTTGTTCATCTTCATATAATGTGTGTGTTTTTGAAAATGTAGAAGGCATAACCTAGCAATTATACCACGTTAGGGAGAGTTCTTGTGTATCATTACAATATCAAATAGATGGATGTAATGCTATGGTGTTCAAATGGATGTTTGTACCGCTACAATCTCACTAGATATTTGTACTATGACTCCATCACATAGATGCTTACACCACCACGGTTCTTGGTTTACCCTTTGTAGCACTACACCACTACACAGACATATGTACCACTATGGTTCTAATGGGTCTTTCCATGTAGCTTGATGTCATAAGTGTCAGATGAACCTTATTATAACCTCCACCATGATGAAAAAAAGAAGTGACAAATACAAAAACACTGTCTTAGTTTGTTAATACCAAAGTTTATTTGCAGCTAAACATTTTAGTTGTCTTCAATAAGAGAGAAAAAGAGTATGAAGTGAGTCAACCTCTTTAGCTAGACAGGAATGAAATGTCTTGAGAAGAGAGAGAGAGAGAGAGCAGACATAGACCTTGAATTATCTTTCTCATTTTCTGTTGTACTTCTAACACATGCTTGCTCACTAATTTTGTCTTCATAGCTTTGCAATTGGTGTGAGACCCCTTTTCAGAGATCACCCAAAATAGGGGCCATTTTCACATTGTCATGGCTGGTGTTCAACTGTGGTCTTTACATCATCACATCTTGCTGCCAAGTAACTCTTTTCCTGTTTTCTATCCCATGCCTGCTCTTAATGGCTTTTACCATTTAAGTTTCCTCCAGCCAATCAGAACTCATTGCTAATTTTCTGCTGATATTTTTAACCCAGGTGTCTGCTGCTATGATGACCTGGATTTCAGAAACCTACCTTTCTCTTTCCTATTCATTTCTTCTTTTTCATATATGTTCCTTTCTTTTGCATTATCTCATGGTAGACAAGTAAATCTTACTCGGAAACAGTTCACAATCAACTTGAGTCAATAATTATTTTACAATTGTGGCATAGTTTGGACTGCGGACTCAAATAAGTGAGTTCAAACTCCAGTCACACTGTGATGTTCACCTTTTAAGTAATACCCTTGAGAAAGGCATGAAACCCATTATTTCCCTAGCTATAGGTTAAATCATGTCACTGCTGTTTTTTGACAAGGATGGCATTAAATAACCCACAAAGGTTGAAATGCCATTAAACAAAAAATCAAAACTATACCACATTTGTAAGGGTACTGTGGTTTTGTAGTCGGTAGAGTGGCTCTCCCCACAACTCATGGTTTTGAATTCAGCTTTTTCCTTCTCTTAGAGGAGTTACATTATCCAGGTTAAAGAGCACAGTCTGTCCTACTATTTACCCAAAGCTAAGGGAAGAAAAGACAAAATTCATACCTTTCCTAAGAGCATTAGCCTGAAAATGAAATACAAAGAGTCTTGTACCAGATTTGAACTTGGTTCACTGAGTCCATTTCCTCATGCATGTACTTCAGATAAGAAAAAAAAAAAAATATATATATATATATATATATCTAAAGCTTTTGAATCCTTAGGCCCTTGACCTTCAGATACTTTGTACCTGAGCTTCTAAAGTGAAAAGCTCATATTTCAAATCATATTACCACCTACATTCATATCAGAAAAACAATATCAAATAATGAAGAATGAAAGAGTGGCAGTAGTAGTTTCTATTGACATTCTGATATTTTCAAGGTGGTGAGGCAGTCGTATTATCTCTGTTCCCAACTGGAGATGGGTCTAGATATAAATCTATTTCAGCATTCAGAAAATGTCACTATCATATTCTTGATAATCAGTGTCATCTCTGAGCTTATCTAACTGATAATCATGATAAAAAAGGCTTCATTTTCCACTGCTTGCTACGCTTATCATTCAATAAATGAAGTAGATCTATGCTTTCTGTGACTAGTACTTGGAGCATTTTGGTGATTTTTTATCCTGTTTCAAATTCTCAATAAGATCAAATACAAAACACATTCAAACTTTTCTCCAAGGTGCAGATATCCTGTCATTCTATTCAAAGAAAAGCTATTAATGGTCTTTATTTTAAGCCTTTTATGATTAGTATATAATGTGGTCTCTTTGAGGCCCAAAATATACTTTCAGGTGTATAGTAATAGAGTACACAGCTCTAAATATCAAGATTATAATTAGTAGTAAAATAATGAAGAACTCCTATAAATGAGTTGATGGTCTCAAAGAGTTAAGCAGGATTTTCGATAATTCTTATGTTCTACATTTACAACAGAATGAGGAGCCCTTAGCATGACATTTATCATCATGAGAAAGAGATTTATCCGCTGAGTTCAAATCCTTAACAAAGCTGTTTATATTGCACTTTGCGCTAATACCCATGGGAAAGTAATGAATTTGTTATCCTTCCAGATATGCATAAATAGTAAAGCAGACTAGATTCTTTAGTCTTAGTTAGGCAATCAGTATAGAAGAGGGAAATTTTGAATTCAAACCAGTTGTGCATCTCTAAAAAAATTGATCTTGTGCCATAACCAGCCCATCATGGAGGGGTTAGGTGAATACAGTAACAAAAGAAATTTACTTACTAGTGGAAATTTACTAAGCTTTTTGCTTAGATGTGGCACAAGGCCATATGAAAGGGGCACCCAATGAGACTCGAACTCACTCATGTAAATTTACAAGTCTAGCTTGCTAACCATTACACCACCAAAGGTGCCCTAGACTGCAACATCATAGTTAACAAGTTTGAACTCTACTTGGGCTATTAGGTTAATTTTCAGACTTTAATATCCTTACTATTGTTCTTCTACAAAAATAGCTTTGGCCTTAAATAACCCATGAAGGTTGATATGCCATTAAACAAAGAAACCAAACCAAGATAAAAATGGATAAAGCCTTTTTTCTAAAAGAGCGCTCTTGACATTAACACATTTACTGCATGCCATTATCACTGCATGAATTGCAAGATAGATATTTATGTGAGCTTGCAAATTTTAAATGGTGGTCACAGACTGGGGAGAAGTCATCACAGACATCAAGACAGAACAACAAGAATCAGACAAGTGATCAGGGCACTGAAAGAGATGGCAGAGGTTAGGCAAACAATAGATTTTTTTGCAAATCTTTGCTACACTATATCTTTCAAAGAAGGGAAAACTCATACTTTGTATTCCAACCCAAACAAATAGTAAAGGGTTAATCAGTTAATTTTCAAATGGAATTCATCATCATCATCATCATGTTGTGCTGCTAGCATGGACATCCCTGACCCTCTCTCGCCACTTCTCCCTATCATTCATCACCTCCGGCAGGTCTTCAGGGCTACATCCCATATCCTCACATAGCTGCTGTATGTATGTTCGAGCTGGTCGTCCTCGGCCATATGTGGGGGCCCATAAGAGTACATCACTTATGAGCTCATCCCTGCTTCTCCTGCAGTGTCCTGCATGTCTGGTTCCTTTAACTTGGATAGTTTTCATGATGGGAGGCAGGTGGCCGTATAGTTGTTGCCTTGTCGGGTGTTGCTGCCAGGACTTGTTCAATATTGCTCGCAACATTCTTGTGTAATTGCCGTCTAGCTTCTTCTCCAGCCGTTTAGTTAGCATCCAAGTAGTGCATCCATACAGCAGTATTGATATGACCGCTGCTTGGAAGAAAATGCGTTTCATTTTGTCAGTCAGGTCTGATTTCCATATAATCGATAGCCTATCGATAGCTGTCCATGCCTTCGTTTGCCACGTGTCGATGTCTGTTTCAGTTGATGAGACACTGCTTCCTAGGTAGGTGAACTTGTCTACTAGTTTCAGAGAGGTTCCGTATAGTGTGGAAATGTCGCCTGTTTGATTATAGCATATATATTCAGTTTTGTGTGCATTGACAACGAGGCCAATGCCTGCTGCGGCTCATTCCAAACTATACAGTAGTGTTTCGGCCTGGTTGGGTGTATTCGCCAGTATCGCTATGTCATCAGCGTAGTCGGCATCGGTAAATGTTTTTGCGGGGTACCTTCTGCTTCTTTTTTTTGTCAGCTCAAAGCTGTTTTCTTTGATTTTATCATTCGATGTTCTAAGCATGTAGTCTAGACAGATGATAAAGAGGTATAATAACTGAAATCCTCGTCTGAATTTGATTTTATTTTTTTATCACTATTCATTTTATTTGGAAGTCATATGGAGAAACAGTTAAATGTTGGTTCAAGTCTACATTTAGAATCAGAATTTTTTTTCTTTTGATGACCACTAATGGTTACTCTGCCTCATAGTTGATACAATTTCTACTGTAATGAGTTCAGTCCTTTCAGTAAGTTTCACTAAGTTTAGTAAACATCAATAATTATCTTGTGGTATATCAACAATATGGACTGGTTCATTGATACAAATGGATGAATAATATTTTCAATATTCAAGAAATCAAGAATTAATGTTGCTTAATACTACTTTTATGCTAAACTTATATTAATAACATTTTATCATTCAATTATATTGTGTTTTAAGAAAATCAAAAATATGTTTTCTTTAAGTCAATCCTCTATTACAAATAATATAGAATGAAAATTTCTATTGATATAAGATTAATAAAAGGAAATTGTAATTTTAATTTTTTATTTATTTGACAATTGTATCTCTTTTTTGTGTTTTTAATATATTTTTTGGCCACTCCATTTTATACTATTCATTAAATAATGCACTGAGTGGAGAAGTGAGGCCATATGGCCTATCTATGATTTGAATTGGGGGTTACTTTAAGACTTTGTTCATATATTTTGTGTAGAAGACAATACAGTACATTATACACACTATATGTTTGAGAGTCATTCAAAAAGTTTCAAGCCTCACCAAAATTTTAAATTGGTTGTGCAATTGTATTTTTTTTCACCTGCTCAAACATTAAGGCAGAAATCTGAATTAGTTTTTATAGTCTTTTTAAAAGAGGTAGTAACCAGCTCAGCAACGTAAGGTATGTATCAAGGGTAAAGTGGAGCAATCCAGGGAAAGTAGTAGTGCCCTCCCCTACACCTTGGTGTAGAAGCTATTGAAAAGGGAGCCCTTGACTATGGTCGCCAATTTTAGTTACTTTATTGCCCCAACAAAATGTTCAGCTATGGCTCTCTTTTTTTCTTTGGGTAAAGCTTAGAACTTTTTGAACGACCCTTGTACATGAATTTGAAGTAAAGTTGGCAACCTTAGTCAAGGATGACGTAAAGGCTCCATTTTCAATTGCTACTACACCAAGGTGATATGGGAGGGTGCTACTCCATTCTCTGAATTGCTCCACTTTACCCTTGATCCTTACCTTATAATGCTGAATGTTGAGCAAGGCAGCATCTAGTAACATTTTTTCGGTCCTTGGTATGACTCGAACTGGGATTGAGCCCTGGTCTCCCAGACCATTGGCAAACACTCTATTCATAAGGCCACTCACATGAATATACCCAACCCATACATAAATCATATGTATTTAGCACTGAGTACAAAATATAACTTTAAACTGTCATTTATAAGTAACTCTCAGATTTCACCTTTCCTACAAGCAATAGATGATTCAACATCATCACCGAGTCATGCTGATAGTACAAAGTTCCCTGACTCTTTCTCACCATCCATCTCTATCATCCATCACTCGTAGCAGATCTTCAAGGCTGCATCCTCTACCTGCACAGAACTGATGTAAATATGTCTTTGCTGGTTGACAAACACTGGCACATTTATGTGCAGGAGTCCATAAGAGAACATCGCTTATGAATTCATCCTTGTTTCTCCAGCAACTTCCCTTCTGTAACAAGTGAAGAAAAAAAAGTTATTTGTAATTATTTTTAAGTTTTATTTCCAATAGATCAACCCTTCTGCCCAGAGTATATGTATACACCCATGATTATTGTATTAAAAATAAATTTCATCTAAAGCATTAATGACTGAGAATAAACCAATCCATGCAGAGAAACTTGACACAAAAGTAATGCAATTTTTCTTAAACTTGAAAAATGGATAAAATTCAGTTATTATATTCTACCCTTTTGGTGAACTAAAGAACATCCTCATCTCTAAAGAAAAAAGATGATGAGTATTTTCTGACATTCATTATATTTTTTCCAACTTAGGAGAGTTCTTATCATGTATTGCCAAAAATTTCCTTGATATAAATTTCTTATATTGTGTCTATGTACATGAAGTAACAGACATTTGATGAAACATCTTAAGTATTTGCAAAACCAAAATAATATTTTTTTATATCTGCTTAAAGGAACTCCTTTTTTTTGTGGGCCAAGAGATTGCAAGAATCCTGGAGAAATAGTCTAATTGTTGTTGTCTAGACTTGGTGCCAAAGGAAACAAGATAAAATTTTATTCATTTCTAACTTAAAAAAGATTTCCCTGTCTTTTGTAATCAGAGTGATTTCTCTTTTGTGACAAAAGTTATGGAAGTCTATAAGTGATGTATTATCAATATAAATTTGAGTATGGAAGGTGAGAATCACCAAAATAACTATATAAATTGTTTATGAATCTATTATAGCTGATTTTATAAAAAATGGTATTATCATTGAGAAAAATATACATTGTCCTCCTGAGAAATCAATGTTTTCTTTTTGAATTCTTTAAGGGAAGCTTTCTGTAATAGATGTTTAAGTTAGAATAATATTAAATACCTTTTGCTTGAATATGTAAGATAACAAATTATGATTATTATTTATTGATGTACTCAGACAAGACAGAAAACTAAAGAAAATTAGTGGATACAATAACAAAAATGTGACTATAATTTCCAAGATGAGGATACAAGTCAAAGTAAATCAATGAATAGTTAATGAATACCTGTTTAGGACATTAGCCTTTGAGTCTAGTCCATTATTTATATTTAATTTTTTTCATAAAAATCATTAACATAATTGTTGGACAAAAAAAGTTATTCATAACCTTAGCATGTATTTTAGTTTTGTGCATAAATATCTGGTTATAACAGAACTAAAGTCAGAAATTTGATGGATATTAATTTCATGATATATATGTAATTCTAATATGCCTAAATGATTATAATGACTCATTTGACCATTCTAAAGATGAATATGACTATAGAATAAACCATTTTTAATAGAGCAACAATGCTGCTGAAACAAACAACATAGGGTGTTTATAGGATAGAATATTTAAACAAAAGAAATTACTGAAGAGGTTTTGAAAGATTTTTAAGGAAAGTGATTTCAGTTTTGATGAAAAATCGACAAATTCTGTTGATGATCTGCATTTGTCTGAATTTGATATAGTTTTGTTATGCTTGAAGTATTAGCTCATAAACTGAATACAAGCCATTCAACAGTTTACTTTTATCTGTAGCAATTTGAAAAGGTGCCTAAACCTGGAAAAAACAGGTTCCCCATGAATTGACAGAAGCCAACCATAAACCAAGAATGGACACCAGAAGTTCTCTGTACTTTAGTAAATGCATCACATAATTTTTGTACAGATTACTCATGAAAAATATATATTTTATAAGAATATAAAATGACACAGACAATAACATAATTGAGACAAATAGGCTAAAGTAAAACCTAAAATGGATATCCATCCAAGGTAAGTTTTTGTGAAAACTTTGTTGATATGTCAACTATGGAATATTTGCACAGTTTTGTACCTGATATGTAGACCCATGTTTTAAAATATGTCATACTTGCTTAGATTACTAGACTATTTTAACAAATGTATATATTACATATCTTGTTATATATATTACTTAGTTTATATTAAAATAAAAGCATTTTAAGCTTCCATGGAAAACTTTGGTTTAATATCACTTAGGGAATGGTTTCTCAGTTTTGTGTAAATCTGTGTTTTAAAATATTTCATATTTGCTTAGATTACTGCAACTATTTTAACAGATGTATATATTACATTTATTTGATATCTTGTTATATAGATAACTTGGTTTATATAAAAAAAAAATTATTAAACCTGCCATGAAGACTTTGTAAGTTTATCATTTTTTTATGATAAGAAAAACCCAACAGAACTTGTTTACTGCTAACTATATTTATTAAAGGGTTAATACCACCTTCAGAGTAGAAAGTCTAGATTTAAAAATTCTCTCCTGGAGAAGTGAAACCTTTTATAACTTTTGATAGCATCACCCATAGTTTTTATCTTAAAAAAATTTTATCACAAAATACTTTTTTCTAATTTTTTTTATTTCATAGTTTTAGTTTTAGCAAGACAGTTTTATATCTAAAAAAAAGCTTTCATTCAGAATTATTTTTTAGCAGCAAGCTTTCCAATATTTAAAAGGTGTATTTATCAAGATATCTTAAAATACTAGAAGAAAACACAAGTTTATACCACACTGCTATCACATCACCTGCCCTGTTTCTATATATCATACACACACTTCTCAGTCAGTTATTCAACTTCTGGTCTTCCATTAGTGAAATGTTCATTTTTCAATTACCAAATATCAATAATGGACAGCATCATAAACTTAGCCAGTTTTTATTTCATTATTTTTTTCCTCCTGATTTTTTTTTTTTTTTTTTTTTTTGAGAATTGAATGAAGTGCTGTTCATGGCTAAAGTTACGACTTTTAGTTTGTTGAATGACAAGTTTGGTTACTTTTGTCATCAGCACCTTCATGGATTCATTTCTGACATAAAAATAATATTCAAATAGTGAAGCTACTTTTCTTTAGTTAATGGAAATTCTGTCAATCAATGGAGATTCTAAAAAAGATAAAATCAGAATTCTTTCTCCACAAAACTTGGTGACTTAATGAAGGTTGATCAGATCCATGTTTCATTCTCTAGAAAATGTTCCTTCCATTAAATCTTGGTTCAAACTTTCTTTTGTAATTAGCTAATGAGCCTTTGTAAAATTTTTGATTTTAACTTATCTTCTTGCTTCTATGGTCAATGATCTACCTGTGGTAAAATATAGAAAATACACCTCAGTTCCCTTTGGATATGCTTGAAAGATCTAGAGTTTTTTCTTTAGCCAATGATGTCCTAGTTGGAAGTAAAGTTGGCGACCTTAGTCGATGGTGACCCGAAGGCTCCCTTTTTGATAGCTACTACACCAAGCCGTAGGGCAGGGCGCTACTCTTTTCCCTAGATTGCTCCACTTTACCCTTTATCCATACCTTATAATACTGAGCATTAAGCAAGGAGGCATCAAGTACCATTTTTTGAGTCTTTGGTATGACTTGACCTGGGATTGAACCTAGGTCTCCCAGGCCATTGGCAAGGACTCTAACCATCATACCAATGTGTTAAAAATACATCTCCATTTGTTTTGTTGATGGTATTATTAATCTTAATTTATTCAAACATATCAGGTAAAATAAAGAAAAATAGAAGTAGTTACTTTTTAAATAATTATCCAAGTCAAACACATAGTATCAAACCACTTCCAGAGGCACAGAAAGAGATGAACTGAGTTGAAATGTTATTTTGGAATGCTTACTTTTCTCTTTATGTGCATTTCATGGTTAAAGCCATGTAATCATGATGTGTACCTAAATGAGGTGGGGTCTATGTATTTTAGGTATTCCATGACAAACACATATGGAGAAGTGTTGTGTTAAATGAAAGTAATGTATACAATGTTATTCATTACTTTCATTTAACACAACTCTTCTTAATTCAACCAATCCTAACTCAATATATGAAGAAAACAATTTTATCCGCACCTATTATTCTGGTTAATGGTGTATTTTTTTTCGGTTCAATTTTCTCTCCCCACTCCACATTTTATGTATTGTACAATTCTAACTTATTTTCCAAAATATTAAACTCTTTTTGTTATTGCTATCACAATTATAATCTTAGCGTTCAAAATATTCATATTCTGTACTTCAAAATTTAGTTATAATTATCCTGATTATTTAACAAATAAGATAAATTTTACCTAAGGAGTAGGCAATAGGAATCACTGTATACAGTTGCATCTTCCTCAAAGAAAACAATAGAGATAGGTCCTTTGCACTTCTCAGCCACCAAAACTTTGATGAGAGACCTCTCTTTAAGCCTGGAACATTCTGTTTGATATTCCACCATTTTGTATTGCCTCAAAATAATGTCTTTTTTACTATAAACCAATTCCAAACAATGCAGAAATTGCAATTATGAAAAAAAAATTTTGAAAGAAAAATTTATTTTGCCTTTTCAAAAAAAAATTCCCTAATTTATTAAATGACCCTCATATATATCATAGGTCTCTCCCTCAGTCAAAAAATTCCTTTTATTCATTGAATGATCCTCATATATATATAATAGGTCCCTCCCTCAATCAAAAAACTCCTCTATTTATTGAATGACCCACATGTTAAACTTATTGGTTTCAGATTACTAAAAAAGATTTCACTTACAAAGGTTATTTGGATGATATTTTTCTCATAAATTTGTTTTCTTATAATGTTCACCAGAAACATGAAGTATTTAAACTTAAAGAACATGTATGCTCATTAATAAGATGGGTAATAACTTAGGAAGAGTAGGTATCTTAAGTAATCAGAAACCTAAGAGCCAAACTATGTAAGGATTAGTATTGGTTGATTGGTTCTATTTGCATGTCAACTTGTCTAGGATTATTTCATGCCTGAAGGTTAGAGAATCACATTCATTATATCTTCATATTGACATTTTTTGTGTAGTTGTTTCTTCAGAGATTTTTTGGTGGTGGGGAAGTTGCTCACAGTCCTATTGGTTGCAAATAATTTTTAAACAGATCTATTTGACATAGATGAAACCCTAACAGATACTAACACTCTGGGTCAGTGGACCTGAGAGTAATGGCAATGAAGGGATACTTTATAATCTCTTGGTGATACAGTGTATTCTAAGCCCTGTTAAGAGGGCAAAAAGTAAAGCATAGGCAATTCTACAAATAAGTTAATACATTAAAAAAATAAAAAAACAGATAATATATCAGTACCATTTCCCTTGGAATACTCTGAAAAGCCTGGCTACATCACTAATTTTTATCCTCATTTATTCCTTGATATTGTATTGACAATATTGATTATGAAGAGTAAGGTGTCACTTAAGCTGACATGATACATTTCAAAATTTATCACTTGTAAACACTTTTTGAAGGGCTCTAGGCAGGAAGAATCTTTTGCATGTGAAGCCACACAAGTTCTAAGAAGAAGAAGTATTTCTAGAGATGGTAAAAAGCTCCATGAAAAAAATTTCTGGAAGTTTTGAATCTTGTTTGGAGAGTGCTAGTCTTTTTATACATTCATGGAAGAAATAACTATGCAGAAATTGAGGTGGGTGCTTTGATGACAATAAAGGAATTTTTCTCAAGGCTAAGCACTCTTAAAATTGTAATGGGATTGCATGTTTCTCTTCCAGTACAAATAAAAATGAGAAAAGTAAGACCTTGTTCGGGTTGCACATGAACCTTCTATTTCAGAGTAACTCAGGTTATTTTATGAATTATTATTATGTAAGTTTTTCACACCAACATTAGCTGGTAGTGGTCTTTCACTGGAGCCTGAGTGACAGTAAGCCTCTCTGGCCTTCAGGACTTTTTTAGTATTCTAACCAATTCTAACCATACTGTGGTCAATATGGTTTTGATTCTTCCTCAGGTTTCCAGTTCCTCCAGTCTCTTTTTCAAGCCTGTGGGGACTGTTCCACATGCACTAGCTACAATCAATATTACTTTCATGTTCCACCACTTTTTGAGTTCTCTGGCAAGATCCATGTATTTGTCAATCTTTTCACTTTCTTTTATTTTCACTTTGTGGTCAGCTAGTACAGCAAAATCCAGCATATGACTAGTTCTTTTTTTTTCTCTTGGTAATTAACACTAGCTCTAGCCTTCTTGCCAAGATTGACTGATCAATTTTTACCTCAAAATTTTCTAGGATGGATTCTGTTTTGTTCATATACCATTTGTTATTATGGTTAGATTTTAAACTTTTGCACAATTCCCTGTGTATCACTTTCCCACCCAGTCTTGTATTCTTTTTGTGCCAATTTGCTGCTTTCACTTATTATTATTATAGTGGCAGCACATTAATGTATGTATATTGGAAAATTAATTCTTTGTGCCACTATCAAATTCAAAACTACAATGGCTGAGTTAAGATCAAAAATCAATCAATTCTCTCTCAAAAGCTATGGTTTCCTTTCTTCAAAGATGACCTGTAGCATTTAATAGGACATCTAGAGAATTATTCATTTTGAACCACCACTCAGCTGATATCAAATAATCAATTCAGAGCATGACTGTTAACAATACAAAATTTAAAAATCAATCTCTTTTTCAGAAGGGCACTCTACTGATCAATTATTTCCATCAATCTCAATTAAAATACCCTGATTAAGGTGTATGTTTGCAAGTCTGCCTGGGCAGATGTCAACCAAAAACTGTCAGGAGGCCTAAAATTTGTAACTAAAGGTTTCAGACTAACTGAAAATAAAAGAACTGAAGATGATGTCAGTTTTAAAAATTGACAAAACTTGCTATAAAATATTGTGTTCTTACAACTATTTCTGAATTCTGTTATAAAACTATTTCTTTCTCTTCTTAAAAATACAAAAAATAGACTAGATGGGGTATCTAGCATTTCTAATCATTGTCTTCCCTTGGACTTTGACAAATGGGGTCTAAAGACATACTCCAATCTGATAATTCAGACTGGCCTTTTTTGTCCCCTGTTCTTCAGATGGTAAAGACATATATTTTCTCATCTCTGTTCTTTGAACTTTTGTCTTGCTTCAGAATTGAAACATAAGGCCTACATAGCTTTGGTGACAAAAAAAGACAAAACTTTTTACTATATTTGGGACTCTTTCTTATATATTACTTAATCATAGAACTGTGTGTCCAGTTTGTCTGTTGAAATATAATTGTGTATTCTTTTAATACTTACATGCTTTATATGTATGTATTAAATATCCTATATGTGTATATGAGTTTATTTTGTTTATCTTCCATTTTTTTAGTGTTCGTATATTATTCAATATATTAATGTTGATATTGGATCTTGGTAAGTGGGGATGTAACTAAATACCCTCACTAACATTAACCATTACCAATAACTGGTTACCACTCCAATGAAAGATTATTTCATAAATGTTAATTCACTTACAGAAGCAAAGAATAACATTGAAAAGTATTCTGACAAAATATTTTTAAAAAAGAAGAATTTTATAATAATGTTTTTGGATAAACAACATTAGCAAGGAAAAGAATAATCTTCCTGCTGGAGTGTTTTGTATCCTTTATTCTTTACTAGACAGTTGCCTACCCCTAAAAAAATACCCATTATTCTTCTATATGACCTGCAGCAACCCCTGAGGTCAAAATTAATATTATTTACCCCCCACACACAATTTGTGATATTGAGAAACATTTTTGTAAACTTATTATCTCTTTCCATTTGGTAGGAAACAACATTTTTTATCCTAAATTGACCTGTGGTGACCTCTTATATCAGCACCACTTATTTCATGTTAATCCTCAAGTCAAGTTAATTTTATAGACTAATTTTCAGCCCCCAGTGTCCAGCTGCCATCTATAAAATATATACAACCAAGCAACTGCTGGCTTTATTGGTGCACACTAAGAAAACGAAGATGATCTTTGAACATTTAGACACTTAAACAGTTCTTAGAGCACATAATGGAATTGGTAAACTGAGTTAAAATTCTGAACAAGGCTTTTTACAATAATTTATACTTAATGCCCAGGAAGAAAGACAGATCTATTTTCCTCCTACTAGCAAAGGGTAAAATAGTAAAGCAAACTGGGCTCTCTACCAAGACGTGTCAGCAACTTTTCAGATTCAGTTTTAATTCTTCTCAATGAATGACTTACTCACCCAAGGTTATAAAGCCCAGTCTACCTAAATATTTTACCCCTAGCTAGAAGAGAGAGAGAGATCAATTCATGAGTTCCCCTACCTTGTTGGTGGGACTTAAGATAGACTGACTAATATTTACTGCTGAGGTGTAAGATGTGCTCCAACAAAAAGGTTGTCCTAAGTATAACACTATACTGCATATGATGGTGAGGTTCCAGTTCTGGATCTCTGTGGAGTGTAGAGTACCTCTTTTAGAGTCTCATCTATGGGTCGAATAGATCTGTTTTAAAATTATTTCTATTGAATAGGAATACTTGATATCATATAACAATGTACAAAAAACAATAACACAAAAAATATAAATATAAATGTACAAATTATGATTTCATAACTTCTAGAAATAAAATATCCCCAGACAGTTTGATATGCCATTAAAATCAAAATAATCATGCCTTTCACAAAGGCATTATTTGAAAGTTAACATAAATATCCCCAGCCAGAAATGGAATTTTCCATACCAATTGCATTTCCCAAGCCACTAACACAAAAACCACACAAGCACAATCAATCATTCACTTCCACTTTGATAAAACAATAATAGATACAAACATACTGATATTGATGAGATAGATATGTATCAATAGACATACATTTATTGATCAATAAAACATGTTTAATCATTATTATCCTTATGCAGATATATATTTTTGAAGGACATATTCCATCCTCCAAGTAATGAGAGAGCAACCTACTTAGATTGATTAACTGTACCATTAAGTAAGAGCATTTTCTAGTTTCACATTAAGCTTTTTCTGGACTTGGTTATTTCCTAAGTGTTGAAAAACATGGCTGAGTGGGAGTGATGGCCGTAAATTGATTATCTCCCTTTGCAAAAGAAACTTCCAAAAACATAAATAACAAAAATAATTTCAAGAAACCATAGTAAAAAAAATGTTGAGGGTACATTTTAATCATATACTGTCGTTGGTTTTTATTTTCATTGATTATTTTTTTCCCTCAATTGAATGGTTTTCTTGGAATATATGTTTGGGCAGTCGATGTTTCCAAAAGAATTAGTTGGCTTGATAAGGTGAATTTTTCTTTCACTAAAAGTAATTTTTTTTACGAACCTAAAAACTGATGATGCATTCACGTTTCTTTTCTTTTCTTTTTGCTCATCATAGCAATTTCCTTAAAAGTATTTGGTCATGTTTTTTTTTAGTTCTAACTTTTCACTTTATTAATCTTTAATTTTCATTCATTATAAATAACTTTTTGCATCATATTTTCTTTCTTGATATTGTCACATACCCATTCAGGGTATATATCATATAATGTTTTCATATATATAGCCCTTCACTCAGCCACTCGGGCAGCACCCATCACTTTACTTCACTTTGTTTTACTTTCATCCCATCTCACACTGTTTGTTTTCATTCATTGTCTTCTGATGTCATCTCCTATTGTATTATGATGTTCCCAAGTAAGTTATTCTATTTCAAGTCTGTAGTATGATGTTCATTTTCCTAGTAGCATGACTACAAAGTTGTCCCCAGCCCAGTTAGCTGGGGCAGTTGAATACACCAACTGCATCTCTGCAGACCTCTCCAACAAGTATCCTGGATATAACACTAAACAATCTGATGGTGAGGCTCTAGTAATGCTGGAGTTTTAGGCAATGTGAAATACTCCTTCATTGCCATCACTCCCTGGTCCACTCTGGCCTAGAGTGGTAACACCTGATATGGGTCAAATAGAAGTGTTTGACATTTGAAGTAAGTGCTAACAAATGACTTATACTAAATTGAATAGTTTGAAATAGAACTATTTGATCATTTAACTGTGGGCAACCAATTCAGTTATGTTGAACAGAATTATAAGTGTTAGATAGCAATAATTGAAACCATTTAACAGTGTAGAAATGATGATGGAGACAGTGTGCAAAAGAATTAGTTCTCATTTAAAAACTACCAACAAACAGTTCACTTACAAATCATATATATATATACATTTAAATGTGTGCAAACAAATGACTGATGTTTAATTGTTACTGTTATATAGCAATACTTGAACCCATTTAACTGTGTGCAAAAAAGAACTCAGGCTCATTTAAACATGTTTTCAATAAAATGTTCTTACAAATCATATATATTTGATATATATGTATAAAGAGGATTTGGCATTAAATAACCTACAATGGTTGATAGGCCATAAAAGGAGGTGCCCGTAGTGTAATGGTCATCGTCGTAGGAAATGGACATGGCGACACGAGTTCAAATCTTGGACGAGACCGATTGCATTTTACAAAGCACTAATACCCTTGGGAAAGGTATGAATCCAATTATTCTCCCTCCAGCTATGGGTAAATAGTAGGGTAGACTAGGTTCTTCAGCCTTGGTGAGGCAACTACTCTAGGAGAAGGAAAACTGATTTCAAACCTGTTAAACTCCGCTTAAATATTGACCTTGTGTCATATCCTGCCCGAGCGGAGGGGTTGGTAAATATGGATAGGCCATAAAAACCAAACCAAACCTATAAAGCTATCTCATTCCTTCATATGCAAATTACTAGGGTGAGTCAAAAGTTTTGCAATATTTTGATAATGAGACAATTCAATATCTCCAGATACTTTTACCAATGTTGTGACTGTAACAAACCACACTGGATCATGAGATACTGAACTCACCTGACACTCTCTGAATTCTACTTGCCAGATATGTCTCTTTGATTTGGTGCATGTCCTGGAATTCACACTTTTAGGCTTTCTTGCCCTTGTCTGATTGTCAAGGATCTTGCAACTATCTAGTTACTATACTGTCATCAACTGCACCTTTGCTTTTTGCACAACAAATGGTTTTGCTGGCTTTCATGGTGTAATGGCCCAGCTCAAACTCATAAAGCATAAGTTTCTGAATTAGACTATGTTGCACACTCATCTAAATGTCTTTAAAACACACATGGAGTGAAACAATGCGCAATATGTCAGCACATCAACTATCATGACAGTACCATACGCACCAGGTATCTACCATGGTTTGAACAGCTTAGGTCACATGATATGTGTACGACAAACTACCATATACTAAAATATTGCAAAACTTTTGACTCACCCTAGAACATACAACCAATGTTTAACATTACTTCAAGCTGTTTTATGGAAAATATTTAATTATCAACCTTCACTAGGAGTTTTAACTACAAACAACAATCAAGTCTTTAAAGGAAGAATAACAACAAATTTATAGAATTCAGAAGTGATGATATCTTTTAATGACCAAAATATCTACGTTGATAGTGTGACAATATAAGGTCTTCTTCCCCTGTGTGCATATATCAAGGTGCAGTAATGTGTATGCCCATAGGTGCAAGATGTCTATATGAGTATATATGAATAAAAGCATAACATATATGTATATACATGTATACAGGAATGAGTGTACCTGTACATGTGTACATGGGTTTGGTCGCATATATTTATGTATATACCTGGTTGTATGTGTACTATAGTATCAAAAGGATTGCTGAACAAGTTAAGGGGCTCAACTTATTTTAATAGGTGATGAAATAGAAAAAGAAGGATTTATTGATGGGGATGACAGGGTTTTTTTCAATATTCATAATAAACTCAAGTATGGTCAGCGGACAGATATCATTTTTTAAAGTAGTCAAGTATTTGGGTGTTGTAGCAGACAAAACAGTTTCCTTTTTGGAAGTGTAGACCATATATATTCAAGAAAGTAATCAGAAGTTAGGCAGTAGTGTTTGGGCTGCTGGGCTATACCAGAGGCCTTTCCTTAATCACCATAAATGGTTACTAGAAAATCATAGCAGAGTTAGGAGCTGGCTGTTAAATGAAATGAGATTGGATACTGATCCATGTCCCACTTGTGAGAGATCAACACCCAAATCCATATCGCAAACAGTAACATCATCACCATCCCCACCCACCCAACGAGGATAAACCAGAAGAGAAATTGTCGTCAATAAAGATGTCCATACAATTTTATTCTTAGGTGTGTTTTATGGTGGACCTGATCCATGAGGTATACAATTTCACCCATAAATCAGCAGCCAATAGATCTCCTTTTAAAAATGAACACAACATGAGTGTGACGGCAAATTGAACTAAAATCCCAAAATGGGACTTTATTTTCGCACGTGTGAAGACGGGGCAGGTTGGCACTTGATCCCCTACAGAAATAAGTCCTGTTCAGAGTTCTTTTCTCAGGCAGATAAGAACTGGCATATTACGTGAGGGAATAATTTAAGGCCAGACTGACCGCCGCTGGCAAGGGGTTCCAAATTTCACACTATCACACACCCACCAGGTCGCTTTCTTCTTTCCCCGAGATAATGGAAGAAAGTGAGCCTATAGGTCTTAGTTGTAATAATATTAATACTGCTATAGTGGTAGTCGGTAACTCCGGTTTCCCGTGTGATACTTTAGGAATTAAGAGGACAGTTCTAAGCAAGATAATATAAGGCGAATAGAAGCTGAAAGGAAAGCATGGAATAATAACATAGACCACATGGTAAAATGAAAATACATAAGTTCTTTACTACGGTTATATACATATATATGTTCAAAGTGTCAAAAATATGTAATAGGATAGTCCATGAATATAAATGTCTTTTCTTGGCTTTTATCCTTTTTCAAATTGAGAGAGAGTGGTAAACAAAGTTTGGGTGTAAAGGGAAAATGTCCCAAAGTTACTTATCTTATTTTTTTGACGGGGTTCACTGGAGAATTTCTCTTCTTTCACGGGCTAGTAGACTTTGTATTGCTTTTAATGCTGGCTTGAGAGACTCAGGTCTCTCATGTCTCAGTCTTTTGTCTTTAGTCCGGAGTGAAATGGCTATCGTCCGTCTGCCACGAGACTTGTCCAAAAACTACCTTTTTTTGTACTTCTTCCGTTGAGGGGAAGGGGACCCTACTTCCGTTTGGGGTCCCCCCACCAATCATTTGGCTTCATTTTCTCTTTCCCCTTCCGATGTCCGGCGACCCAAGGTCACTTAAGTGCAAACATCTGTGTGACCCACAATCATTTCTAACGGTCACTTTTTGACTGCTAGATAATTTTAGTTCAACGGGTGGGGGTATCATTCCCACCTCCTCTTCTCAGTGAGCCATCACGTGACAATGAGGAACAGACATCAGTTTATCATTGAGGCTGAGCAAACTGCATCTGATATCACTTCCACAGAATGCATGAAGAAAGAATCAGTTACTTACTGATTTTGTTGTGTTGACATTCTGTCATGACCCTTGTTAAAAGATTTCTCATATTTCTTTATTGTTTGTTTGTTTTTTGTAAACTTTTTTTTTTATTTAGGAAATATCAATATTGCATTTATTAATGTTTCTGCATAAGGTAGAGGTAGTTTAGTCTTTTTGCCATAATGACCTTTATATTGTTGCTTTGGACTTGAGCAGAATTAATGTCACTTCATCATGCTGCTGGGAAAGAAAGTCAGTATTTTTTGTATCTGCTCTTTATATCTGAATTGTTTACAGTAGCAAAAAGGTTCCTTCATAGACTTGATCACTGTCTGCCATCAAACTTTTGACAAAGGCAGATATTTTTCATGTAAATATTTATGCACACATTTTACGTGAAAAAATGATTAAATACATGTTTCTAAGCAATTGTTAACTAAAAAAAAATATGATTCCAACATTTTCTCTTGTTGAGGAATAACTTGATTATGCAGTCAAGCATCAACTAACATCAGTTCAGGTAAATATTTTGCCAAATTAGAGCATATTTAATTCTGGTAAAGCATTCCCACTAAATCTAATTTCTACTATTGGTGATTTGAATGTAGAAAAAATTAACATGAAATGTTTCCTATTTTAGAAGATTCTGATATTTATATAAGGTTTTGAAATAACCTATAACCAGTTTTCAAACTTGTATTCTATCAATTCCTCATACATATTTGTATATATATAGGGAGAAAGAGAGAGAGAAAACAGTCCCTTAGAACTCACAATGTGAAGGAGAAAGCAAACAGACCATCCAAGTGATAATTCTTAAAATTCTTAATCTACTTGAAAAGACTCTTGTCAGATGAAACACATTACACAAAACATAATCAATATAAAAATTTGATATTTTCACAAATTTTTCTTTATATATATATATATATATATATATATATATATATATATATATATATATCATCTTTAGTACTGATCAAATGTACTATTCATTTCAGATGACAGTCCACTAGAGATTCACTATATGAAAAAGAGAGCCTGAAATAATTCACTTCCAAAAACTGTCTAATGGATAATTCTTAAAATTCTTAATCTATCTGAAGAGTCTCTTATCAAATGAAACACATGTAACACAAAACATAATCAATGTAGAAGTTTAGTAAGTTCACAAACTTTTTCTTGTATATATATATATATATATATATATTCAGTAGTGTTCAAATGTGCTATTTATTTCAGATAGCACATACAACTATTGAGTATCTAGAAATTTTGAGGAATTATTCTTAACAGCTTTGAAAATATAGAAGCTGCTTACATGCTTATAGGATTTGGAACTTAAAAGGAAACAAAGCAGTTTCTGGTCATACTACTCAAAATTGGTTTAAGCCTTTTAAAAGACCTAACAATCTTATAGTTGGTTAGTTGTTTTTTTATGGCATATCAACATTTGTAGGTTATTTAATGCCAAATCCAGTTTTATACAAATAAACAGTTCTATTTCAAACAATTCAGTTTAGCATGAGTACACAGTTTGATTGTCCAAAACATTTCTAATTCAAGCAATTCAGTTTAGCATAAGTATAGATTTTGTTTACACACAGTTAAATGTCAAAACAGTTCTATATTAAACAATTCAGTTTCACATAAGTAGAGTTTCAATATCAAAAACTGCTCCATTTCAAGTAATTCAGTTTAGCCTAAGTACACTGTCTAATTGTCAAAAACATTTCTTTTTCAAGCTATTCAGTTTAGTCAAACAGTTCTATTTCAAACAATTCAGTTTAGCACAAGTAAGCAGTTTAGTTCTATTTAAGCCATTGATAGTACCCTATCAGGTGCTACCACTTTGTGCCAGATTGGACCAGGGAGCAATGGCAGTGAAGGGGTGCTCTGCATTCCCCAAAGCTCCAGCATTACTGGAACCTCCCCATCAGATTGTTTAGTATCATATCCAGGACACCTGTTGGGAGTGGGGTCTTACCCCTCTGCAGAGAAGCAGTCAGTGTATTCTACAGCCCCAGCCGACTGGGAAATTTATTATTGAGGAACTGACCATCAACAATCACTATTGACTCAATGTCGATGCTCTCTTAACTTAAATATATTTGCTTTATCATTAATATTGAGCACTTCATACATAGATATACAAGGGTGGTTCAATAATTCTATAGCCTAATATACTTAGATGCTTAATTTTGATAGATATTTTTCCAAAATGTTTGAACTTTGTGATTAATACACAAGTATTGAAGAAGTACATTAATAAGAAAGATATTCTTGTCTAAAATAAATGCTTTTCATCATTCAGTTTACTGAGAACCTTTTGGTGTGTTTCAACAAAGTCCTGAGATTGAAGCTATATTTACCAAGAAAGAGATGAACAATGAATGAAACATTAATTTTCTTCAAAATAATCTTCTTGGCATTCAAGACCTTTAGTCTAGTGAGTTTTACATTATACAAAGCATCTTTAAAACTCCACTTGTATGTGAAGCTGCACGATCATATTTCTTTGAGTTTCCTCTACATTCTTAAATCTTATTGTTGTGATGAATTTTCAGTTTAGAAAAAGTCACATGAAGTTAGGTTTGGGAAATATGAAGGGTGTTACACTTACATAATCCTGTGTTTTGCAAAAGACTGCTGATTAAAAGGTATCATAACTCCAAATTAAAAGTGTTGAGAATTGGCAGTAGCTCATCTAAACAAGGTCTAGACCTCAATGAAGATGTCAAGCTATTATTATGCTACTATATAAGTTGTTCAGTTGTGTAGACATTATCATTTAAATTTTAAAATTTTAAAGATTTTGTGTGTGTGTGTGTGCTAAATACATGTAATATATTTAATGTGTTTGAGTTTGTGCGTTTAGTCATGTATGTGTATACATTTAAAATCTAGCAATTTCATATAGGCACAGTTCCATTTGGCAAGAAAACAGTGTATGCTGCTTCACCAGTCAAAGAGTCTAGCCTTAACACAGCCTTTTGCATCTAAAAATACAAATCTGTTTAGTGATAAATGAATAGGTGATTGGTCACCTCAACAAAGCAATCATTTGCATATTGTTAGCCATAAGTAAACCATCTTGCCAGACTTTTCAAGTGCTTTTGGACCAAATGCCAGAATTGACCACTGAGAGATCAAACAATGCCTTTTTTGGCAACATTTCTTTTATGCATATTTCTTTTAGATTCCTAATAGATATTGCAAGAGATAATGACACATTCACTCTTGCTAAATGACAAAATATCAATGCAGATTGTATTAAAGTTTAGCATTTGCCATAAATTGTTTTATTAAAGAACCAAAGATTTGGTGCATTTTTTTCTTGTTTGTTTTATTCACTGATTCATTAGGTTCCCTGACATGTATATTTATCTGATGCAGTGTAGATCCGTGACATACATAGCTAAAAGGTGCATCATCCAGGGATGTCTTTGTTTTAATGGCATATCAACCTTTATGGGTTATAGTTAGGAACCAGACTTAACAAAAAATATCAGAGTTATTCTCCCAAGGGATAAAAAGAGAGTTGCCTCCTGAAGACAGTGTATTGTAGGATTTGTGTGGACTGGAAGAACAGAGACACAAGAGACAGTGAGAGGAACTTGGTCTGCCATGATACATAGTCGACAGACATTTGACTGGTGCCCACAAGTCCATCTCTTTTCCTTTTGTTTACAAATTTTTCTTTATACATAAAGACCTAACAGTTATTTAATGCCAGATATCCTTGAAGACAAACAGTAGTAGCACTATTTAACTCATAGCTGGAGGAGTAAGAGATTTCATACCTTTCACAAGGGTATCAGTCCAGAAGGAAACATAATAGCATGACTGGAGTTCCAACTCACTCACTACAATGTCACAGTCCAGCACATTAACCCCTACACTAAGGAGATTCCCAGCAGACTTTAATTTTACACTCCTTATATGCCATACCACCCAGGTGGCATGACTTACAATACACCAACTGTGTCTCCTTCCATGGGGGTAAGACCCTCCTGCTAAAAAAAGGATGCCCTAGGTATGCCAGGAAACTGTATCTGGTGGTGAGGCTCTAGTTAAGGAACTCAAGGAAGTATGGAGTACCTCTTTATTGCTATTACTCCCAGATCCACTTTGATCTGGAATGGTAGTACCTGTTTGAGCTTTAATAGCTTGAAATAGAAATATTTTTGACAATTAAACTGTGTACTCATGCTAAACTGAAGTATTTAAAATAGAACTGATTATTTGTATAAAAATGAATTTAGCATTAAATAACCTACAAAGGTTGATATGCCATAAAACCCAACCAACCAATCTGTTTTATCTGAATTCATGTAGAGACTGATGCCACTTGTTGCTTGCTCCAGGCTTGCAAACAAATCCTTACTTTGTTTTTGTCAACTACTTTTTTAAAATGCATCTTCAGGTGACTTATTCCCAAATGAATTCCTCCTGAATCACTTTTGAGCAGCATAGTCACTAACTTGATTTTTTATGAAAAGCTGTATACTTTCTTTTAGCTGATTCTGTTGCTTTTGTTTCAAGTTTAAATTTCTACAAGAGACAAACTCTCATAATTAACTGTTTTTGGCAGCTATGTTGATTTCACCCATTATTATTGCAATAATATTATTGGTAATAAATGATAAGTGTAGGCAACCAGTCAAAAATGATTAGATTAATGTATCTATTTGAAGGATTTATCTCTTTTTTTTTAGACTGATAAAGCTGTTTTCTAAAATAATCATTTGATAAGGGATTTTTTTCAGACATTTCATGATTATTAAGGTTCAACCCCAGTCCATTTGACTTAGAATTAATTCTTCTCAAAAGGACATATTTTTTACAATACACCATCTGATGTAACTTCAAACTTAATATTAAATCATGTATTGTTACATGTCTCTCTCTCTCTCTCTCTCTCTCTATATATATATATATATAAATGCATTAACCCAACCCCTCCACCATGAGTAATGTGACACAAGGTCAGTTTTTCAGCAAAGAATTGCTGATTGGAATTCACAGTTTTCATTCTCCTTGACTGGTTGCCGAACAAAAGTGAAAGAAATCAGTTTTCCCTGCTATTTTCTCATAGCTGGGGAGAGAACAGATAGATTCATATTTTTTTGTAGACATTAAGATGAACTGAGATGCAAACAGCCTAATCAAGGATTTGTGACTTGGGTCACTGATTCCATTTCCTGCAACAAATCATTGCACTAAACATGCATTTAATTATAAATAAAGCATATTGTTATTGTTTTGATTAGAGTAAATTGTTAACTTTTATACTTTGTATTTGATCTGAAGATTGACTATGGTTAGAATATGCATTTATCATATTTACCCAACCCCTCCGCTCGGGCAGGATATGACACAAGGTCAATTTTTAAGCAGAGTTTAACAGGTTTGAATTCAGAGTTTTCCTTCTCCTAGACTAGTTGCCTCACTAAAGCTGAAGAACCTAGTCTGCCCTACTATTTACCCATGGCTGGAGGGAGAATAATTGGATTCATACCTTTCCCAAGGGTATTAGTGCTATGTGAAATGCTATTAGTCTCGTCCAGGATTTGAACTCATGTCGCCATATCGATTTCCTACGACGATAACCATTACACCACGGGCACCTCTATCGTTAGAATATGCATTTATCTTAAATTAGTAGACATACTATCTTCCAAAGAATATTTCTTTTAGCTTGTGTTCATTAATGTAAATATCTTTGTGCATTTACACACATACACAAACTTACATATACACAGATATGTGTATATATATTGTTGTGATGATGACCAAAGAAATACATGGTGAACACAAAACATTGATCGAAAAACATAAATATTCAAGTAACAGTAACAAGATACAAGTGAACCTGTCTAAACAGTAGTTAGTTGATAAAAAGCTTAGAGTCCAGTGTAGTAGTGACTATCCGTCCACTACACAAATGGTATCCCACATGATTGTGTCACACTGATTGGTGCACTCTCGTTGACATGTATTTATGGAAGTGGGCAAGTCCATTATGTAGGGAGTACAACATATATATATATATAGAGAGAGAGAGAGTGAGAGATACACACACACATATATATATATATAATTGCAATATCTCTAACTAAAAATGAAATTGCATAAATATACATAAGAGGTTGTAATTATTTTTGGACTGCTACCTATTCATTTTTTTATCCCAGAGTTTCACTAGTGTAGAGTTTGGTTATAAAGTCATAAGCAATGTTTAATAATACCTGTTTGCATTGTATAATGTTCCTCAAAAGATAATAAAATCCCTGGTATCTTTGATATAAAAGAAAATTTAACTTTTTATAAAAATTAGTTTGTGCTATACTTATTTATAAGCAATAACATGTGTGTCTGTGTTAATAAGTGTCTGTATTTATGTAGATACACATGGTAGTATTTCTAATTATTCAGATGTCCATGTATCTATATGCTTGAATTTAGATGTCTCTTTATACAAGCAAAATTTGCCCTTTAATATTGAGTTCCTTTTGGCCATTTTAAAGATTAGATCTTTAAATAAGGTTGGCTGTGCACTGGTAATCCAATGTATATTCTTTCTCTCTCTCTCTCTCTCTCACACACAAACACACACATAGAGTGATGTTAAGCACTAAGTGAACCATTTATCACATTTATCCACTTAAAGAAGTCTGTACAGAAATCTCAAGTCTGCCAAGATACTTCATTTGATAAATATTATGACCACTAACTTAATGCTTATCAGATCAAGTCTCTTTTAATCTAAGGAGATGGTTCATGCCATTAGTCTTATATGACATAGTTCCATGCCTTGGGATTCAGTTGGTCACACTTTGGGGAAAACAGTACTTAATTTAAAAAGTTAAGAACCTGGAGAGACTTAAATAAAGTCCAATAAAAGATTATAAGACTAAAGATTACAAAACCAGGGTTTGATTCCATGATGTTGGGTCAGTAACATTTTTGTTAAAGAATTGCTGGGTAGATTTTATATCGGTAACAAATTCAGTGCTATCAATGAAAAAAATGTTGCTCTCAGATTAGAATTTGGACAAAACCAAATTTACCATGAGATCACAAATGGCAAGCAGCCAATAAGCTTGTACAGGAATAAGATAATAATTAGTATGTTAAGTTCCAGGTTTCACGACTTGTGTTAGAGAGAGAATTAGGATACGAGTAGGGAACCCACAGCCTTAACATCACATGAATCTTTCTCAACTATCAAGTGGAGCCTTCCACATCTTTATCAAAAGATTGTTTAAAATTGCACAAGAAATGAAGTATTTGGTTTTCATACTCCCCACTTGCACACAAATTATTAGAAATTGAGTACACCTCATCATAGCATAATGGTTAACAAGCTAGTCTAACAAATCAGTTATGACTGATTAGTGAGTGCAGTCTTCACTTGTGCCAAATTTAAGTTGAACTTTATTTTTTGGGTACCTCACCTAATGTAATGCTTAACTAGTTGGGTTAGATTTTTCTTAAAGAGTTTGATTTTCACTGGGTACCTCAAAATTCTGACTTTGTGCTAAGTTAAGTTAAGCTCAATAAATGACAAGAAAAATTGGGTTATATTATGGTGAGTGAGCTAGACTTGCAAACCATTCTTAATAAATTTGATTCTCACCAGGTGCCCCATAATTCTGACCTCATGACAAACTAACCATAACTTAGATAAGCACAGTTAAGTTGTTGGGAAAATTAACATCACACTAGTCAATTTAAGCACCAAATCAAATTACTAAACTGATATGAAGAAAATAGTAATAATCATAAAAGTCTATTTATCGTGGTGTATTGATTCTAAAATGTTTCTTGTATTTTTTATTTTTACGATTAAAGAATATTAAAATACTGAAGTAGGGTAAATGTTATATATCAAATGCTTAAATGTCATAACTGGAGGTGACAATGAAGAAACAGCAGGTACTGTAAGCAGCCTGTGTTCGCAGTACATGATTGGTCAAAAAATATTTTTCAACAGTGGGATATCACTGGGATGAGTCAAAAGTTTTGCAATATTTTGCTTAAAAAAAGGCACATTTCTGTGGTTCCAGATGCTTTTACTGAGATCATGAAGGAGAGGAATCACACTAAACTCTAAGAGGCTGAGCTTGCCTGATAGTCTTTCAGTGCTCCTAACCAGATTTACCTCTTTGGCTTGGAGCAAGGTCTTGAAATCCACACTTTTAATCCTATGAGACCTTGCTTGATCATTGGGATTCTTGCAATCTAAGTGAAATTTCTTCAACCATCTAGTTACTGTGATCGAGAGCACCTTCACCATTTGTACAAGTAGTGAATATTGATATTAGTTAAAAAATATTTTATTTCACCAGAAATATTTCATTTTGCTATTGGAAACTTCTTTTATATCTTTATCAAAAACAATCTGGTCTTCTATATTAGGATTGAAGGTTTTTGTCACAAGCTTGCCAGCAATTGTCTGTGGGACTGTCAGGTTTATCATCAAATGATGATGATTCTGTTGCTTTTTCTTCTTCAAGTCAAGCTGTTTACTTCTAAAAAGTTGATGCATTTTTCAATATTTGTGTGTGCGTGTGTCTGCTTAGCCAAGAAATTTCATTGATTTGTTAAGTAAAAAATATTGAACAACATATGTATCATTTTAGACTTACAGTCTAGTCATGATGAAAGCACTGGTTCCTGCAAGACTATTTAAATTAAGCAATGATTAGCCTGGTCAGTACTGAGATTGCTGATCACTAGGTAACGACAGATACTGAAAGTAGCCTAAGGCCCATAGGCCCAAATAAGCAAAGCTTAGTAAATAAAAATTTGACAAAATTTAGGATGTTAAGCAGTAATGAGCTTGGTCATATCTTAGATGGGTGAACACTAGAGAATGGCAGCTACTGTAAGCAGCCTAAGGCAAAAATAAGCAAAATTTAGTAAATAACTACATTACTATATTGTTTGGCTCTGTATAATCTTTCATGATGTATTTGGTGCCATATAAGCATCATTCCTCTGCTTACATTTAATATTATAGAATTAGACAAAGTATAAGTTTTGCTACTCCCTGGTACCAAAGTAAACATTAGCCTACCAGGTACCTGAATTGTACATATAAAACCATTTAAGCAGAAGAGGGTGGAAAGGGAGTTCTTATATTCTATCAAATAGATTTTATCAACAATGGTCTGCTTGTCCACAAAAAAATCTGAATCCTCTACTGACAAAACCAATTTACCATTCTCATCTAATTTTCTAAGTGATCCCAGTATTTAAAAAATCTGGTGGCAATTACCAATGAACTATCACTGAGCTGACCTATAGATATTAGCCCAAAGTTGACTAAACTATTCTAAGGGTTAAATATTAAATGGATGCTAAAAATAAGTATTTAATAATAAAATGTATAACTGGACAACTTTGGACTTCTATCTTGACAGGTCGGTTCAGTGACAGTTACAACCCCATGTTATGTCATTTTGGCCTAAATCAAATTCACCTTCATGCCAATTTTCTTGACTAAATTTTTGTTCAGTGACTGTCATTATGTCTAATGTTATGTCACTCAGCAATGTCACGTAAATTATTATAAAAGGTCATGAAATAAATAAATTGGTCTATATTCATCTGTCTCTTTCTATTTATCAATCAGTCTCTTCAATTCTCTGTATCTATTTATTTATCTATCAATTCATATCTATCTCAGTCTCTTCATACCTCTCCATCTCTATCTATTTATCTGTTCATATCTATCACAATCAGTTTTTATACCTCTATCCATCTTAGTTGTGTCACGTGGTCTCCCACTGAGAGAAAAGAAAAAAGGAATTACTACTATCCCTCTGTGTTTGAATTAGCTAAAAAGAGGAATCTAGGTCAATTCCTCAAGTAATAAATCCAGGTCAGAATGGAAACCAACAGATATTTGCACTCTGTGACCAGATGGGTAAAGAATGGGGTATAGGGACATATAGTAGTCCTAACGAATTGCCTGGCAGGGAGAGAAGAAGATAGAAGCCAAATGATTGGCTAGAATCCCAAAGCGGAAATAGCTCCCTTCTTCTGTCAGCAGAAATAGGGAATAAGAAAATCAGTTTTGGAACAGAGGTCATGGTGAACAGAGTCCCATGCCAAACTCCAGATGAAGAAAGCAGAAAGAATCTTGGACAAGAAGAACCTTATGCCTTCAAGCCAGAGCTAATATAAATAAATCCGCCAGCCCGTAAAACAAGAAAATACTCTCTGAAGGAACCCGTCAAAAGATAAGTAAACATTAAGACTGTTTCTCCCTACACCCTGCTTAAGCATTGCAATTACTCTCTCTCTCTCAATTTAAAGAAAGACTAAAGAAAAGGAAAAAAGGAAGAAAGACATTTATAGTTATGTATTATCTGCTGATAATATAGCTGATACATTGAAGATGTGTGTCTGTGTGTATATTAAAGAGATTGTTATATTTTAATGTCCCCACGTGTTGAAGTTTGTTTATTGTGTCTTCTGATGTCAAGATATCTGTTTCATGTTTGTTTTTCAGCTTCTTTCGCTTTATATTATTCTCGCCTCAATTGTCCTATTCTTTCCTTTAAAAATATTATATGGGAAACCGGAGTTGTCAACTACTATAATTAATATTATTATATCTAAACCTAGAGGTCCATATCTTCCATTGTTCTAGGGGTAGGAACAGCTAGTGGCCTGGTGTGTGTGTAAGGTGAAATTTGGAAACCCCTTGCCAGCGGCGGTCAGTCTAGCCCTAAATTAACCCCCACATAATATGCCAGTTCCTATATGTCCCAACAAGGACTTATTCTACAAGGGATCAAGTGCCAGACCGCCCCGTCTTCACCCATGTGAAAAATAAATTCCGATCTTGGGATTTTTAATAATTTTGCCATCACAGTTGGTTCATATCTATCCGTCTGTCTGTCTCCATCTGTTCATATCTCTCTATCTCAGTTTGTTCATATTTTTCTACATCAATGTATAATATAAGGGTTTAGACTTGGTTTTATCATGAGAACACCTATGTGAAATATGTAACCACTACTTTTTTGTTTGTTTCTTTCAGGTGATATGGAGGAAAGTACCGAGCAGGCATCCACTTACAGTGGGAACGTTTACATTCATCAGTGACAAAAGTTACTCAGTTCATCGTCAAACCGAAAAAAATGAGTGGAATCTTATCATAAAAAATGTTCAGCCAAAACATGCAGGTCTCTATGAGTGCCACATATCTACAAAGGAAGAACAAAAGTTTAACGTTTTTTTAAATGTTGTAGGTAAGTAAAAGAAAATCTTGATACCCCACCAAGAAAACAAACAAAAAGAAAACTATAACTGTCTTTACATTTCCAGAATTTATAATACACCATTGACCTCCCTTTTTTATTTTTTTTGTGTTGACTTTTATAAATTCCTTTCTGAATATAAAAGAATTTAATTAAATGGAGGAAAAAAATTGTTGAAGGCAAAATTTTATCAACATGTTTAATTGTTTTACCTCAGTTTTTCAATTCTGATTTATAATAACTCTTTCAGATTGTCTGCATATCTGTAATTTGCAAGAAGATATTTCTTTTGTGATATTTTCAACCTTGCATGACTTGACATCATTGGTTCTTTGTGATTACAGTTTCACAGTGAGGAGGGTTTTCTTGATAATAATTTTTTTTGGTTTGTCTTTTTTTTAATGAAATTTCATGAGTAACTTAACCATTTTATAATTCTTTTTCAGTATTTGATTTATCTATATATGCATAATAATTCTATTCCAGCCATTTCTTATATTTTCTGTTTTATCCCAGACATGCCCTTGTAAAATTTAATGTTTTTTTTCCTTGTATGTTGGTGTTGGCTATACTTAAATGTTTTTTTCTATCTAAAATTGTTTCTCTCTGATTTTTGAAATTTTTTCTTTCAATAAAAAAAATCCATCTGTTTTATTTGATCCTTTGTATATGTATTGTTTTATTCTAAAGTTTTTAAAAGGTAAAAATCAGATTTTAGACATATCTTAGGAAATTAGCTATGCAGGTGTTCTAAGTTTTCTGCCATTTTCATTTTTTTTATATATATATTGTTTATATTTGCGCATTGCACACTTGTTGAGAGAAAAAAATGTCTCTAAGTGATTTCAAAATTATCTAAAAACACGTTGCTAGGTGCTGCCAGATTTTGCCAAGAACAAAGAAAAAAGAGTTCATCATTAATAATGAAATATAAATATTCTGATTATTTAGAAAAAAAGCTTCACAATTTTGTTTATTACAATTATAACCAAGTTAATCAAACTAACTTTTATATATATATATATATATATATAAGCAAATATTTTAATTCTTCATCATTACCTTTTCTTTGAGACAATAAAGACCATATGATAGCAAATATATACATAATTATTTGATAATAACTTGATTTCATAAAAATGTACAATATCCTTTTTCATACAAATCTGTTTAATTTTATGAGTTGAATAATTATAAAGAATTCCCTGCAGGTGTTGATCATCAAAGAATAATACTAGATTCTGATTTAGCCAGGTTACAGCTTCAAATTCTCACCATGTTAATTGGAAAATTATTCTATTTTATACAGAATTGAACATTAAGATAAAATCAGATTGTTGCAGAATAATTATAAAGATGTGAATATTTGATAATTTTAATCATTAAAAATAATTTCAAGATTAATTATGAAAGATTAAAACTTCACAATTATTGTTTGATCTTTTGATAGACATAATACATTAGGTTTTTTTAAATGATAATTATTTACAGTTTACAATTTACCTAGTATTGCAATAATAATATGTTGTGTATATTAAGTTCTCTGTCAGAAAGAAAGTTATCTTTCTAACTTAAGAGAACTGATACACTGTTATTTTATAATAGTTTCATGCGGTTAAGTCCGGCTGAAAGCCCCGGTTCTTACCAGCTCACCAAAGTTGATCAGTGATGAACCAGTTCAATAGATGAGTGACAACCTAAGCAATGGCAAAAGCCACCTAATGCCTGTGTGTTATATCCAAGCAAAGTTTAGTAAATAACAATTTCTCAGCCTTCGATCTGAGATTAGAATGTAGTATCTGTTTATCTCCCTCAGTCATGTTCTTATCTCCAGACAGAATGCAAAAAAAATGGGATGAACCTTTTTCTGGTGATTTTGAACCTGGTAAGTTTAATCTCTTAAAACAACATTTGTATTGTTATACAAATTTATATTTACTACTACCACAATTATAGTTTATAACTGAGAGTACGATTTCTTCATGCTGAACCTAATAAGTTTCATATAATATAAGCCTTTCAAGTCCTATTAGTCATCAGACCTTTATGTATATCTTGAGAAATTCTTTTTACTTCATATATCAACTCAAGTCACACAATAGATTAAAATAACTAACAAAATTTAGCTGATAAGGAATAAAATTTAAAACACAGTGAACATGTTTTTATTTTGACAGCAAATATTAAAGGTTACAATCAGTTGTTTAATTATTTAAAAATTATATTTCTAATTCTTAAAGTAAACAGGAAAATTGAAAAATTGTTACTTGTATTTAGTTTTTTTGATTTGTTTTTTAATGTGCAAAATGATATCAGGATTAGAATCAGAATAAAGGTTTTAAAAATTCAGTGTTTCATTTTGTTTTTTTCTGGCAACAACCAAATATGGATGACAAGTGAGAAACAGAATTTTTTTTTCTTTACAAAATTTTCTCTTTCATTGTTTTACATTGGTTACTAGTGCTGTCCTCTGTTATTAATGTTTATCTTACTTTTCACTTTTATTTTTATAGAGATCAGGAAGGATTAAGTTTTCTTAAGCCTTTTATACAGTTTTTTTTTTCTTTTTCTTTATTGAAAACCTTGTCATAGTAAAATCCATTTTTGTTTGTCAAATTTGAAAAATTAATTTTTCTACGTCTGTTTCATTTCTCTCTCACACTTTATTTTATTTTTTTTTTTTTTTTGAGTCAATTTTAAAACAAACTTTTTTCTTTACTTTTTTTGAGAACTCTCAGTTGAATTGTGAAAGTTTTGAATCATATGCAGGGAAGAAAAATTTTTAAAAACTGTTATGGGAAGTTTTCAAAGTGTGTATGTTATTTGAATTTACAAAAATATATGAAAAACAAGGGTTTGAATCTTACAACTTTTGCTGTAAGTGTAAATGTATATGTAAAACTTGATCTCTAACAATCATGTTGAAAGAGAGTAAACAACAAAATATGAATAGATTTTGAAAGAATATTTATCTTTATAAGATTTCAGACTGACTTTTATATAGAAGAAAAGAGTGACATTAATTTTGATTGTCTGACAAAACAACTTTTAATAGTTACAAATTAGCATATGCATATCTAATATATACATATGTCCTAAAATTCATTCATAGAATGTTAGAAATATCAAGTCTTATCACTATCACATTATATATATATATATATATATATGAACTGATTAATTGAATATTTAAATTCTAAATGAATATAAACATTTCTTATGCAGATAATGCTCTACTTTTAGGAAATTTTTAAAATTCATTTAAGATACAAGTAAGTAAATAGTGTTTAAAATCTTTCTTGACTCAAATATTCAAAGACTGGAAAATAATTTTTTAGTTGGATCATTTTTTTCACATAATATGACTGCTTGTATTTTATTCACTTACTAAGGAGCAACTAAAATATCAAAATTCTAAATGAATATAAAAAATTTTATGAATCAGTTTTAAACAAAGAATAATTCTTATTTTGGAAACAAATCTCTTCAGTAATTTTACAGAATAGAATGAATATAATAATTATAATTCCCCAAACATCTTTGTTGTCTTTTGTTGGTTGGTTGGTTTCTTTGTTTAATGGCATATCAAACTTTGTAGGTTATTTAATGCCAAAGCCATTCTCCAAGAAGAACAGTAGCGGTACTATTTAACCCATAGCTGGGAGGATAAGGGGGTTCATACCTTTCCCAAGGGTATTTCCTGAAAGTGAATGTAATAGCGGGACTGGAATACAAACTTGCGTACTATGATTGCACAGTTCATCACTTTAACCATTACACCACGAGGACACCCCCATTGTCTTTTGTCTCTCATCACATAATTTAAAGAGGGTATGGGCTTTGAACATCACAGAGGCACAGAAGCTTGAATTTTAGCATATTTTTGAAACCTCCAAAACTTTTTCATGAGGAGCAAGGTTATCAATCTAAGTACAATGCTAAACTAGACCTTCCTCAAGTTAGCTAACAGGAAATTTCCCAAGCAGAAACCAAAATTATGACATTTTTTTGTTGTGGGGGGGACTTCTTCTTAATCACCAGAAAATCAAGACTTTAGAAAATTAAAGTTATGTTCACATTAGTAGTACAAGCAAATACCACCAATTCTGTGTTATTATCTCAAAATCCTACAGGTAGGACATGTTTTCAGCTAGTAATACTAATCCAACATTTTTCATAGCAGATTTAATCATATCACTTGATGAAATATACTGGTTTCACCATAACAGAATTAATTTAGATCATTAAAGTAACTCTCTGCAACAAAATCAATACTACAATTCTCTAATAACAACAATTTTCCCACCAATAATAATAATGAAGAAAATACTGTTTTTGCCATGGTAGTAAATTGCAATTATAATTTTAGATTAAGATTTTAAAATCTTATTTTTTCCACAAACAAACCTGATTAGTCTTTCCATCAGTGCCACAGAATCATTAGAGCCAAACTAGAAACTACTTAATATTTAACTCGCATCTAAAAGTGAATGATTTAAATTACAAGAGCATGACTTGAAACACCAATTTTAAAAAGAAGACATTTATTTTAAGTCAAAGGAAATTTGAAAAATGAACTGGAAAACCATACAAAGTGACAAGTACTTGACAGGAAGTTCTATTTTAGTGCCATCTAAATATGGTTATTCTGTGTTTGCAAAAAATGTTACAAGTTTAGAATATATCAAGGGTGTTCTTTTCTGTTAACTTTCAACAAAAATTAATACTTTTTTTTTTTTTTCAAAATAGATCATTTATTTTAATTGACATTTGCTAATCCATATCAGTGTATCCATTACATTTAAATAGAAATTATAAATTCAAATCTACTAATAAATACTGTGAGTTACTCTACATCTAGGATATCTTTCCCATTACTATTATCTTAAAAATTCTAAGACTGGAACATAATTTTGTAACTGTATCAACAGGTTAACAACCTCATGGAAATCTGGTTTCTAATAAAATAAAATGGGAATCCTTCCACGCTGTAGCCTTGTCAATACTACTGTATGGTAGCACCACTAGGACTTTAGCACAATGCCCAAAGAAAAAGTTAGATGGGAACTATGTAAGGATGCTGCATGCTGTTTTAAACAAACCCTAGGAGCAGCACCCCACAAAATTGCTGCTACATGGGTAATTACTTCCCATCACACCAGCTATCCAAGTAAGATGAGCAAGACATAGTGGGTAATTAGTTTGTGTTACCCCTGGAAGCAACATCCCATTAAACAGCAGCTGTACGGCCACTTACCTCCCATCTCACAAACCATCCAAATAAAACAAGTAAATTTAATTTCGAGTTTCATGCAGAATGAAATTATAAAGCTAAATCTATTGACCTCTGTACAACAGTTCTTCTTTCTATACTGATTATTACACTGTTGCAGGATTTAATGGTTGTCACTTGATCCCAGGCGAAGAAACTTTGTATTCTCTCACTTTATGAAAATGTTTCCGTGTTCAGTGTGGCTCTGAAAAGTAGGTTCATTTTATGTGGTCATATCAGGGGAAATAAGAAGCTTTTTAACAAAGTTATAAATACTTTTTCACCCCTAAAGACTTAAGGCTTTAGACGGGATGGGGGTTGGCCCAAATACTAGACCTCCAAAATTAAACTGCCACAAACTAAAATTCAACTCTTTTCTCTCTTCTCTTATGTGACACTTTTCAAACAACCAATCTGCACACATTCACGATTCCAAACCTTTAGTTTACTCAACTCCCTTGAATCTGATTTACCCCCATCTCACCCCAAGTTGAACATCTACTGTAATACTTTTGTGCTTAATGGTGGAGTATATCATAATAACTCCGGTGCCACTCTCCGCCACCTTATCACATATTAATGATAATTATATAATCAAATTTCAAAGTATAAGACGATAATAGATAAGAATATTTCGGTTTTAACAGTTACTTTCTTTATTTAGCTTCTTTCATTGATTAAAACAATATGATTCCAAATCTTGGCAAAATAAGACTTGGCCATTTTTTTTTCATTACACAGACTCATCTTTATTCTGTGTTCATAACAAACTTGACATGAGCCATTTCTTTTTATTATTAGTCAATAATATTATGTTCTTTATTGATGTCACACATTATCCTTATCTGAGAAATGAAATGATTAATACAGATTTAAAAAAATTGTGAGAGACCAAAATAAAAGCAAAGCAATTCAGGTAGACACAAAAGTTTATTATGACAAGGCCAAAATAAACAAGCACAGAAAACAAATTAGACTCTGTTGACCTTTTCCACTCCCTACTGGTGGGGCTTAGAATACACTGACTGTATCTACAGTAGAGAGGTAAGAGCTCCCCACCAAAAAGTAATGTCCTAGGTATGAATTACTCTAATAGTAAGGCTCCTGTTCTGAAGTTCTAGGGTGTATGGAGTACCCCTTCATTGCCATTACTCCCATGTCTGGAGTCAGCATCATCAAGTCATACTGACAGCACAGATTCCCTTGACTCTCTCTCTCTCTCACCATGCATTCCTATCAGCCATCACTCTTGGCAGGTCCTCTAGACTGCATCCAGTGTCTGTACGGAGTAGATGTAAGTCTTTACTTGTCAGCCAATACTGTAGGAGTCGACGGGAGGGATGCAAATGTGTTTGTCTGTACTTGTCTAAGAGTGTCTGGCATATTTTGTTCATTTTACTTGGGTAGTTTATGAGATGGTAATAGAGTGGTAGCACCTGTTAGGGTCCTGTCTGTGTGTTAAATATATCTGAAAATTATTTCCATTAGACTGGAATACTTGATACCATATAGCTGTAAATTATTTGAAGCTATAATTATTGTTATCAGTTACTTAAAATCATATAATTGTGTATAAAATATTAGTATTAGATAGGAATACTTGATTTGATATCATAACTGAGTGCAAAAAACTTTTAAAAAACAACTACCCAGAAGTGTAAATTAAAATATGATCCCCTTACCTTTAGACCACTCTAGATGGTTTGAAATGCTATCAAAATCAATCAATCAATCAGTTGACCTTTTCCCGAAATCTTAGTCACTATATAAATAATCCCATAATATTTTACAGATATTATGCTTGTATTCTGTTGCTTACCAAATAAAAAAGTTACTTTTTGAACCCTTGTACTTAAGGATTGCCTGAAGATATACATTTTCTACGTAAATTAAATATTAATATATTGCTTATTTTCTTCATTTAATAAACTTGATAGATTATTAATTTCTCTTTCTCATTGTAATTATGAATAAGAATCATGATTAGATATCCCTAAAATTAGTTGATACATCTAAAATCATATATTAATGTATATAAATGAAGTGTATTTAGAATATTTTAAGGTTGAAGTTGTATTTACCAAGAGAAGAAATGAATTATGAATTTTCTTCTTTTTAGAAAACAAGAAAAAGGTGAATAGAGCTCAGTCTCTAAGAGGAGAAGGTGCTGCACTTACACTATCCAGTGTTTCAACAAAAACTCCAGATAAAAAACTATTGAGGAAGATGTTTGTTTTTTTTAATTGGCACTGACTAATCTAGCCATCATCACTTTATTATATGAATTATTACAAAAAATGTAGACATCATTACTTTATTATATGAGTATTTACAGACATCAATACATCATCATTTTATTATATAAGTTGCTTGGCTGTGTACATGTCTTCATTTAAATTTCAAATTAAAAAAAATTAAAGCTTCAGTCTTGATACTTTTTGATCACATCACAAATCTACAGATTTCAATCCCAGTAGAAAAGAACAGGAACTAAAAATAAACATATATTTATTGATATTCATTAATTTAGCCCAAATTTCAACATTTATTTATCCAGAACTTAATCAGGAATAAAAATATTATAACAGTTTTTTTTAATAATATTATTAACTGCTAAGTTATAATGTGTCTTAGTAGACATATGGAAATATATGGTTTTATCCTAACGTTTATATATGAAAACTCATCTATTTGTGCTCCTTTTCCAAAATGAAAGTCTCATAATCATTTTTTAAAGCATAAAAAATGCTCGAAGGATTAATGATTCATTTTTCATAGCCTACACTTAATTACTTCTTTTTAAAAGAAGTGTTTCTTGCATTCATTATGAATAGAAAGTATTATAAGCTTGTCATCACCTTTTTCTCTGTCTTTTTTTTTTCCCCCCTGTAGCGGCAGGGGCTTTGCTATTTGCATATTTCTGCGAGTGACAATAGAATACTTACATGACATTAAGATTATCCAACCTTGTGTATATGTACCCTAGAGAAAAAAGAGACCCCTTGGGTTCAAGCTAAAAATGATTCATTAGCCTTTCATACAGGAAAGAAGAATACCCTAAAAGATAAGCTAGGATGGGTGGTAGATTTTGTGACAAAGGCTTATATATATATATATATATATATATATATATATATATATACATGGTTAGGTTAGTCTGACACACAAACAATGAAGTCAGGTGACATCTATCTATACAAGGCATGATGAAAGATCATCAAAAGTGAACATTTAATTTTTTTTTATTAAAAGGATTATTATTAGTCTCTAGATATTATATAATTTGATAGGAATGCTTAAAACCAAACAAGTAAGTACAAATAATTTATATTGAATAGGAATACTTGATATCATATAACTGTATGAAAAATGCTCTTTAGATACAACTAAGCTGGAATGTAAATATAACTTGATTTCCTTGCCCCTTGCCATAAAATAAGTCTAGACAGGTGGACATGCTTAAATGGTAAATCCACCACTGCCCACTGAGATGATTCTGAAATTTCAAATCATGCGGGACTAAGTTTAGTTCAGTAGATACCAGAACTCTGTTCGACTCATAGAGTTTTAATTGATTGATTTTTATGGCATGTCAACTGGTCTTGGGTTTTGTTATGCTTAGAGCTGTAGTAATCATGTTCATATTTACATTTTTTGTATTTTTGTTTCTTATAAGTTATATTTTAACTTTTTATACATGGTTCTGTCAAATACAAATAATTGTAAACTCATCTATTTGACCCTAACAGGTACTACCACTCCTCATCAGAAGGTTTAAACCTTTAAAGATGTAAAGGAAGCAGAAAAAATTATATAATGAAACAATGAAATCTTGATGTTTAAATATATTGGTTGTTGTCTAGATGAGTTGTGCCAATTTGAAAAAAAGAAACTTACAAACTTACATTTTTGGTCCAAGTGGAGAATTTTCTATGCTCACCAGATCTAACTCAATGCAACTTGTCTCCAACCCTGAAATTCATCCCAAGAGTAAGATTCTAGAATGTAAATGACTTTAATACAACAGCTTTGTTTCATATTATATCAGAAAAGGAGTTTCAGGTGCTTTGGACAATGGAAGACTTGCTTGAATAAGTATATTGAATGTCAAAGGGACTAATCTGAAGAAAATGAATGTCATTTATTATCAGTTTCTTCTCTTGATAAATACAGCTTCAATCTTTATATTTTTTGAACACAGCTTATCAATATACATATGATAACTGCAACCTTGAATTCAAGTATAAACATTATATGACATCATTTTTAACAATCTAATAATATCAAGCAGTACTTGTTCATGGAGTTTTTTTATGAGGAAAGGTGCTGCACAGACAAGTATACAAAAAGGAGAACCAACCTATATCATTGGATGTTATTAAAACTGCAGGTTTAACATCAGAGTGTCTTTCTCCTAGATGGATGATTTATCAAAATCTTGGTATCTATTACAATATTATTGTGCTCAATGGCTATTGACCATACAAGCTGGTTCAAGTGCCCTTTGAGAGATTATATTTTTCATCCTGCTGAGTGTCTAACCAACTTCCTAATCTGGTAAAGGAACTGGTTTAGTTGCTTATCCCTCAACCAGGTAGGACCTAGTTTCTTAGTAACAGTACACACTTCAAGTAACCTTGCACATAATCATAATGTACCTGTTCGAGTGAAAGACTAAACTATTGAATTATATTTATTAAATACCTCACATACAAGAATAGTTATATGGATATAAATTTTGAATGCACTGAGCCTATTTTTATCGTGTGTATTAGCTGTAACATCAGCTCACCTTTATGCAAAAATATGATGTATGCATAAACCTGTGATATCTCTTTACATTTATATATATATATATATATATATATATATATATATACACACATTCATTAATATAATATATTCTCAATGCTCAAATATTTAGAATCATACATCCCAGTATACCCATACATATATACACATTGATAATTATTGAAATTTTCTGCAAATTAGATTTTTTGCCTTTCATTTCTCTTCCTTCAAGACTCAATAAATGTGTTCATACAGTAAAAAAAAAAAATAATTGTTTCAAATAACAATCTGATTTGCTCAAATCAAATATTTTAGAAAACTCGAAATCAGCAAATTGAATAATTACCAAAGCAGAGTATGCAGAGAAAAATAATCTCACCATGACATCATTTAATGAAAAGTCGATAATTTTTATAAGTCAGTCCAAGATATTTGATCGAATCAATACTACGTGAGAAACGTCAGTATACCTCATGCTGAAAATAAAACCTAGAGCTGTTCGAGAATTTGTAATCTTTGTTTTAAAAGTCTCAATGTCTGACATTATTAACTGTTAAGCTATTTGCATTTTCTTTTTCTGCCCATTCATCATGACTTTTAAATTAAGAAAATTTCAGCAGAGTCTGTTATCAAATCAGTAACCACTTGAGATTAACTAGTGTTCCAGGTTGCTCAGTTAATAGACACTCATCAATTGTATTTTATCATAGTCTTCCTCTATCGAAAATTCTGTTTAATTTTCTATTCAGTTCTAGAAAATTAAGAAAATATTTCTGTTAAGTCTGTCTACAACATTTTTCATATAGTGTATTAATGAATTAAAAGCAGGTTTATGAAAACATTCATAAATCTTTGAGAGTTTTTCAGTATTAAATTCCTTTTCAAAAATGCTCACTTCAGCTCAATATTACATCTTATCTTATTCATAGACTTTATATTATACTTAATTGCAAATGAATTTAAATGAGGAACTCTTCTATGATTAACGTTATATAGTTATCTACCATGAGAGATTACACCCCTAGACTATTTGCAAATTGGTTTGGAAATTGCCTTATTTTCTATGTTTCAATATAATATATCAAACTGCCAAGCTATTTACTTTTAAGTGAAGGTCTAATGGTTATCATCATAAGAAATGAACTTGGCAACCTGAGTTCAAATCCTTGACAAGGTTATTTACATTTCATTTAGTGTCTATGCCCTTGGGAAAGATATCTGTTCTTCTCTCAGCTACAAGTAAATAGAATAGCAGACTGGGCATTTAGCCATGCAATAGTAACCAGTTTAGGAGAGGGAAAAACTCTGAGTTCAAACCAGTTGGACTTCAGTTTAAAAAATTGACCTTGTGTCACATCCTCTCCCATGGTGAAGGGGTTGGGGCAATAAATCAATGGAGGTGTGCTTAGCATAACAGTTATTGTTATAGAAAATGGAATCAGTGACCTAAGTTCAAATTCTGGACAAAGCTCTTTACATTTCACTTTGAACTAATATCCTATGAATCTATCCATTATTCTCTACTGATATAAATAAATAAAAGAGCAGACTGGGTTCTTTAGCTTTGGTAAAACAACCTGTCAAGGAGAAGGAAAACTCTTAATTCAAACTAGCTTGACTCTATTTAATAATTGACCTTGTGTCATATCCTGCCCACAGTGGTGGGGTTTGGTAAATACATTTAACTAAAGGAGGAAAGCAAACTCATGCAGTAGGGCATTAGTGTGAAGTGTATGCAAGCTCCCTGAACCAGATTTTGAACTTGCTTTTCTGATTTCATTCTCCTCACACCTAATTATTAAATCACCTGCACTTCCAATGATTTCTTTACTTTCCTGACAATTCCAATCAATTCATAAATATCAATATTATGAAGGAACTGGTTTTCAGATAATTAATTTCCGATTTTCATTAGGCAGAAATATATGATATTCATTAAACAGAATAATAAGGCAACCATCACAGTTGAGGTTAAGTTATAGTTAGTACAGATTTTCTTTTTTTTCATCACAGGTAAACTGCAAAATTCAAGAGTAATCATCACAGAAATAGCAAACCTTGCAGCTGATAGATTATTTTTACTCCCAAGTGTTGCATTATATGAAATATGAGGTATGACAAAAAGATATCAAGTCTGGAATTTTTAAAGTTTAAAATTTAAATGTATACAGCCCAGCTAATTATATAATATTATATGATAATGATTAGATGTCTAGCCATGCTATCTAAACATCTAGATTTCATCTACATGATTCAGTGTCAATTTAAAAATTAATTCATTAAGTATGAAATGTAAAATATTCCTTATTCATCATAGTTTTGTAACTTGGTGGCATTATTCTCACAAATACATGGATATTTCCCTTAATCTGGATACAGGCCCAAGCAAGGTATTGAAGACCAGGAACTTGGTGCCAATGTTCCGGCAAGCATTGGTAAAATGAACTTGAAGGCAATCTATTGTTTCAGTCCAGATTGATTCAAGACACAAACTCTGACATTACTTACCCTGAAAAAAAAAAAAATTAAAATTAAAAAATAGTATATATATATATATATATATATATATATATATATATATATATACACACACACACACACACACACTAATGTATTTGAAGGTTTTCCCCTCTTTGTGTTAAATTTGGTCACACAGAGACAGAATAATCCTTGGCCATAAAAAAAAGGATCATAAGAGCTGTCTACCCGAATCATCCTTTGTCCATGATAAATGGATCTTAAGGATGAGAGTGATGTCATGTACATACATTTACAGGGTTTATGAACTGTAAGACACTGAGTAATTCCAGCTAGAGTGACTCAGCTATGTAAAAGTCATAAGACTGTGGTGGTTGAATAAAATATTTTAACAAACATCACTGCTTTTGTTTACTGTAAGAAGCACTACACTCTTCATTGCCATTACTCCCAGGTTCACTGACCTGGAGTTGTGGTACCTGTTTGGGTTCTATCTATGGGTCAAATAGATCTGTTTAATTTTTTTTCATATTCAATAGGACTGTGCAAAAAAAATCTCTGAAACAACTACACAAAAAATGTAAAGATGAATGTTCAATGAACGCTATACCCTAACCTCTTGGTTTGAATAATCCTAGACAGATTGAATACCATTAAAATCAATCATGAATAAAATGTTGAAAGATCCTTACAAAAGCTCAGATTCCTCCTTCAAAATGAGGCTCTGGAAATTGAAGAAGCTGGAGGTGAGGTAATAATGAAAGTGTACAATAGAAGTTTTAAACAATGAGAAATGAAATTTACATTTTCAACTTAGAGGTTTTGTACCTTTGAAATAAGAATAATTGCTCTTTTCTCTCAGAATTTTTTTTTTCTTCATTCTTTTTTTTTTGTCCTCTTTATTTTGTCTTTTTTGCAACTTGAAAATTATTTAAATGATTTATTCTAAACTCTTGTTGAGGAATTCCCTGAGGGATCACTGATTACCAGAATAAAAATTATTTTGACAGCTTTTGTTCCAACTACAAATACAATCAAGTCACATTGAAAGCAATGGTTCCTGTCAGATCACTGAAGTCAAGCAATTCTGAGATTTAAAAACAGTAGGTATTGTTAGCAATATGAGGCTTGGGTGCCAGACTAAACAAAAAACTCTTTTTTCTTCTTAGGGATTTAAGTAATAAAAAGATAGTTTAGAAAATATTATTCTTACATATATGTGTGTATGAGGGGTGGCTGAGAAGTTCCTAAGTTGAGCTAGGTACTCTCATGAAATGTGACCAAAAGGGTATTATTTTTCAATATAGTTCCTCTTGCGGTCCATATACTTCTTCCATTGATATTGCAGTGCTTGGATCCTATTAGCCAAAAATGTCCTCAACTGCTGATATTACATCATCATATAAACTTTTCAGTCCACCCTCACATATATGTAATTTTCATTCAACAACTTGATATGCTAATTTAAGTTAATTTTTCCTCACTTTTTTGTTACATATCGTCTACTTTAAAACCTTTTCTTCTAATGATGACCTGAGGTCAACACTAATTGAGAACAATCAAAAAATAAATAACTATAAAGAAATATTTCTATTTTGTCAGCAAAGGTTGATATTCTATTAAAAGAAGAAATAAAAACCTATTTGTCATATCATATTTTTTGGACTCTCTCTCGCTCTCTCTCTCTATATATATATATATACACACACACACACAAGCGCATAGAGAAATGCACCCAGAATTAAGAATATATATATATATAAATGCCTGGTTGCAAGCATTAAAACTTATTCTACAATCAGTTTAGAGAGAGCATTCATTCCTGTATAAGTAATTTAATACAATGTCTGAGATTGAGCTATTTGGACAAAGAACTTTTTTATAGATAAGCTTATTACCAATATATATTATTAAACTTATTGTTTTCAATACATATTACTATTATTATTAAACTTATTATTTTCAATATGTATTAGTATGAAATGGATTATTTCCAAAATATATTATTTCAGCTATGTTTAATGGCATGTCAGCCTTCATGGGTTAGTCAATGCGAAAGCCATCCTTGTTGAACAACAGTAGCTGTACCATTTAATCCATAATTTTCCCTAAGGTATTTGTACAAAAATTAACAAAATAGTACAACTGGAGTTTGAACTTGCAGTCTGGTACATTAACCACTACACCATGGGGGCTCCCCTATATTATTGTTAAATTTATTATTTCCTGCATATTTTAGAATTAAAGTTAATATTTCCATTCTATATTATAATTATTTCCCATAATTATCACTTGATGTTATACACTAAAGTTATTCATTATTTTTAATGAGAAAATATACAATAATCAGTTACAGTTCATCCAGAAAAATTGAGTATGCACGAGCCAAGAAGATCATATACGCACTAACATATTATGTTTTACACATAAGATGAAACTTATTACCATCTATATATTTACCCAACCTCTCTGCTATCAACAGGATGAGACAAAGATCAGTTTCTAAGCAGATTTTAACATGTTACTTTATGAGTACTCTGAACTTCTAACCTGTTTCTCAAATCTTTATCTGAAATCTTCAAGAGTTAAATATCAATTAGAGTTTGAAACTTTGAAAGTTGTATGATAGGAAAAATAATAAACACTTCTTTGTACTCAATTTCAAGTGAAAAGCTAAATCTAAAAATTATCAAAAATTGGCAGTTTTATATATCTTTGGGATGCCAACACATTTGTCGACTGGCTGGAGGCTTATATTAACTTAAAAAATATCTAATTTCGCTCTGCCAATTTTCTAGAAATTGAAAAATTGTCTCTCTCTTTGACTACTCTGTCCTGAGGCCCCATATTTTTTTATTCTTACAAAGAACTTTTTTTTTCTTTTAATTATCCTGAGAAGAAATTTCTTCCAGTTTCATACTGATCCTTTTTTTTTTCTGCAAATAAAAAGGACTATAGTTACATTTATGATTAACTCATTAGATTCAGTAAAAAAAAAAATCATTCTTTCAACAAACTACTTCAAATTTGCTAAAGTGGTCTGAGTTATGTTTACTTTAAACTATTATTTGTCAACTGACTAAATAATTTAATATTCATTTATTTCTGCATTTACTAAAATCATTAACTACTAGCTTTTATATAATAAAATGTGTTTTATATCAAGAAAATGAACTTACTTAATCTACTGAATAAAAAAAAAATTATTAACTGATTTTTCAAAGGATGTGTGATATCACTTACTTTATTTACCATAATAATATTTATTTCAAAATAGAATATAGTGAATTGGTTTGCTTTGGTTTCTTTGTTTATTGAGATATCAACTTTCATGGGTTATTTATTGCTAAAGCCATCCTTGTAGAAGAACAGTAGTGGTACTATTCAACTCATAGCTGCTGGGGATAACGGGTTTCATACCTTTCCCAAGAGTATTAGTTCAAAAGTGAATGCTATAGCATGACTGGAGTTAGAACTCTTTACTTTAATGTTGCAGTCCACGTCATTAGCCACTACACCATAGAGACTTCTCTTATAGCAAATTGTATTACTACTATAGTACAACCAGATTCGATGGTTAAACTTTACAATACATTAAAAAATGCTCTTATTACATATTACATATTTACCCATCCCCTCTATCACAAGCAGGATGTGACACAGAGTAATTTTTTAATTGAAGTGAAGCTGATTTGAATTTGTTATTGCCCTTCTCCAAGACCGAATGCCTATGAAAGCTAAAGAATCCAGTTGGCACTGCTATTTTTCTATAGCTAGAAGTAGAAGAGATAGATTCATGCCTTTCTTAAGGGTGTTACTTGAAGTGAAACACAAACAACTTCATCCAGGATTTGAACTCAGGTTGTCAATACCATTTCCTATGACAATAACCAATACATGTAACTGCACCGCTAACTTTTAACCATGGGTCATCATATAAAAATACAACATCACCGCTAATTCAGCCCTGGGTATTCAATTTCATGAGTGATTGATATAAACACCCAAGCAAGTTAACCAAAACAGGTGAGTTATAAGTGCCAATAGACACACATACACACACACACACACACACACACACACACACACATAAAGATTAGTTGCATCTTTTACTTAAATTGTTCAATAGGAGAATATCCAATAGTCTACAAACTTTTGCTAAAATCATGTTGTGTTCATGGAAATTAGTGGAGTTTTTTGAGGGGGAAAGGGATTTATCTTTTCTTAAATATTCCTTACAAAATTACAGGTGCATATTACCAGACTGAAGCTGTACTTATGTCATGGACTAGTCTATTATACCTTTCTTGTGGTGTGGACTAGCCTATTATACCTTTCTTCATTTGTGGATAAACTGGTCCATGACTACTTATCTACAGCTGGTTAGAGCAGTAATTATTTTATTCATTTTAATAAAACTACAAGTCTGAAAAATATCTGGCTTGTCAAAATAGGTGTATGTGTGCTCATGAGCATAGATATGTAATTTACACACCTGCATATAATTTAGTATTAATTACAAATGAAGGCTTATTAAAACCGTCAGATGTCATGAATAATATTGATACTATGGTGATACCAATACCATGGAGACAATCAGTTGTATTTTTGGGAGACTGAGTATGAACCATCAAAACATTTTGCTACTAAAATTGATCCAGACATATTAGTATACCGATACAATCTAGATCCTGATATACGAAAGCTTACTAAGACAGAACTGGACAATGAATGAAACATTGCTTTTCTTCAAAATGGCTTATCTGTTACTATGAGAAATAGACAAGAAGTTAAGAGTTTCCACTCATGTATCTTATTATGTGGGTGGTATAATGGTCACTGACGTGGAACCAACATCTAAGTTCAGATTTTAACTGATACATTTGGCATTCAATTTGCATTAATGACCATGGAAAAAGCATCTGTTAATCTTTTCTCACTCTCATACAAAACTCTCTAGTCTTGCTAGGCAACCAGGCTAGGAGAAGAACTCTGAATTCATATTGTATAGACCAAGATGACAATATAAGGCTCTAGGACTGACCTTTCACCTGTTGCAGCTCTAAGCTATATGAAATTAAAAACCCTTTTCTTAAAGAATTTGAGTAAAAAAAATGTTAAAGAAAAAAAAAAATTATATATATATTTCCCTAACTCCTCTACACAATCTTCGCCTTGACTAGTTGCCATTCCAAGGTTAAAGAGCCCTGTCTGCCCAACTATTTACTCTTAGCTGGAGGAAGAATACTTGGATTCATACTTTTCCCAAGAGTATAGGTGCTTTGTGAAATGCAAATAGCCTCATCTAGGATTGGACTTCAGTTACCATGTCTATTTCCTCTGATCATAACCATTACACTATGAGCACCTGTATATATATATATTACGCGCACACACACACAAATAATTTTTGATGAATTAATGCTAAAGAATAAAAACTAATGATTAAAAAACCATATATTTCTAAAAAAAATGAGACCCTGAGGGTGTTTGACACTAAGCTATAACTCATTTAGCGTATAGGTGAGTCTACCACTGTAAAGTTCACTAATCCTCAGGTTTTTGGAGGTTCATGGCCCAAAATTTATTCATTATTGGAAATAGTCATGGTGATTTAAGTTCGAATCCCTGACAAGGCTGTTGGCCTTTCATTTTTGCAAAAATGCCCTTGAGAAATGCATGAAGCCATAACTTCTCTCTTCAACTATAGGTAAATAGTAGGGCAGACAGGGTTCTTTAGACTTGGTATAGCAACTGGTCTTGGAGAAGGAAACCTCTGATTTCAAACCTGATGTACTCAACTTAAAATAATCGACTTTGTGTCATATTCTGCTTGTATTGTATTGGTTAAATACATACTCCTCAGGTCTCACAAGCCTTGAGAAAGATCTTGATATGAACTGAGAAAAAAAATCTAACATGATGATGATATCTTGCTGAGATGTTGCTTCATAGACAACAAAATGCATGTGCTACTTAAACTACAATAAGAGTCAAACCTGTAGTTAAGTACAGTTCTAGCTGATGTACAAGAGAAAAGGTCAAACAATTAGGAACTTCAATTAGTAGTTAAAAAACAAGACAAATTGATACCTTATCATAACATAAAGGATGGAATAAATTGTGTAAAGTTTGCCGCAAGCAAAATATGAACCAGATAAATAAGAAAGTTACTAAATTTATGGGAACTTTGTCTTGGTTTTCTCTATTTTTGATGCTAACTAGCTTATTTGCCATTGACAAAAATAAGTATCCAACTATTTCTCTTATTATGTCTTGGTATGTGCAGTAAATTAAAGGTATGCAGTTGAAGGTTTGTTTACAAATCTATTTACAAAAGAGATAGTAGTGAGATGGCATGAAAACATTGCTAGCTCATATGTGTATAAATATATATATGTGTGTGTATGTAAGTCTAAATATATGAGAATGAATATGTAAACACATATGAGCAAGAAAATGTTAGTATGTATATATATATATATATATATATATATATATATATACACACATGTGTGTGTTGGATGAGAGTGAAGGATACAGTACTATATGTTAGTATCAATATGAAATATAATGCATATATTGATTTTCACCATGAGTATACTTGTATAAGCAAATATACATGTGCATATATATATGCCTGTATGCAACTTTATATATATATATATATATATATACTTGCTTTTACATACACACACACATATATATATATTTGATTTTATATTATATATATATATATACTTGCTTTTACATACACACACACATATATATATATATATTTGATTTTATATTATATATATATATACTTGCTTTTACATACACACACACACACATATATATATATATTTGATTTTATATTATATATATATATATATATATATATATATACTTGCTTTTACATACACACACACACACACATATATATATATGATTTTATATTATATATATATATATATATATATATATATACTTGCTTTTACATACACACACACACACATATATATATATATGATTTTATATTATATATATATATATATATATATATATATATATACTTGCTTTTACATACACACACACACACACACACATATATATATATATATATATATTTGATTTTATATTATATATATATATATATATATATATATATATACTTGCTTTTACATACACACACACACACACACATATATATATATATATTTGATTTTATATTATATATATATTTTCTTTTGCAGATTTGATTATATATATAGGATTTTATATTTTCCACTTTATATACTCTCTTGCTTAAATATAAATGTGAATACATGTTTGTGTTCTCTGGAATGTATTTCTTTTTCTGTATGTAATAAAGAATAATCAAGATGCCAACAAGTCATAAAAAAATTGAATGAGAAATAAGTGGATAGAAGGAACTACTTTGCAATATAAATTACTTATTTATCTTATTAAATTATTTTATTCATTTTAATAAAACTACAACTCTAAAAAATATCTGGCTTGTCAAAATAGGTGTATGTGTGCTCATGTGCATAGATATGTAATTTACACACCTGCATATAATTTAGCATTAATTACAAATGAAGAATTAGCCTATGGACAAGCCATATATGAAATGCACTGTTTTCAAATGCAACAACAGTCAGGTTCTCCATGAAACCAACAAATTCCAAGAAAGAATGTAATGACTAGTAATTTTCTTAATTTAAATGTGCTAGTTGGAGTAAGTAGATACTAATAGCAGCTGATTTTAATAGATAAGAACGTAAACAATTTTAAACTAAATTTTAATGTTATTTCATTTTTCATATTTTATGTGTTGAGTAATAGATGGTGCGATACACTTATTAAGGCCATTAAAATGTTATGTAAGAATTCACAGATTAACTCCTTCACAGTAAAATCCCAGCTATATTCTGATTGGTTTATAATCACTGGGCTTGATATTCAGCTAATGCTCATACTACTGAATTTGAACTTTTTTCCTTGATTTGACAATGTCACATTATTCTTTTATGGTGTATGCAATAAGATTTTTTCATATATAATAAGGATTTTAATGATTAACCAAGAACATCTCCATTTTGAATGGAGTTGTAGAGATTCTTCATACTTGTAACTCATCATTTCTCATAACCCTCAAAATTTATTTTATCAGCATATAGAAAAACTTAACTCTAATATAAAAAAAAACCTTTGCTATGTTTTGACTTTATTAAGCATTTTAAAAATTACATATATCTAGGATATGAGGTTGACCAACAAGCTTGTTATAAATTTACATTAAATAATTGGGTCAGACTTTAAACAAAAAAATTTACAGCAGTTCATTTATAATACTTCATTAATTAATGTATCTGTAAATCAGTAAAATTTAATTCAAAATAAGATTCAGGTTCTTCATGTTGGTAATATATATTCAGATAGGAAAACCCAAATTTCAGTTTGAGATCAAAGTGTTGCATATGTCCATCTTCTTTCACCTTGCACTTTTTGGCAACCTTATATATATATATATATGATTGCTGAAATGCTGAATGCTCAATGCATGGCTATTTAATACAAAATATACCTGCTGTTTAAAACAAATGAATTTCTAGGTATGTTTTGTATTAAATAGCCATGCATTCAGCAGTCATTCTTTGGACATTCATAGTCCTCATTTACTTTATATAGCATAATTATGAAAAAATCACTTATTTTAATCTGAAAATATTAATTTCTAAATATGTCCTTACAATCCTATGTCCTTAATTCTGCAATGAAAATTCATCATATAGATTGAAGATTATACAGTGAATGTTTCTAGTCACAATACCAGTGGTAGATATATTTGTGATCTACTTTTAAATATACACAGATTAAATCTTTTGCATTCTCTCAAAATATATGGATAAAGAACTACTAACATGTTATAGGTCAGCATAGCAGAATAAGGCCTATTATTCTTCATGTAAAATGGCTGAGATAACTATAATGATAACTTATCATTTCAAACATCATTTGCCAGGTGTTCTTAGTACAGATACATGAAGGTCAGTTGAAGATGCTTGAATACCAGAAAATATTTTTTTAAATGAATTGTTATGCTACATCACTAGTGCATTTTTCGTTACTTCCCTTATAGCATATCAACTTTTTAAAAATTTATCCCATGATGAATTAGGTCAAAACTTATTGAGAACAGTCAAAAATAAATAACATAACAGAAATATTCCTTTTTGTTTTATTCCTTTTGTTCATCCTATATATATATATATATATATATACACACACACACACACACACAAGAGTGTTGAATATTTCTCAGATCAATCAAGAAGAGAATGGTTGAGAGCCTCTATATATATATATATGCTGACTACATATTCATCCAGTTGTTCAATACAATTTGTAAATAGTTTCTTAAGTTTCTTTAACCCTACTAAAAAAAAAATCCGATACTTTTTTTTAAATAGAGCCTATATCCTTCTTTTCAGCAACCCTTTGTGCATATCAGTGTGTGTACAAATATATATATATATGTGTGTGTGTGTGTGTGTGTATATATACATTATATATAGTGCTTTAAGAAGTCAGGTTTTCAACCCTAAAAGAAATCTAAATCGTGTGCATGAAAACAACATGATGGAAAAATATGGAACTGACAGACTTGAACAGAGAAGTCACTGTAAAGGGGGGGAAAATGGCTAAGGATGGCAATGCATTGAAACAAAATTTCTTTGAAGTGTTTCTTTCTCAAATTTGGCATTCATTCTGTCCAGCTACATTTGTGCAGGTGCATGCACATACAATATATATATATATATATATATATATATATATATATATATATATATATGCCTCTGTCAGTCTTAATATAGATTGATGTTTGGATATGTAACATTAGAATTTATACAAGATACAGGGAATTATTCATTTAAGGAAAACACATGTATAAAACTATAAAAACTGTACTTTGAGATATATATATATATATATATATATATATATATTCATATTCTTGAACATATATTGATTGAAACATTATGCTGTCTTACTATCAATTCCACAAGTATGTTACTGTGAGTTTTATTTATAGCTTTTTTAAACATTTTTCTAATTTTTCTTGGTAGGTTGTAAATTAGTTATGTCATGGTTTCAAATGAGTTTCATTATCTATCTTCAAGGTGAGCAGGTTTTAATACTATCTCTGATTATTTAGGAATATGGTGCGAAATATACATATATTTTTTGATGGGAGATATGGAGTGTTTAAGGAAAAATTTCATCTCATATCTTTGATTTTCAATTCTTCAATGTGACTGATTCTGTCTCTGATCCCTTCCAAGCTAATTCTCTCTTTCTCTCTCTCCTCTTTGTAAACCAATCTAATTTAAATGCTGCTTTCGGTTATGTTTTGTTGTCTCCAACTGAACAAAGTTACTGTCAACTGCTAATTCTGACCTCATCTAGAATCTTCTCTCCACCCCTGCAAGTTCCAATTATTTGCCTTCTCCGTCTTTCGAGTCTCTTCTGACTTCCAATCCCTATCTCATAGAACCATATTTATATCACTAATTCTTGGGGGTGACATATTCTGTTGACTGCTCATTAGATGATTTTTAATGTCACCTGCACTTCCCTACTCAGCTGCAGATGACATTGGTGTCATATTCAGGTCACCACACTATACACCTGTTGCAGATGATGACACTGCATTTGTCTCCACTGATATTCCATATAACTGTTGTAATCTAAATATAATTGTTAAAAGTATATTTTTCTTTAAGAAATGAATATAATGATTTGCTGGGATTGAGCTAATTTTCTTCTGCGATTCAGTTGGGTGGGGTATTTCCAAAATTTTTCATCGGTTTCTGAACTTTGGTCTGAGCTCTAATAGATTTAACTAAAGCAATATAATAACACCCAGAAGAGCAAATAGTAATTTGTGATTTTGTAAATCTTTATTTTAGTTAACTCCAGTTAAATATTCAAATATGAGAGAGATAGAGATGGCAGAACAGCTTGAGAAGTTTTTGAGTAGTTTATGAAGTTCATTTCTTTGGGTTTTTTGTTTTGTTTTTCTTTTTAATCTAAGAAATATTTTCTCTTCTAGGAGAAAGATAGAAAAAATAGATTCATGAAATATTAAGTATTGATCAGTTACAATGGAAAACTGTTTATGTATACATGTGTTCTATAAATTTTTTTGTTATATTTTTTAACTAATGTGCATACAGACGTCATGCATATTTTTGGAATTGTTCCATCAAAACTTAACGATGATGTTATGCCAGGTGGTTATGAGGTGGGTGTAGCACATAAGACCCCGAGGTTTTGGAATACAAAGCAGAAAAGAAAGAATCAAAGCAGGGAGAGGTAAGTGGTATAGAAAAAGGCAAAGAGACCTTAGTCGTAGGGGAGCAGAAAAAAAAGAAAGAAAATAAGAGGAAGGAGGTGAATATAAAAAATAAATACAAAAAAATAACAACAAAGACTAAAAATGCAGAAAAGTTCTTTATGAATAAAAAGAGCTAAGTAAATTTTTTTTTTTTGCCAGTGAAGGTATACAATGAGGAAAAAGCTAAAAGAGGGAGATTATCAATGAATGGATTTGTGTCTGTTGTTGAAGATTGATTGGCTTTTGTTTACAGCATGTTTCAACTAACTGCAGGGAAGCAGAGTTATCTTCTCCTGTTTGGTCAATAGTGCTTAGACAGGCAGGTGCCCCTCATTATAAAGCCATAGGAATCCCACTAACTCTAAATAGACAAGTCAACTCCTGCGATCCGCTCCACCTACACATCTCTCAATAATGTCTACTTTGTACAATTATTCATTGTGGTTGTAATGTAGATAATTTGCCTATTATTTGAATCTATTTGATCTTAATTCTAGGAAAATTAATCAGTCTTTCTTGTTCATAACAGAATATATTCATATTACAAGTGGACATATGTACCATATTCGCAATTAACACTATGTGCGAAATGGACATATAATGTTCATTACTATAGAATATATAAAGAACATAGGAATCTCGGAATTAGAAAACACGTAAGGACTTCTTGTTCAGATACAAAACCTTTTTATTAACTTTGAGTTAAAGGTTTCGACGTAAGGAGGAGAAACACAATCTTCTATGCTGTCTTATTCATTTGGCCTCCAACTCGAGCGGCCCCCCATAGGGTGCACGTTCGCCTTGCGCCTACGAGCTTCAAAAATCGATCCTTCTCGTTTGGCGTCGAGGTCCCGACTCTTTCTCTCTTCAAATTCTCACACAAACTTCTGCGCGCTTCCGGTGCGTGACGTCACCCACACCTTATCACCCAGTATCGTCTCGGACTGTTATGACATCTGAGTGACACCTCCACCCGCGTTAACACCTGCTTCAATTGCCTCTAACTAACCCATGTGCTGAGCCGAAAGGTTCTCAGCCTAACTAAACTCAAAGGCATGAACCGAAATCCCTCGGCTATTTTATAACATATACACAATGGACACCTTAGCACCACAGTGCCATTTTTGACAAACTCATCTAACTACTGAGAAAGAAATTCAATTCTCACTAGGTAGCTAAGAAATAAGGCATTATGTCAAAAGTAATCTTTATTTAGCATCCATAATAGACACTTCCTGATCATTATCATGATGAAAAGGCTTTTCCTCTCCAGTTAAAATTATTCATTGCTTAGCTATCCAAAAGTGTTCATTTCACTTGCTTCATAATCACTTGCATTCCATGATGTTGTAAAGTATCCACTTCTCATTAACAGTCATAAGTGATTTCAAAACCCAGAACATTTTTATATTTAAGTGGTGATTTCCACATAGAAATATGATCCTGTAGGTATTTTAGCTAACTGATATGGAAGTCTCACGTTAAAGGGACAAACCTAACCAACCTGATACAAATCAGCCCAGTCAGCTGGAGATGTAGAATATGCCAACAGCATCTCTCCAGAGGGCTAAGACTCCCCCCACATCAATGAGTGTCCTGGATATGACACTAAACCATCTGATGGTGACACTTCAGTCCTGGATCTTTGGGAAATATGGAGTACCCCTTCATTGCCATTGCTCCTTGGTTAACTCTGATCTGGAATGGTAGTACTTGTTATGATTCCATCTATAGGTCAAATAGTTTTAATGATTTAACTGTGTGCAAAGAAATGACTGAAGCCATTTAATTGTGTGCACATCAATGATCTCTGGCTTGTTTGAAATGTTACCTACTATCTATTCATTTATATATATGTATTTAATATATATGTACAAACATGATTTGTTATCAAAAAATCCACAAGGGTTGATATACCATAAAACTTAACAAACCAATCTGACCGAAACGGTTTTCAACATTTGATTTTCTTATTAAGGGTATAGTAGTTATTTTTTATAACTGATTATTCATATGTCTTGATTTAACAGTCTCAACATCAGCTGGCCTACCCAACTGTGGAGTATAGGAAGGTGGGTACAGTCACAGCTGGGTATAGTTATAAAGGGGCACAAATTTTTCTGTGGCCTACAATAACAGCAATACTTCAGAGTTCAAAGTACCTGAGAGGTACCTGTAATGTCTCTGCAAAATCACCTCTACCATCTCATATCTCCTTTTTTAGTCTTTAATGAAGCTCTCTAGGCTGACAATACCTCGTAGTCTGAGTCCATTGATCTAATCAATAAATAAACATTGATTCCCCACAAGGAAATATAAATGATTTAAAGTTATATTTCTAATTACCTATAGTGTATGAAACGAGGACCTTGAAATATGCAAATTCAAACTTCATTTATGCTATTATGTTCATTTTCAGTCTAATACTCTTGGGGAAAGGCATGAACCCCCCTTATCCCTCTAACTTTGGGTTAAATAGTATCATTACTGTTCTTCTACAAGGAAGAATTGGCAATAAATAATCCACAGAGGTTGATATGTCATTAAACAATGAAGAAATCCAACTATCAAAAAATTAGATTATGATTTGCTGAAAATTGTTCTGATAATTGTGCATGCATGTACACATCAATATAAGGAGAAAACTGAAAAACAAAGTAATTCAAAGTGAAGGATTTATTGTCAAAGAAAGTCAGTGCTATGATATTTTGGTTTTAATAAACCATCATCAGGACTTAGAAAAGATGACATTGAGTGTTGTTAGATCAATGATGTTTAAAGAAATACAAAAACAAGGGAGGAAATAATATTTACAGAGAAAAACTGAATATACTGTTCAATATGTACAAAACCTGGTTATGAAAACACATTTGTATAACAAATACATATTTCTCAAAATTATCTCCTTCTTGGTCGTATTTCACCGACAACTTCTCCATTACTGACATGGATTGAATATTATATTGTGAAAATTTCAGATCATGGGCGGGGGGGGGGGGGCTGTTTGAAAGTGCAGGAACTAAATCTGAAGTCTGACATATAAATCTATGCTCATGTGAGAGTGATATATATAAAAGACTGAATCAGTAAACATGAAGCCTGTATTCATAGTTATTAGCTAAATTTGTATCGTAAATTTTCCCTCTATAATGTTCAATCACTGTAATTAATATTTAACACTGAATCTAGTGCATTGACAAGGAAAGAGATTATGTTGAAAAGTATTTGTTCTGTGAAATAAATGTAAATTTCATTATTTGGCTATAGATTTAGTAATGCAACAACATAACAACATTTAAGTATGTGTGTGTGTGCATGTACATGTTTATATATAAATATGCATGTGTGTGTGGATACATATATATTTCTTACTCACAATCTTTAATTCTCTTTGTGTTCATCCCATCCATCTCGTCTTCCTTCTTATCACTTTAGGCTTCGGATTAAAAATCAATCATTTACTTTAATAAACAAGGACAAATCCAATCAATAATCCTTCAAGACATGAAATATTTCATTTTTTTTAAATCTTAAATAAATATAGAATACTTACTTATGTATTTATATTCTGCATGAAGTTTATTTTCATTCACTTACCTCATAGATTTGTGTCTTCCAAGTGAAAAAAACAACAACTTCTAAATCATTTTAAATCATTACTCGGAATTTTAAAAGAATAAATTGTTCTTGACAGCTACAATAGATGTACAACAAAACTTTTATTTCAAAATACAATCTACTTTTAATTTAATAAGCTTACAATCTTAAATATCATAAATATTGATTATCATGCTGAACAAAGTTAAATTATTCCTAGTCTAAAAAATCTAATCTTTATTTGATGACCAAAAGAAAATTTTAATTTATATTATAAATTCTGGTTCTTGTTTATAATTTTAAGTGTGAAAGTATTTCTAGTGTCTAAAAATACATTTGTGATATATTTAGATCTCAACAAGTACAGATACTACACTCTGATTCTTAGAAAGAATCAAAATGGCACTCCTGCTATTTATTTACCTCCTCATGAAGGCAAATTTGAAACATGATTTAACATGGAGACCTATGCACACATGTGGAGGTATACATAGTGTAACAGTTATCATTGTAGGAAATAGAATAAGTGACCCAGGTTCAAATTCTGCATGAGGCTGTTTGCATTTCACTTTGCACTCATATCTAGGGAAAAGGCATGAATCCATTTTCTCCCTCACCCAGCTGTGAATAATTAGTAGGGTAGACTGGATTATTTAGCCTTGGTTAGGCAACCAGTCTATTTAAATGAAGATTCTGAATTCAAACCAGCTTTACTCCATCTAAAAATAGACCTTGTGCTACATTCTGCCCATGGAAGATTAAATACATGTGGGCAAGGACATAAGTACCTAGATCCTGTCACTAGTGTCATGAAAATATCTAAATACTCCAATTTTACCCTTTTGTGCAATAGGGAGGTACTGCTCCAGAGTTTTGATCATAGGCAAACCACAGAGATACTGCACTCTCATTCCAGCAAAAATTACAGAAAAAAAAACTAAAAGTCAAATTGTTCATTTGTATTAATAGATTGTTTCAGTTTAATTATATATTTTAAAATTAGTTGGTCCATGAAGAGAAAAAATGGTACTTGATACCTCCTGGCTTAACACACAACATTGTAAGGTACGTATCAAGGGTAAAGTGGAGCAATCTAAGGAAAGGAGTAGCGTCTTCCTCTACACCTCGGAGTAGTAGCTATTGAAAAAAGAGCCTTCAGGTCACCCTTGACTGTGGTCGCCAACTTTACTTTTGATATATAAGATTCTCTGGGTGTTTGCGTACATGCAACAATAACCCAGCAAAATCAATATATAGTGAGATTCTATGAGAGGATTACACTTAGAACGATCTAACTTAATGAATAAAGAAATTTTCTGTACAGTTATCAAGTGAATGGTAATTTATTTTCAGGTTTATTACTTGACATTATCTTTTAACCATTCAAATGGAGATAACTATGAAATGCTAATTAGGTCTTTCCCTACTTTCTAAACAGAAGCATCCATATCATCATGGACCACTGTTTTAGTAGGAATTGGTGATACACTATTTGTTTAGGCACTGAAAAATTCCTTTATCTAAATTCTGCTGTTAGCGTATGTATTCACAGGGCGATTATAAGTTGAGAAATTTGCTTCTGCTTAGCTGAACATAATAATATTGCATTGGTGAAATTGACTGCAAAACGCAACAAGAATCTGAATAGATATTGTCTGACACAGTCTGACCCTCTTTCCACAAAAGCAGAATAACTATCCACGGAAAATATAGCTGCCTGGTGTGAAATCTCCACCACTTTTCATGTCCTTAGTACTTTTCAAGAAATTATTGTGCTATGCAGACTTGGTTTCTTTCTATCTGTAAGTAGGTAATAAATCATCACCAAAATATGACTTTCTATACCATTGTACACTTTTCTGTATGAACTGTCTTAACTCTTAAACGATTCAATAAAAATGTCATTTTTGCAGAGGTTTCTCTTTTGTTAAAATTTATAGTTTTAGGGGACTTGGAAACGTTCTTGTTTATGTGTCTAATTATGAATTAACTTCTTTTTATGATACATCAAACTTTTGGTAATTGAATATTTTTTTAAATAATTATACCAAAGTGTATTTATAGTGATATTGCATAGCTATGACATGCAAATTATATTCTGAATTTTTTTTTTTAAATACATGTAAATTCCCTATTCTTACCATACTGGAAAGGTCCACACTGACCTGAAGTCGTAGTACCTGTTAAAGTCCCATCTATTTTTCACATAATTCTGTTTAAAATTTTTTGCTTCAGATATAAACAATTGATACCATATAACTGTGCAAACAAATGATTATAATTTAACAGGAATATTCACTTGAAACCATAAAATATAAATACAAATTATGAGTGTTAAATAGGAACACTTGAAACCATCTAACTGTGTGCAAATTAGTTGTATCAGAAGGAAAACTTGATACCATCTAACTGTGGAGTTGTGGAAAATATAATTTTGATTATGATATATCATTTACAAATTAATCAAATTTCGGCATTAAATAACCTAATCAATAATATACTCACTTATTGGAGGAGATGGACAAGCAACATCACAAAGACAAACTAACTAGAATTAATTAATATGAGATATTATCTAAGTGTGGACAGCAGAATGAAAACAATCTGCCCTTGTGGATTGTATAAAGTTATTAAAACAATCAATAATTTTTTTTATTATCCGAGAGATGAACATATCACTATTATTATCTTTACCTTACAATATAGATATTTTTGTCATGAAATAATAGTTAGCAATCTTATAACACAGGTTATTATTACTGAGAAGTGAAATCCAATATCTGTTATGCCTAAAATATAATCTAAATGTCTAAAGAAATTCAAGGACAAGGAGGGCTCTTTTTTATTTACTAAAAAGTCAGGCCTTCAAATTAATCTATTTAAATATTCAATTCAATGAATGATTCTTGTAGAATAGATTAAGAGATGTTTTTTTTTTTTTTTTAATTTTCTGTATTTAATCAAAAATTCATGATATTTAAATAAGCCAATGTTATTATCAATGCAAGCAATTGAACAAGTAGAAAATCTTCAAGGGAGATAACTAAACAAAAAGTAAATTTGAAGCAAGGTAAAAAAAAAATTACTTCAAAATTAAGATGTCGAAACAGCATTGCATTTGCTTAAATTATGAAGATTAGTAATTGTGAAAAAAATATTAGCTTAAAAATGATTTTATCAAATGATAAAAATTACCTACTGTATATATTTTTAGCCACTGGGAAGATATTTTTATTGGATATTGCGTGTCATGAACAATGGTAATTCTTCACAAATATATCTCATGTAATAAACCACTCATTTTTTTAAGGTGAAAAATTGGTCTTAAGAAGTTGTTTAATACATGAGCACAAAGTAAATTATTGGTACTAACAACATCTTGCTTTTTTTGTTTTATGATTAAAAGAAATTAAAAATAATTAGTTATTACTTAAGATTAAATTCTAGTTTTATTTGAAAGATATTCACATCATAATTATCAGTATTAAAAGCAAAATAACATTTCATATCTAATCAATTTTTAAAAAATTTGGAAAATTTAAATTCACCAAAAGTTGAGAACCTTACCCAACTTCTGTTGATTAAAAAGGGTTATCAAAATTTTTAAATACTTTTAAAACAAGTTTTTGAATGAATTTGCTAACTATAAACATTAATGAACCAATTTACATAAAAATATTACTTACACCTTGATAACTCTATCACTTACAAAGGTGTTTATATCCAAGAAGTGGGTCAAAATTCAACACAGTCATTATTGTCTTTTAACTATTAAAGTTTGCTTTAGTTTCCTGTGAAAAACTAATAGTACAGAAAGCTAGAACCTCATCTTTTTTAATTACAGAAAATTGTATCAAAAATAGTTTATTTTTGTATTCAATCTTGAAAAAAGAAATTAATTACGTTAACATAGATTTTGAATGTACAATAAAGAAAACTCTAAGAAATTATGAGGTATTAGAAGGTTTTTTGTGGTTGTGGTTAATCATTGGTATGTTGGGAAATTCTGAGGTTTCTATCTGACTTCTTTTTCTTCTTACCCCATTAACTTGTGTCCTTTTATCTGTGGAAGCCGTAAGATAATTAAGGACAGAAGGAAAAAGACAAGGTTACTTTTAGATTCAAACTTTATTTTGGGATTTACGACTATTCTTTGGTGAGAATGTTTTCCTGAACCAGGAGAAATAGTCGCATTTTGCAGACAAGGCATTGAAGTATATTATGGAATCCCTTTCAGCAATTACCAGTTTGAGGGTTAGTCATGTATTCAGTGGTATATTTAGCAGTAACTACAAGCAGCCGAGAGAAAAAGAAAGGTCCATCCAGTCAAAGTGGTAAATGGATAATGAGGAAGAATTTCTCCTTGGCATCAGGAAGCCCCTTTTTTAGGCATATGCCAATTTTGCTTCCTATTGGTGGCCCCCTGGAAAACTGTTAATTTTTGTATTTTAAAAAAATTTTTTTTAATCCCTCAAAATAATTATTTTTAATTTTCAATTGATTTATTGTTAAAATAGTGAAATGATAATACTTTTTGAAATTCAATGTTTTACCTTTTTTAGAAAATTTTTTATTTTCATAACAAAATTTTTCATTTTTTTCATGGATTTCTATTTAATTATTTGATCCAAATATAATAGACAAAACTGGAAATTGCTTGAATGATTGTTACTCAAGGTCTCCATACTTTTTTTCATCTAACATTTTTTTTATATCTTAAAAAAAATAAAATTATTTTAGAAAAAATGTTCTCAGTTTCTTCCTTTAAAATCTATATTTTATGATTAGTAAGAATATTCTTTATTTAACAACATATTTAGATTTTGGATATGACTTGAGAAAAGTAGGTCAAAATCTAATGCCAACTTAAGGTTCTCACTTTTTATGCAGAACAAATATCGATACAGAATTTTTTCCCTAATAATGTAAAAGAAAATGATATATTCTATCAAATCATAGTCTTAAAATCTCTCAGAACATCTTTTTAACTTTTTTTTGTTTAATATTCACATTTGAGTTACAATTTAAATTTTGTTTTTATTTTATGCTCACCTTCAGAGTTTTGTTTAGTTATCATATACCAAATGTAAATGTCATATCATATATCCCCACTGATTAAATAGTGCTAGATATATTGGTGGTGGGTAAGTTTAGTGGCAGGAAAATATACGAAAGTTTTTTTTATAAAATAACTGGTGCATTATGGAATTTATTCTTTAATAAATGAACACTGAAAATTGTATTAAAATTAGATAATTTCCTGATTTTTGGTGATTATTTTTTTCAGTCCAGATTAGTGATTTGTAACAGTAGGAAAGGTCTATAGTGGCAATGTTGTTTGTATTTAAGTGTTATTCTTCTTTATTTAAAAAAGAACAATAATGTCATCAAAATGTATCATAAAAAGTATCCATTTTAAAGAATTCTTTGAAGAAAATAAAAAGTATTGATAATTAAGTTTACATACTTCAGCTAAAGCAGAAATGCATTTCCATACTAGCAAAATGAGTTAAAGAATTTATTTTTGTACAGTACTTCAGCACTACTCATAGTGTTCATACATTTACCAGTACTGGTACACAAGTGATTGACTGCCGGTATGTGGCAAGATTACAGTTTCACATGATCATAATATAACATGTAAAATGAAAACGCATAAAATCTTTCTATATTGTTTAATATAATATAATTCATTTCACATGCTGTGATATAATACAATAGATAGAAATACTTGGAACTTGATTGATCATATATATATATATATATACACACACACACACATTGGAAAAATATTCTATTAGTACACCACATCAGATAATTTGAAAAGCACTGCTCTACATTAGATTATAAATATGTTCAAAAAATTATTTCTGCCTATCTCCTTTACTGAAATTAATTATTTTAAAACATTCAATTCCCTTGCATATGTGAACAGCACCACAAAATTATCAATGGCATTTGCTTCATTTTGAACTATTCAAAATCAGATAGGATAAAAAAAATTGACCAAATTTTGACAGTTAACAATAAAATTTGGCTCTGATGAAAGCTTTTTTTTTTTAAATCTGAAGTTAAAAAACAAATTGTAATAATGAAATATATTATCATTTCAGTAAGAGTGTTTTTTTAGCTTTTTTTACTTAAAAATTATGAAACTGGTAAAATCAAATGAACTCATAGGTTACTTTGTAAATTTCAACTAAAATTAAAACATTCCTCAAAAAATGAGAAGAATATACCTAAAAAGTTCCGAAAATGTCTTGTAAAATAAGTCCCAAACAAACCAGAGGAGATTTTTTGCATGATTAAAAGTTTCATCATTCAATTATATATCTTATAAACAAATATAGATTTATTGTAATTATATTGTAGTCCCAGTTGATGAACAGATATATATATATATGTATATATATAAGCTGTTCTAAATTATATGTACATTTTCTTTTTTATGTATATACTAACGTTATCATGTGACTATACCTCATGCTATATAGAAGCTTGATTAGCCACTTTTCTCACATTTCTCTGATGATTGAGCACACCACATGAAACTTTAGGTTTTATAGTTACTCTGCCATTATAGCATCAAGTTCTTTTTATATAAAAACTTTTATTGGTATTTCTTTTATTTTATATACACACACTGATATTCAAATCAGACAATCAAAGTTCTAATGCTATTCTTAATAATAAAAATTGACCTTTTAAGTTAATAAGAAATATTGTAACTTATATTTGTGTTGCTTTTTATTTTGTATGATTAATTGTAAAACATTCCAAATCATTTATGTTAATTAATAGGTGGCATACAATCTGATATATTAATCTTTCGCTTAGAATTTGTATATGAATGAATGTTTGGCAAAAAAGATATTAGAAAAATCATTTCAAAAGATGGATAAATGTTTAACTGGGGAAAAGTAAAAATACTTTGATAGACACACTTTTAATATTCAACTTATTGGTTAATAAAATTGATTGAATGATGATAATGTGGCTGGCTGATTGAACACTGGAGACTTTCTTTTTTTTTTTTCACTTTCTTTTACCTATCAGTTTTATTCATATATTTTCAAATGAGGTTTTAGATAAAACAAAAACAAAAAAAAATGAAATCCCAAAGAAATTGGTATGTATATACAATTCAAAATGTATTTAAAAGGTATGTATTTTCAAAACGTTGAACTTGTCTATATTCTTTTTATTTTTATTGTTGTAAATGCTATTGGATTAAAGTTGTATGCATTTAAAAGTGTTTTTGTTATGTGGCTGAGTTGCTTAAAACTTTAATGTTTTCATTATATAAATTAGAAAATATATCAAAGTCACAAAGTCTTTTATTTTCATATGCACATTTGTGAATGCTAATATCATATGTAAATATATATCACCCTTATATGTATATAAATATTAATATCAGAGCTATATATATATATATATATATATATACACACACAATTTTGAATGCTCCTAAATACTATATACTTGCTGGGACATTTTATGTGTGTGTGTATATATATATATATATATATATATATATATATATATATAATGCATGTTTGTTTATAAATATATGAGGGTTGGCTGAAATGTTCATAGACTGACCAAGGTACTTTCATGGAATATGACCAAATAAAATTTAGTTTTCAATATAGTCCCCCCATTTCTTCCATCGGTATTGCTGTGCTTAGATCCCAGTGGTTAAAAAAGTAATCAACAACAGAAATGAAATCATCATTTGAACTTTTCTGCTCACCCTCATATATGTATATTTACATAGATATGTATGGATAAATATTTTTGTGTATTCAATGTGCGTGTATGTGTATAAATATAAGTGTGTATGCATTTAATGCATGTGTATATGTATAAATATGTGTGTGTATTCACTTTAAGTGCATATATATATATATATATATATATATATATATATATATATATATAAAGATTTCTAATATATACTGGTAGAAGTATACCTATAAGCCAACATGTGTGTGTGTCTGTGTGTCTGTGTTTTGATAGGATAGCCATCTTTCAAAGTATATTCTGTACAAAAGAATCTATTTAATGGTTTCCTTTTTTATGGCATTCTTTCTTTTGATTTATGTTTATCTCTATATATGTTTGACTTTTTTTAAATCTTAAGTTATGAAATATACATTAGTATGATTCAAATTTAAACCTGATGTTTGTATTTTTTATTTTACTTGTGAATTTTTCTGATATATTTTGTAAAATTATATATATTGATGTCAGTTTGTAAGCATGATATGGCGTTTGATGGGGGGAAAAAACTATATTTTTCTAGACAGTTTAATTTTTCCAGCTTTTTTCTGTAAAGATTTGAGTTCTTTGTCAGTTTTGTCAGTATCAGCTCCTCTTTTTTCTTTCCCATTGTTTGTTGTTTTACCATACAGTTGGCTGCCAACAAAATATTTTATTAAAAGAGAAAGATTTCTTTTAAAAAACTGCAAAAAAAAAAGCAATCTCTTTCTTTAAATTTGATAATAAACATCAGACATATTCAAAATTTATCATAAGTATAATTCAGGTGATCAGATACCTCATATAATGTTGTTTCCTACAAATACTAGTAAAATCTTTTGGAATATTTTTATAACAAAAAAAGAAAAATAGCAATACATTCACCCTTTTTAGTGGGTTTAAATATACAGTTTTCATTTTGACTCAAAAAAACCTGATCTGAAATACTAGGCAGGATTTACCTTCTTGTAGGCCCAAGGCCAAGCTCATTTATAAACCCCAAGTTTATAGAAATGTTGGCCTGTTTTAGTATTATATATAACTACAATCTTTTGCAATGGCCAAATATGACCAAACACTACATAATATATATTAATGTGTGATACATTAGTATATATAGGCTCGTGGCTTACCATGCCTATTGATAATTCTGACCCTGTTGCAATGTCTAGTCAGCAATGTAAAAATAGTTAAATAACCATTCTCTTTATTTAATTAATTTTTTCACCTTCATTTACAAAAGATATTTTTGTTTTATAAAGAAAAAAAAATCAGACTGTCTATATTTGTAATCTGAATTTGTTTCTCAACAATTTATTTGAATTAAAATCACTGATGCTCTGATGATATGCATTTCAAATGTGCTCTCTAGTTGTTTTCTTGTCCCAAAAATTGAGTTATATATATATATATATATACACACACTGTAATGCTTCCCTTTCATACACTATAGTTGTATTCTTGATTCTTCATGATAACATTTAAATGAACTTGTATCCAGCTTAAATCTCTTAACTTTCACAAGTGTTAAACAACTTGTATATCAATGAATTTCAACAATGAAATACAGTCAGTAATGGTCAATCATTATCTCAATCTCACTCTCTTGTGTTGTATTTCCAAGTTAGTTTAATGATATCAGTAGATATCATACAAATATTGGATTTTTACATAGATTTGATCAAAATTCATTTATTTGCTTTGTCATTATTCCTAATATCATTATGAATTTTGATCAAATCTATATAAAGATTGGATTTTTGTATTTATATTACTCTAACTCAGCAAAAGTGAGTCACTGTAACAAGATTTTTGTTAGTTTTTAAGCAATTTTCAGTTCAATTTGAAACTAAATTATGGAGTTAGCTTTCATGATTACCACAATCCATATTTGTTATCAAGGGAGATAACTTTTCTAAGATAATTTAGAGGTACCTTTTGTGTCTTTATATGAAAGTAAATGTCATATAAATTCTAGATATAGGATGCGAATCAAGAATATCTTTTGTGTATGCGTCTGGCTTTAATCCCCCACCAAAAAAATAAGCACATCACAGCAAGATTTTCATTAGAAAAATACATTAAACATGAACTGACTTTCAACATCTTGAGTCTTCAGTGGACTTTTTTTAATCATCCCAAATCTTGATATAATAAACTATGAAATACTAGAATCCTTCACTCTTCCCTAAAAATAAAAGCCCCAATACCATCATGGACAACTGTTACAATAGAAACTCAACAGGTTTACACATCATTTTGCTGAGTTCAGTAACCACTAAAGACAGTCTTTCATTGAATCAGTATCAAGTCATGTTGACCTATCTCTATCAGCTGTTACTCTCGACAAGTCCTCTAGATTACACCGTGTGTACATGCTGAGCTGATTAATGTAACTCTTAGCTGGTTGCCTACACTGGTGTATCGATGTGTAGTTGTCTACAATAGAATGTTGCTTATGAGTTTGTCCCTGCTTCTCCCACAATGCTCCAGCATTATCTTACTTGGATAGTTTATGAGTTATAAGGGAGGTGAACATACAGCTGCTGTATTGTGGAGTGCTGCTTCCAAGATTTGTTCAAAACAGTACACAGCATCCTTGTTTAGTTTCCATTTAGCTTTTTCTCCAAGCATTTCATTAAAATCTAGGTAGTGCAGCCATACAATAGCACCTACACTGCTACAGCTTTGAAGACTTCCTGTTTTATTTTATGTATCTTATTATATACTTGAATTAAATAATAACAGTTTTCTTTTCTTGCAATAACTATCAATTCACACCTGGCACATTAATGTATTGAATTGTATAAAGAAATGTCAGCATCAGGAAAAGAGGGGTTGTTCCCTCCCCCCACAAGTAGCATCTGCCCTTTTGCCTCAAAGTGATTAGAACTGAGTTTATTGGCTAGCAGGGACTAAAATAGCTTAGGCATTTTTGCCACCACCACCCACCAGAAGTTTGCTTTCTGCAGTGTCCCCATATCAAACCGACTAAATGACACAGTCCAGCATTGCAGAAAGAGAGGGAGTTGGATAAATACCAACTTTTTCATTTCTTAATGTTTGCTTATATATTAAAGGCAAATTTTAAGTATTCAGGATGTTGCCAGATAGTCATGTCTTATAAACTATTAGGTTGTCTAGGTGCCATGCCAAATAATTCAACTTTATAATGCCTCTCAAGGCAATAAGGGTGGCTATATCCTCTCCAAATAACTTGCACCAGATTCCACTGGGCTGCATGGTACCAGTTATGAAGAATGTTCTCTAACCTGACCTATAATAATATAGATCATCTTCTTCAAGACAGGCCATCAGCACAGATTCTTTTGATTTTCTCTCACTATCTATTCCTGTCTATTTCAATGTTCAGCCAAAAGTGGTGTGTCTATGTGTTGGAGTCCATTGGAGAACATCGCTTATGCGTTTGTCCTTACTTCTCCAGAATATCTTGTTCAGGGGTAATTGGCTGTACAATTGCTTTTTTATGGGATACTGTTTCTGGTATTTGTTCAAAACAGCTTGCAGCATTCTTATATAGTTCACACATGAACCTTTTCTTCATGCATTTTGTTAGTGTCCATGTGGTGCTGCAATACAATAATACTGACACTGCTGCATCTTAGAAGATTTGATATAATTAGTATATTATTGCTTTGCTTTAAGGTGCCAGCCCTAAAGGCTACATCTCTGAATTACACTTTATAGGATAGTCAAGGTCAATCTCTAATATCTGAGGAGCCACTAAAAGGAAATGCTGAAGGAGCTGATCAATGTCTGTAAATACATAAACACATGAAGTACTCTCTTGTAAATTTGAACTTATGTAATATCTTGATCTCATGGAAAGTAGTTAAATACCACTTTTATGTAACACTTCACACTTAAGAAATATCTGACACTTTATTTATTCATTCATTTTGTATTTATCAAAATGATCTTCTTGGGTTGAACAGATAATATCTACTATTATTTTTTTCATCTCATTGATGTTTGTTTGGTTTGCTAGATTCACTTTCAGTAAGGAGATCAAACATTAATTAAAAGTGAGATTGTCAGTCCTTTAAATCTAATTAATTAAAAACAAAAAAATAAACAAACAGCAAATATTTTTTAAATAAGACCAAAGTAAAGATAATCTTGAAGGGTAAAGTTTTGATTTCCAATGTCCTGGCTTCTATTCTTAAAATTAATTAATTATTTTGCCTAATTAGTGCTTTAAGTATCACGGGTTAATTTGTACACAATTGCCTGAGTTAGCAATGGAAGAAAAACTTCTGTTTCTAATTGGTCAACATTCTGATTGGCATCTAATCAGTAGAAAATTCAGTAAAGATATTAAGCTTTTCGTGTTTGTTGGTTTATTGGGGGGTTTTTTTGCCCCTTATAAAACTTTTTATATTATTCAAATGTCTGGAGTACTTCATTTAGTTTAGTGGCTAACAAGCTTGGCAAGCAGGTCACTGTTAGTAAGTTTTACTCTCACTGGGTTCCTCATACTTCTGGCCTTGTTTGATGACAAACTCAGCTTAATAAATCGTTAGTGTGATTCATATTTTTAACCTTAAGTTCTCTAAACTTTTGGATAGCACCATACACTCAAAGTATTTGACTGTCCAGTTGACTGGGGTTGTAGAATATGCTGACTGCAACTCTGCAAAGGGATAAGATCCCCCACCAATGAGTGTCCTAGATATGACACAAAACAATCTGATGGTGAGGCTCAAGTAATGCTGGAGCTTTGGGAAATGCAGAGTACCTCTTCATTATCATCACTCTCAGGTCCACTCTGGCCTGAAATGGTAACACCTGATAGGGTCCTATCTATGGATCAAGCATAACTGTTTGACATTTAAACTAAGTGCAAACAAACTTATGCTAAATAGAACTGTTAGATCATTTAACTGTGTATATCTACAAAAGGTGTTTACAAATCATAAATTTAATATAAATGTAAAAACAGGATTTGGCATTAAGTAACCAACAATGGTTAATATTCCATAAAACCAAACCAAACAAAGTGTTTAGATATTTTCCCACCACTTTTTAAAGCCAAAATACACAGTTGCAAACAAACAGTTTAATCAATTCTATATTATAAAGATACAATTTTTGTATGTGTGTGCAACACAGTAAAAATGGCCTTATTTTTTAGTTGATTGGTTTGTTATTTTTTCTAGCATATCAAATCTTATAGGTTAATTCTAAATCCTTTATATATATATATATATATAAACAAGCCAGAGCTCATTTGTTTGCATACAGTTAAATGGTTTCAAGTATAGTAAATGATTAAAAATTATTCATATTGTAGAAATATTTAAACAGATTTATTGGACTCATAGACAGGACCCTAAAAGGTACTAACACTGGCGGTCAGAGTGGACCAGGGATTAATGGCAATGAAGGAGTATAACATATTTTCCAACACTCCAGGACTGGAGCCTCATCATCAGATTGTTTCACATCATATCCCAAACACACATTGGGTTGGGTGAGAGGTTTTAACCCTATGAAGAGATGCAATTAGTGAATTCTACAGTTCCAGCAGACAGGGCTTTCTTTTTTAGTTAGCATAACCCTGTAAAGATGTTATTTGTTTCCAATTTTTTGCTGGAAATTTTTGCACACACCTTATATATACTCACTCTTACTCTCATATGTGATGCCTCCCACAAAAAATAAACAGTATGCATTTTTCTTGTGTCAAAAGTCAATGATTCTTTCAGTATTCAATAAAGAGGAGGTACACCCTGTTATTTGGGCTTAGAATATGTTGATTGTATTCCCTGCAGAGGGGTAAGAACACTTCTACCCCCCATAAAAGCCTCCAGTTCTGGAGATCTGAGGTGTGAGGAGTACTCCTTCATTGCCATTATTCCTCTGTCAAATCTGACCCTGAGTGGTGGTACTTGTTAAAGTATCATCTATAAGTCAAATAGACCTACTTGAAAATTATTTGTATTTGATAAAAATACTTGATAGCATATACTTATAAATTACTTTTATTAAGAATAATTGCTTGATGCAATAATCATTTACTAAGGATTGTAACTATTATTAGTTACTTGAAACCATATAACTGTGAGCAAACAAATGACTATCATTAAAAAGAAATAATTTCTTGAAATCATATAATTATTAGTATTAAAAAGAAATACTTGAAACCATACAATTGTATGCAAATTATTTGTATTAGGAATATATAGTGTCATATAACTATGTGCAAAAAAATCTCTTAAGAAACCATTACACAATCAACGTAAATGTACAAAGAATGCAATTTCCTAACATTCAGGCATAAAATGACCCATGATGCCAAAGGAGAGATTACTTTTTTTTTAATTTTCAACAAAGTGAAACATCTTTCCATTTCATCATATCAGACCTGAACTAAATGATTTTGGATAAATCGAATAAAGTTGTAGTGTTTGCGTAACCACTTAATTTCTTTTTACTATAATACTTTAAAGATAAAGTTTGTCACAAGTCCCAATACACTTGCACAACAAGAGACTTCCATCAAAGAGGATTGTCATAAAAGTTGCAAGAAATAAATAAGTTGATGTTTCTAATTTAGTCTTTTGACCACACAAACCACAGTTTAGAACATAAAGACATTTTGAACACTTAAAGTATCATTTAAACATCTAATACGTTCTGATAAATCTCTGTTAGTTGATGTTGGCAATTCAGTCTCTTGATGATGTGAAGACATTTTGAAGAGTCAAAGCAAAGCCTCATATAAATATCTAATACTTTTCTTTCTGAACTTAATTTCATAAACCTTTATGCCATACTATGAATTAACTTTCAAGTAGGAACCAGACATGCTATTTTGAGGAAGAAGCTCAGTATGTATGTGTAAGGAGGGAAGGTAAAATGTTCTCAGCCCTAACTAAAAAAGTAATGACCTTGATCCATGAAACATACATGCTATTTTGAGGAAGAAGCTCAGTATGTATGTGTAAGGAGGGAAGGTAAAATGTTCTCAGCCCTAACTAAAAAAGTAATGACCTTGATCCATGAAACATACATGCTATTTTGAGGAAGAAGCTCAGTATGTATGTTTAAGGAGGGAAGGTAAAATGTTCTCAGCCCTAACTAAAAAAGTAATGACCTTGATCCATGAAACATACATGCTATTTTGAGGAAGAAGCTCAGTATGTATGTGTAAGGAGGGAAGGTAAAATGTTCTCAGCCCTAACTAAAAAAGTAATGACCTTGATCCATGAAACATACATGCTATTTTGGGGTAGAAGCTCAGTATGTATATGTAAGGAGGGAAGGTGAAAAGTTCTCTGCCTCTAAAAATAATGACCTTGAGCCATGAAACATACATGCTATTACACAAAGAGATCCAGAAGTTAAGAACATTCAGCTCATTATTTAAACTGCTGGTTAACATTCAAAAACAAAAAAGTGCAACAAAAATTTGAAAAAAATAAAGGTTATTCTTTGTTGACTGAAATGAAAACTTTTCCTCACCACCTCATTTATATATATTTTGGGATTATCAATAATACCCATCACTATATTATATGTAATATAATAGAAAGAGAAAGGTAAATAATAAAACTTTGTATAAAAACAAGTGCTTAATGCTACTATAGCAAAGCAGGTATAAAATCTAAAAAAATGTTATAATTATGAACACTAAAAATCTTTGACTTAAAGTATAATGTGATGTGCACAATTATCAGACAGAAATGTGAGAACGTTGCCTATCGTATTTATATAAAAACAATTTATAAGCCACTTTTATCACATTTTCATCTGATGACTGCGTATACAAGATGAAACTCCAAGTAACAAACTACTAGTATACATATTTATATATAGAAAATGAAGATTATACAGGAATATGAAGAGAGAGCACCTTTTTCAAATTTTTAGATAATTATACAAGAAATTAATGTTTTCTCTGTGTAGTCCTTACAGTCATAACCAAATTATTTCTTTCTAAAAATTATATGGACTATTCAATTTATTCTTTATGCTGGTTTTGTTATTACCATAATGTTTTGGCTTTTTTTAAGTGTATATTCTTTAACAAAAGTTAGGCAAAGTCTCTTTTTGACAAATACATATAGCAAATGATAACATTGTGACAACAACAGAAGTAACACAAATAAAATGAGTTCATCTATTTCAACAAATCTTGGAATGATAATAACTCTTCATTCTCAATTTTTTTTCTTTTTTGATAAGCTGCAGATATTCTTAAAGCCAATTTTCAATTTTAAAAAATGCACAAGAAGCTCCATTTCAAATTATTTGAAGCTGCCAACTGGAAGGAAATGTTAAAATTTCTTTAAATTGTGATTATGCATTCTTTTGTCATATTTGTGATTTTTTTTTTCTTCATTTTGTTGTGCATCAAACTGAATCCCTTTTTAAAAGATACATAAAAATTGGGGATAAAGTTTTTTTTTCTTTTTAATACTTGATTCTTTATTCCTAAAACTTTTACAAATTTGGACTTGATGTAAGTATACTTATTTCTGCTCTTGAGTCCTCTAATTTTATAAAATTGATTTTTCTTTTAAAGAATTATAAAAATAAGATAATTTGCCATTCATTTAAGTCTTATGAGTCTTAAATATGTTTTTTTTTTTTATTTAATCTTTTTCTGCCCATCTTCAGCAGTGTTCAATCATATACTTTTTTACATTTTTATAAATGGGTTTGATTGGGTCTCTTTTTTTAAAACATTTGCTTATCAATAATAGGCATCATTCATTTTACTACAATAGGGATTATTCACATCTGGATTGGCCTCTAGTATCAGAGTGTAGTATCTGTATAATCTGCCCTGGACCAAAGTGTAGTATCAATCCCACCATTATTTTAAAAACATAAAGATGTAAAATATACTGACGAGACTAGTTTTGCTTAGGTTTCTTTGGGTTTTGGCTAGTGGGTAGAGTGTTCACCAATGGTCTGGGAGACCTGGGTTCAACCCCAGGTCGCGTCATACCAAAGACTTAGAAAATGGTACTTGATACTTCCTTGCTTAACACTCAGCAATATAAGGTATGGATCAAGAGTAAAGTGGAGCAATCCAAAGGAAGGAGTAGCGCCCTCCCCTACACCTCAGTGTAGTAGCTATTGAAAAGGGAGCCTTCTGGTTGCCCTCAACTATGGTCGCCAACTTTACTTTACTTACTAATGTCAAAGCCAATTTTGTTTAATGGGTTATTTAATGTCAAAGCCAATTTTGTTTAATGGGTTATTTAATGCCAAAGCCAATTTTATTTAATGGGTTATTTAATGTCAAAGCCAACATTGTAGAAGAATAGTTGGGATGCTGTTTAATACAAAGATGGTGGGGATAAGGAGACAGATGAGGCTGGTTGATATTCTAAAAATTACAAATTGTAATATTTTCTGAAAAATTAATACAAAGTAGGAATTTAGATAGTTATTTTAATATTTATGCATGTAAATAGATTTCCTCAGTAAATTTATCAAAAGTATTGTGATGTAATGAGGTGATGTGTACAAAGGTTTACAATGGACATATGCACCCTCCATTGACGTGATTGACGGATATTGGTCATGGCTCATTTTCTCCATCTGAAAATCTGAGTGAAAAAGGGTTTTTGTAGAAAACTAAATGCTTGTTGGTCAATAGATGTCACATGATAGACAAGAAAAATAACTTTGGATGTTAAGGGAGTCAAGGTTCAGACACAAAACATAGTAGTTGGAGTTTTGATGCTTAACATTTACCCTCCCTCCATACAAACACACCTCGGGGTGACAGCAATTAGCAAAGGGTTTCTCCTTGTCCTTCTCTGAAGGGACAGTTTAGAGACATACTCCCTACCTATTCAGTACCAACCTTGAAAATGAAAATATGAAAATAAAAGAGAGAATATAAAACTTCAATATATATTTGTTAGATTCTTTTCATCCCTTGTGTAGAGGCAGCAATCCAAAGCTTTCAAGCCCTGTCTAGGAATAAGTGACAGCAAGTCACTTCTGCAATTTAACAATACTAAATCCATTTATATAGCTCATTCACTGATATAATAATTAATCACAATGGGGAAACTAATTTTTCTGTTCTCTATTATTAGATATTTGTCAGCAGTTCTAAGATCATGCTGCACTAGTTTTATTTTCATACAGCACTGAGTGGATTGTCATTATTATTTCCAAACTATCTTGAATATATCTCCCATTTTCTGCCAGCGAGAAGACCTAGTAAAACATTAGCATTGGTAAACATAAAAAATTTTATACAAAAATTTGTAAATAAGTCGTTTTAATGATGGTTGGTCTCAACTTGTAAAACCTAAATGAAGACAATATGATGGAGATTTAAGGTTTTAAATAAAAAAAAAGCATCGAATCAACCGAAAAGGACATCAAAACGAGGTTAACGAAAGCATGGACAGCTATCAATAGGCTATCGATTATATGGAAATCAGACCTAACCGATAAAATGAAACGCAGTTTCTTCCAGGCAGCGGTCACATCGATACTGCTATATGGGTGCACTACATGGACTCGAACAAAATGGCTGGAGAAGAAGCTAGACGGCAATTACACAAGAATGCTGCATGCAATCTTGAACAAGTCCTGGCGGCAACACCCCACAAGACACCAACTGTACGGCCACCTGCCTCCTATCACGAAAACTATTCAAGTTAGACGAACCAGACATGTAGGACACTGCTGGAGAAGCAGGGACGAACTCATAAGAGATGAACTCTTATGGACCCCCACACATGGCCGTGCAAAAGCAGGATGACCAGCACGAACATACATTCAGCAGCTATGTGAGGATACGAGATGTTGTCCTGAAGACCTGCCTAGGGCAATGAACGATAGGGAGGAGTGGCGAGAGAGGGTCAGGGATATCCATGCTACCAGCACGACATGATGATGAAATACAACAAAGCAAAGAGACTAGCATTGAATCATCAAAGGACTAATATAGATTTTGAGGAATAAGTAGTTATAATGTCTGGCACCATACAATATCATGTTAAAATATATCAACCACTCAAAGTAATTTCTTTCAAGATATCTTGTCAGCCTGTTCCAAAGGAGTTAGATCTTTCCTGGATATTCTTCTGCCATGAGAGTGAGCTTGATTTAACTACAACAAATAACTATTATAGATTTACAGGCGACTCAATGTTTACTCTCAAAAGAAATGAATTTGATGAGACAAAGCTGTTTGCATTTCACTTCTTACTAATGCCTTTGAGAAAAACATGAATTAATCTGTACTAACCCTTATCTATGTATAAATAGTTAAGAAAAGCAGATTATTAATCCTTGTTAAGGTAACCTGTCTCAGAGAAAGAAAACTCTAAATTCAAAACCAACTGAATAGGTCGGGTCAGGAACTATTCATTGCTACTGGTATCATAAAACCAAGTGCAACCTGTTATTTTAGGAGATGGGCAACACCAAATGACACTTCTAATCACCTGAATAATGGCATCTCAACAACTTTATCATGTTTGAGGATAGGTTAAATAAAGTAACTAAATATTTACTAAAAATGTTATATGGTTAGTGTTGTTATAGACATATAGTTGCCATAGACAATGGACAAGAGGATTGGATTTAATTTCATTTATTTAAATAGAAAGAAGTCAGTAGATAACAAAAGATGTAGGCTCTCTTCTTCCACCAGATAAGGGTCTGGAGGTGAGTGGGTGTAAGTTGTTCATAGCTGGCTGACTTGTTTACTTGCAGTTCAGTGGTGTGGTGTGGGTCAGTAGACTATGAACGATCTTAGTCTTGTGGTGGAAATGCCAGTGACTTGATTGTGTGGTGGATTGGTAGGGCATCAGCGCTCTTTGGTCTTATCCAAAATGTGACATGTAACGATTCTCTCTGATAGCAACCCAGGTGTCAATGGTATTTGTCTTGCACCCCATGTATGCATGAGTATGGCATAGTGCCTTTTTTTAATGCGAGTATCAGGCATAGGGACTCATTGGCATTCCCCTAAAAAGAGGTACCTCAGGCTCCAGTTGATAAATCTAGCTTTTCTGAGAGTTAAAGCCTGTAGGGACAGCTCCCTGAGGCTTGAAGAGTATGTCAGTGTCACCCACATGATGTGAATGCTGAGCTTCCACAGTATCCATATCAGGCTGCTCCTTGCCTTTGAACCTACGCCAGCCAAAGGGAATCATCCCAGGTGTCGACTGCTTTTGTGAAGTTTTGTTAACCATCTTATAGCCATTAATGGGATCAAATCAGCTCTGAATAACTCAAGGAAAAAGTTCATGATTGGTTGGAAAAAGGACTTTTTTTAATTCTGAATTTATTTTTACATTTCAACCTGATGGATGTGCAGAGCCTACCTGTACAGCAATGTATTTTATTCTTTTTGTTATAAGCCATCATTCAGACAATATCTGGTTATCATAACCTTTTTTTTTCAAAGGAAACATATGCTTGTGGTGTCTATTTATTCATTTTGTTAGTGCGTGGGTTTGAAATGAATTTGTAAATCAGAAACAATTTCTGTATACTGAACAATATTACACGAGTATCTCTTTAAAATAAATTCTATTGTGTATATACATATCACAAGAAAGTAAGGTTATTTGCATTTACAGCCTTAGTTCTTTGAATTATTTGGTACCAGCCTTCATACATTCTTTTTCCAGCTTTTTTGATGACTAAAAAAAAACAACATATTCTTCAGTTATCCAATCTCTCCAAAAATAAAAGCTTTTTTATAATTTATCAAAAGAGTTTCAAAGGAATTGGCCATGTTAAATTGATTTTACTTTAAAGTATGACTGGTGGAGATTTTCATCCATAAATATGGCTGACATAGATGGAGATAATTATAATAATAAATATGTCAATATAGAAGGAGATAATCATAATAATTTATCAAAGATAGAAATCAAGGATATATTGGTAACATAAACTTACTGCCAAGCTAACAATAATTTTCATTCACACAAGAATGTGATTAGAATGATGTCTCTATTCTATCTATAATTAATTTGCTAGACTAGTAAAACATAAGAATTATTAAGTGTAATAAATTTTGTGCAAAAATTTATTGAAAAGTCGCTTTATTTAAACTTTTTATGGCTTTATGATAGCAATCTAAGAAGCAATTACTTATAAGTAATATATATTGCCAAAAATTACAAGAGCCATTAAAGAATTTGAGCAGGATGGTAAGATCAAGATTAATTTACAAGTTTAGAAACTCTTTCAAATATTAATGTCAGTTTGCCTTTTCAATTGCCTTGATCACTTTTCCAGATGATTTTAGAAGTATAGAAAGAAATCTTTTCCTCATTTAACCATCTAATTCTATTAATAAAAATATTTCCTATAAATTTATCATTTAGTTCCAAAACATACTTTTTAAAGATTTAAAATTTTTGTACTTGTATATTCCTGTTTTTAACAATCAAAACTAAGCAATTGGATGTAAAAAAAAGTCTGTTTAAATACTTATAACAAGTACTACATATATATATATATATATATATATATATATATATATATATATATATATATGGGTTAAATTGTATGACTAACCCTTCTTCTACAATAATGGCTTTGGCATTAAATGTCCCATGAAGATTGATATGCCATTAAAAACAATCAATCAAACTAACTTACTATATATATATATATATATATATGTATCCGTGGTGTTCTTGTTTGCCACAGCTTATTTGTAAACCAAATAGCACACAGCTAGTTTGGAATAAAATGAGTTGTGCTTAGCCAGATAATCTCTCATAAAAATCTCCCTATGTAATGAGTTTTTTATAATCTGATACATCCCTTATTGTGACTTCTTTGGCAAGTCCACTGAGTTGGGAATGATACTCAACAATATTCTAACTAGATTCTGTTGATACAGAACTATGAACATGGCACAAAAAATGATGAAAAGAGTCTTAAACATAAATTTATTCCTTTTCGAGAACCTCTTCACATGTATTATTTCTTTCTTGTCCATCTTTTGCAAATATATAGAGTCTTTATCATTCTGTAGCAGACTGCTATACTCATCTTGGTTACTATACTGACAATGTTTTGTCCAATATACTCTCCAGCTTTTTTCAAGTGCCCTTTGTCATATTCAGTAACCTTCCAGGAATTCCAAACTGGAACAAGGTGTGAACAAGGTCAAAAATGTTGTATGTATAGCAGTCCACAATGTGTAGAGAATAATAATGACAACATCTCTTCTCAGAAATATAAACAGATTATATCATCTATTTATATTTCCTTCTTTCCTCATGGACATCTAAAATATAGCTGGCCATGTGAAAAACAGGAACCTGACTCTTGGAAGCTTAGAGGTGAAGAAAATATTTTTGTTGAGTACCTATTCTGCAAAGACCAATATTATTTGTAATATAGTAACACAACAGAAGAAAAGACAAGGTAAATTCATTTGTATGTGACGGACATTTGATATTTAATACACACAATATACCTACAAATGGTATTAAAAGAATGCACAAATGTGTCCCTAGGTTGAATTATACACATTGTTTCATAAACAAACAGTATGTAAAAGAGGTTCAAAATAGCAAAAGGCTTACTTGACAAGTGTTGGCTTAAACATTCCCTTTCAGGGGTCAGAGATAAGGTCTTTACAGTTTAAAGATCAGTGTTTAAAAGAGGTCAAAGAGTAGTTTTTGACACACTTTAGGGTCCATGAAACTGACCTAAGGGAGATAATTATTGATTGTATCCCTACTTGACTTCAAGGATAAGTCAGTATCAATGCAACAAAACTTCTAGATCCTCAGACTGACACACACAAATGTACAAAAGTTAACATAGTTATATAGATAAAATATTGTAAGATTTCGGTGAAATATCATTTACACTCTTATTTTGACCTATATCAGAATTAATATTAGCATTTATAAGGTGTTAATCAAGTTTTAATACTACCTATGTTCTCGAATAGTAGTTATATTTGCACAATAATTTCGTACATCAAAAAAATAGAATATAAATATTAAATTCATTATTTCTGAAATCATCCATAATAATCTCAATTTTTTTACACAATTAGGCCATTTATTCAAAAATATATTACTCTATTAGCAAAATTATCCAATTGGCTTGTAGACTTTGCTTTTTGAAATCTATATTGACAGTGTGTATATATGAAAAAACTCAAAGCCTTCAGAAGATGATTTTAGCTATAGTTGAATGACTTGCCTGTGTTAAATGTGTCATTTTTTAAACATTAAACTTTCATCAGGGCAATTGAATATGGGATGTATCTTGTGAATATTATTTAAATTAAATGTCATATGTGTTAAATGAAATGAAAAAAATGAGAAAGTTTTAAACATTCTAACATTCAGAAAATACATCATATATTCCAATGCCTTTACAAAGGTTTAATGTTTAAAAAAACCAAAACATTTAATGCTGGCAAATAAGTCAACTGTAGATGTAATCATCCCCTGAAGGCCTTGTGTTTTTTCTTATTTGTACATTTTCATACCATCAGATCTTCTTTCATTTACATACATATTTAAACCTATTGCAAATTTGCAATTTATAAAACTGATTTTTTAGTTTAGAAAGAAAGCTGATTTGTATCTACTCAGTAATTTATTCCTCACTGATCTTGGTTTTAATACATGTGTCATTCAAAAAATAAGGGGAATTTTTTTAAAAAAAGCATCATTCAGTAAATAAAGGGATTTTTTTTTAAAAAGGGTCATTCAATTAGGGGATTTTTTTTTAAGAGCAAAATAATTTTTTATTGCATAAAATTAAACTCTGCATTGTTTGGAAGTGGATTATAGCAAAAAATTATTTTAATCTCAAAAGAAAAACATTTGTTTTGAGATTATTCAAAATGGCAACAAATAGAGTACTCCAATCTTGAACATCAAATTTTTGGTGGCTGAGAAGTGAAAGCCATGTGAAATTTATAGAGACATGTGTGATGTGTATGGAAAAGCATGTTTTAATTTTAAAAATTCTTTACAAACAGGCTGAACCTGGTTTTGCCGCTATGAGTCTGAGGTGAGAAGATAATCTGTCTCGTGGAAAGATGCTCTCTTGTAAAGAAAAAGTTCCAGGCACACCAGTCAGTAAAGAAGGTCATGCTAACAGTCTGCTGGAGCATGAAAGGACCCTTGAAAAAGGTGCAACAGTAGATCATGTTTACTACTGTCATTTCCTTTGACAAAATTCTCCCTATTTATTAAAAAAAACCTTGTTGTTATAATGTTACAGTTATTGTACTCTTCAGCTTTCTTTAAGTGTCAGCTGTAGTAAGTGATCCTCAAGGAATCTTAAAATGAACCCTTTATTCAATTCATGGGGTTGATTGTTCTCATTTCATAGTCGATGCTTAGAAGATATTGTGTATCTGTTAATTCTTCCTTGTGATGTATAAGAAGGTTACCAACTGCAACAAATGAAGGGTGAATGACACAATGGCCAAAACATTATGACTATAAGGTCATGAACTGGCTTCTGCTGCTAAGTTGCCTTTCAAAACCACACAGCTTACTGACTTTCCAAGCCTGGCAATGACTATAGCAAAAGATATATTTCCTCACTAAAATTAAAGGTGATGATGAATAGTAAAAAAAAACAAAAAACAGAGGCCAGAAAAAGAAAGCTTAAGAAGATTGAGGAAAGAAACCTCTCTGTCTTTATTTAACAAGTGGCTAAACCCTGTCCAACAGTTAAAAAAGCTGCTGACAGTTGGAATTAAAAAAATAAAACAAGCACAGGGACCACATAGATACACATGTGAAAAGTCCAGAAGAAAACATGATGCAAGATACAAAAAAACTGTCCAAATCCTGAATAATTCTCAGTAATACACAGCAAAAAGGGGATTGTGTGATAAACTCTCCTTTTTTATTGGGCCATCTATTCTATGTCTTGCCTCATTGACCTGCTCACTTTGAATTGTCCTTAAATTGCATAGTTGTTGTTTTTTTTTTTGGTATTTCTCAGTGAAATACCAGTCATCTAAAAGAAGACTGTTGTCACTCAAATGGCTATCCCATTCACTTGGACTTGGAGTTCTTGCAAGTGTGAGGAAAAGGGAAAGAAGAATTAGTTTATCACATGATAAGCATAAATTCCTATTGCAATAACAACCAGCACGAGCACACTAGTCCAACTATAACAGTATGAAATCATGCAACTTCTTTATCTTGGATTCAGGCCACAAATCTTCAGTGATTTGTCAATGGTGTTAACAATTTTTGTCTACAATTGGTACCTTTCCTCCTTGTTATCTAAAATCTCAGGAATTTTATATTTTGAGTTGGAAGTTTCATATCCAATTTTGAAATTAGCAATTTCAGAAAGATAGATATTGATTTTGCTTGTTATAATTTATACTAATTGACCAAAAGTACAAATGACTTTTTTTTCAAATTGTACAGGACTAATTTTTTTTTAAACCTAAGTCTAAATTGGTTGAACACTGCTGATGAAATATTTGTGAAAAGATATCTTGTTTAATTTTTTATTCTATAATGATCCTTCAAGCAATTATGTACATTCTGGTTTAATAACACAGTATGCATATTTTTGATTAGATATGAGTTTTTAGGTTAAGTAAAAATTTTCAGAGTTATCTCGCTTTATTTCTTTTCTTTTTGTTATCAAAGTCTGTATGATCCAAACACCTCATCCATTCAGCAGTTCTATCATTTAATGACATCACTACAAGAATATCATATTGATTGGTGACACAATATTTCTCAACTGCTGCTTCTAAATTCTTGCACTGTCAGCAGTCACTTCATAGATTTTATTTGAAAAGCAGTTTTTCTACTTTCTTTTTTTTTATTTCTTTAGTCTTTTATAACTCACATCTTGTTAAGAGACTAACTCTAAGAATAGCATATGATGATCAATGCTTTTAAGGAAACTTCTTTCAACACAGGACTTTCTTGCTAGGTTCTCTCTGCAGGAGTTCTAATCAAACATCAATCCCAAGAATTCAGTTACCTCTATCACTCTATTTTTTCAAAAAATCAATAAAACCGATCATTTTTTATGGATGCCTACTGTAAAAACAGCCAATGTCTTTGTCAACCTCAAATTATTAAAATTATCTGTTAGTAGTTAAAGCCATTTAATCAAGGAATTTTATTTTCTTCTTCTGCCTATATCTTAGAAAAATGATAAAGCACTTCAACCATGGAAAAAATTGCATAGGTTTTCAAAGCATAAAAGATGTTAATATGAAACTCAGTTCTGCTTAATTAAAGCTACAATTAAATTCAAAGAAGCAATTTTTAGCATTTTCAGTTTAGCAAAAGCTAGAAAGGGGTCTGACCAAAATGTTTGAAAGAAAACAAAACAAGAAAAATGGGAATGTTACTATGCATAGAAAATATTTTAGTATACTGACAATTACTGAAAAGATGCAATTAAAAATTCCTTTTTTTATGGATTTATTATTATTTGTATAGTTTTCTCGAAAAAAATTTCACTTGATATTTTTGTGGATTCCTTAGCTATAAAGCAGAATGATTTTAGAAAAATGGATATTTCTGCTAAGATCTAGTTTTCAAAATTTGTTTACATATTTTTACATATATATAAATTGGCCAACCATAAACAAGGATGACTTGAAGGCTAACTTTACAATAGCTACTCCACCAAGGGCACTACTCCTTTCCCTGGATTGTTCCACTTACCCTTGATCCATACCTTATAATGCTGAGTTAAGTAAAGAGGCATCAAGTACCATTTTTGAGTCTTTGGTATGACTCAACCTTGGATTGAACCTCAGTCTCCTGGGCCATTGGTGAATAGTCAAATGATTATGCCAATGGGCCAGTGTGTGTATGTATATATATATATATATATAATCTTGTTATAATCTCACATGTAACACCATTTACAGGTAATTCTTATATAATGTTGTAACTAACTACATACCCTTGTTCTTGGGATTTGGCATTTGTCATGCTAAAGAGGAAAGGAAGAGAAAAACTAAGTTATCTCTAACTTCCTTGGCATCCTTTTCAAGAAGCATACTCCAAGTCTTATAAGACTTGGAGAATAACCCTGCAATACTGATCCCTGTCATGTTCTTTATAAGGTTTGAATTCAAAGTTGTTATTCTCCTAAACTGGCTGCTCCATCAAGAAAAAAAGAGTCCAATTTTTCTTACTATTTTACTCATAGTTGGACAATAGATGGATTCAAGCTTTGCCCAAGAGTGATAATGCATTTATATGTATTTATCCAACTCCTCCACAAAAAAGTCAATTGTTTTAAGTGGAGTACAGCAGGTTTAAATTCAGAGTTTTCATTCTTCTAGACTGGTTACCTTACCATGACTTTCCCAAGGGCATTAACACAAACTAATACACAAACAGCCTCATATAGGATTTGATCTTAGGTTGCCAATTCCATTTCTCATAGCAATAATCATTTTGCTATGCAAACAGAAAGCACAATGTTTTAACTGGAATGTAATTCTGCTCACCAATTCAATTTTCCGCACCAATAACTGTTATATCACCCACACACCCATCAAGGAGCTTTTAGCAATACCATTTTATACATAAACTACTTAATCTATATTACAATGAATGATGTTAGCTGGAAGAAAAGAAGCTTTTAGATTTAATCTTGTTAAAAATGAATGAATATAAGTATGAAATTTCATCCATGATTCATGTTAAATGTTTTTATTCTGTCTTCACTGTTATCATCAAACAGTGTGCATTGAATTCCACACTAAAGTTGACAATACAATACTCAAAATAGGTTAACAAAGTATTTCTCTCCACTATCCATTTACAAGTTTTGTGTTGTTAACATCTCTAAGAAAGTTGGAAGAGACAAAGACAAGATGAGGCTGTTCATATCAAGAAAGGAAAATATGGTTAAGTGGTCATAGAAAAATTGCACTCATTTTATTGCCAATGTTGCAACTTCCATCTGGACAGGTCTCAAAAACAGGAAGACATGAAGTGGTATTTTTTAGTTAATCAAGGAAAAATCAATTCTTTCACAAATCATAGCCTACTGCAGGTGAGGAGGAGCAGTTTTACTTCGCCCAAAATTTAGGTTGCAACTTATTGCTCTCCTATTAACTAACTTACCTTTTTTCAAAAATCCCCAAGTATTAGAATTGATCATCTCTTGCACTTACAGCAAGAAATAGATATTAAAAAGAAGCTACAAACTATCTCCATAAGGAAAATGAAATCTATTTCCAAATTAGAATTAATATATTAAAATTTCCTGTATTGGAGAACTAAAACTACCAACACTTGAAGGAAGTTCAATGGTACAATGCGACTATAGCAACTAACACCAATTACATCAGTGTATGATAATAATAATTCCTCATCTTAGAAATGCAGACAAAAATTCCAAGACTTATTTTGACTCTCAGTTTCACCTTTTGTTATTTTTCAGTTACTGTAGATTTTAGGCAAATTCCTTCAACAGCCTTCTTCAGAAGTGTAACCTGTATAGAAATCAATTATCAGGTTATGTTTTTTTTTTGTTTTGGGAGTTTTAGCGCCAACTAGAAAATGGTAGCCAAAAGAAAGAAGAAGATGAATGAGATCTATAGTCCAAACAGTTCTTTAATCTAAAAAAAAAAAAATTATCAATATTCTGGGCAACTTTTGGAATGTTAGTGACTCATCTTAAAATTACAGATGATAATATTTTTTTCAAGCACAAAAGACAATACTTCTGTCCTATAATAGTTGATACTTTAGCATATAAATCTTTTACTTGAAATGTAACAACTATTTAAGAACAGAGGTAGTAACTGATAATATTCATATAAAGTTAGTTGTTTTATATGAGTACCTACACCCAACACCCACATAGAAACTGATGAGATATAAAGTTAGTTGCCATCTACAAAAACTGAAAATATTTATACAAAGTTAGTTGACATATATGTGTAGAAATTGATAACATTCATATAGAATTAGCAGTTATATATATACAAAAATTGATCATATTTACATAAAGTTATATATATATATATATATATATATATATATATATAAAAAGAGAGAGAATATTTATGTAAGCTGATATATAAGAGATGGAAAGAGAGATAATATTCATATAAAATTAATAATATATATATATATATATATATATATATTTATAGAGAGAGTGAGAGTATTTATATAAAGTTAGTAATATATGTGTTGTGGGGTGGGGACTGGAAGTAACTCCAACAGTATAAAAATGTATAGAGATGAAGAAACACAAGGTTTTTGGGATGATTTGATTGATAGAAATATTTGCCAATGTTAAACATGTTGAGTTTTTAGACCTTCATCATGTCATGTAAGTTATTAAATGAAATAAAAAAAATGGGAAAGTTTTAGAACATTCTATTTCCATTGATTGTGTTCGGTTTCAAATTTGTATGATGTATTGTTCCAAAATTTATTGAAAAAAAAATATCCATATCACATCAGTCACCTTGAAATTAAGTAAGTAAGTAAAGTTAGCGACCACAGTCGAGGGTGACCCGAAGGCTCCCTTTTCGATAGCTACTACACCAAGGTGTAGGGGAGGGCGCTACTCCATTCCCTGGATTGCTCCACTTTACCCTTGAACCGTACCTTATAATGCTGAGTGTTAAGCAAGGTGGTATCAAGTTCCATTTTTAAAGTCTTTGGTATGACTCGACCTGGGATTGAACCCAGGTCTCCCGGGCCATTGGCGAACACTCTAACCGCTGGGCCAATGTCCCGGTATTAAAATGTGTTAACAAATCATATATATATTTAATATACATGTATAAAGTGGATTTGGCATTAAATAACATACAATAGTTAATATGTGGCACAATGTATATTCATATATATATATATTTAGTCATTCACAGACAGACTGTTTCGTTCTATCAGAACTCTTCAGGGTGGCTTGACACGCAGGACGCTCGAAGCCGGAATCGAAACCCGTCCAACTCTACGAGAGACCTTGAAATTAAAACAGTCACTAACTCTTCAAAGATGATTAGGAGTTTAGTTAATAACAAAAATAACAATACTCACATCAGATCCAGAGCAGAGTTGTATGAAATTCCATGCCCAGATTGTAATTAAAGAATATGTGGGTGAAACCTTCCATAGTATGGTAAAACAAATTTACGAGCACGGAAAAGATTTTAAAAGAGCAAACAAAAGTAAGAGTTTGGTTATGCATGATTTAGAAACTAATCAAAATTTTTATTTTATAGATTTCAAGCTGTTAGTTTACATAGATAATTAAAAAAAAACAATGGAAAATCATTGGATCTACTAGTATTTCAAATCACAATACTATCCAACTAGGTTTATTCAATTTGTCCCCTTTTTTAGTCAGATTAGAGTTGAAGTTACAAAATCTTTTATTTAAAATAACTTGGCTTCATTCTTTATAGATATTTAGATTGATAGATTAACCATAAAATTATATGGACTGATAGAAAGAAGGTTAACACTGATAATGACTGAGATATTGTGAAATGTTTATAATTGGTAGATCGCAACAAAATAATATAAATATTAACATAGATAAATGGATAGCTTGATGTGATGTAGATTCTTTAACATAGACTGATGGGGTATGAATTTTTATTTCTAAACATTTGTAGATAGATAGATAGGTAGATAATGTGATATGGATGTTTTTCTGAAATAAATTTTGGAATGCAAATTACATCACAGAAATTTGAAACAAAACATGACCAATGGAAATAGAATGTTTTAAAACTTATTCATCTTTTTCATTTCATTTAATAACTTAGAAGCCCTGATGAAGGTTTAAAAACTAAAACATTTAATGTTGACAAATATTTCTTCAAATAAAATCATCCTCTTGAAGACCTTGCATTTTTATATATATATATATTTATATAAGCATACAAAAACTTATGATATTCCTATTGAGTTACTTGTTATATATGTAAAAATATGCATATAAGTGTGTGCACCTGTACATTTTTTTTTATGTATGTTTTTGTAAATTCTAATTTATTTTTTCATTCTTTGACAACATTTTTTGTTAGTGTTACATATTAATGTTTCACATTGGAAAAAAATCAGTTGAACTAAATGACAACAGAACTAAGAAAAAACTGACTCAATGCAAAAAATTGAAAAGTAAAGATTTCTAAAGGAAGGTAGAAATATTAGCTATCTCCTCTGGTTTTATTTGATCAATGTGAATTAAGAATTTTTTTTAAATTACACAGGATATTTTTTTCTTTTACTCTTTGAACATTTCACATCAATTTTTTTTCCAATAAAATATATCATTTTTTTTTATTTTATAATTTTACATTTAATGTATTGAAAGTAACTCAGGTACACTAGTATACTTTTTTTTATTTATTATTTGAAAACAAACTCTTTATTTTCGTCTCCTAAAAAAGCAACCAAAAAACTCAGATTAACTGATGTAATAATACTGATGATAAAAAAGCTCTTCAAAAAGAATTGCATCAAAATATAGTTGGAGAATGCATTTATTAAAAATAAATGTCATCCTGAAGAAATTATTGAATTGTAAATTACTGCAGAATCTTTTCAATATTTTTCATTCTTTTCTTTATTTTTTTTCTGTATTTTTTCTTGATATATGAAACACAAACAAAAAATTATATATATATATATATATATATATATACACACATACATACATACATACATACATACATGCACGCACACACACACTTTTCTTCTGCCTTCTCCCAAATCTCTGTCTTTTATTCTTTATGCTACATTTGGAAGTCTCATCTGCTGTTTTGCAAAGGTATGGCTCCTGTTTCTATACCTCTCTCTGGCTTTTGTATACAATTGCTTTCTTTGTAACCATTTGTGACTGCGAGCATTACTTTTTGGCTGCTGTTAATAATAATAATAACAATAATCATGATAATGTTGCTCTCTATTAGTTCATTATGTAGATGCCCCTAGTAATTTTTTTAACACACTGACTTAGTTTTAACTCATATCTGTAAAAAATACCAAATAACTAGATAGGAAAAGAAAAAAAATATCAACTTTTATATGTCCTGACACCACAACAAAATGAATGTATTAATATAAAATAGCATTCACATAATAAAAGTGAGTATCATTTTCACTTGGATTGAAAATCTTTTTCCATGGAAAATTCCTTTTTTATTTCATAGACAAAAAAGAAGATTTCAAGATTTTCCAAACATCTTGATGAACATTAGATTAGCTGCAATAGTGTTTTTGAAAAAGACATACTAAATCAGAAATACATCAATGATGCTTTCTATATAGCCAGTATTTAAGAGTTAACTGTGCTGAGAAGATTGCCTTTCAACACTAAAGATAAGCAGTGTCAATCCAATCAATATTTAAGAAACTATCTCGCATATATATATATATATATATATATATATATATATATATATATAACCTGACATACAAGTGCCCAAAAAATCAGTTAAAGAGGCAAATCTTTGGACTTGATTTATTCATTGAGGTAAAAACAGATCTAGCCACACTTTTTTGGATGAACTGATTAAGAAAGAATGGTATACCAGTGTACCGCAGGTTCTCTAAACAACACTCCTCAGATTTTAGACTTCAGAGTTTTTCCTTCTCCAAGGTATATAGCTGGTAAAATAGTTTTTTGTATGAAAAATGGAATAGAAAAACCATGTTCAAACTCCAGCTAAAATTTTAGCATTCATTTCACAGTAATTCTCTTGGGTAATATATGAATCCATCCCCTCTCTCCTACCAGGTAAAGTAAGGTCTGTCACTCTGCATGTCTTACAGACATTGTAGAGGTCTAAGTCCTGCAGGTGTGTTGAGGGCGGGATTTGGTGTATCTTGTTGACCTGTAACCTAGTCAATAATGTTCTGGTTTCTTTTGCCTGTTTCATTCAGGTTCTAAAATTATGAAATCTGGCTTTTGCATTTTCCAAACAACAGACTTAATATTTTCAATAGACACAGCTGAAATATTGCAGAAAAAAAACAATCAACTAAGACAAGAAAATTAATCAGAATCAACCCTTTGTTTTATTAGCTCATTAGGTAAGCAGTCTTTGAGGATATTGAGAAAACAGACCACTTTCTACCATGATTATAATGACATATTAAGGTAAATTCTTGTATATGAAGCAACAAGGAGTGATATTCTGAGTCAATCCCAGAGAAATATTCCAGCTAAGATGATTAGAACAACTGAGAAAAAAGGATTTCATTTCAAATTTTCTCGATGATTATTGGATGCAATAACCATCTGTTGACAGAGAGATGATCCGTCTTAATATCGGATCAAATCCAAATACCAAAAATCAAGAATTAGCGAGACACAAAAAAAAGCTTACTTTGTGATTGATATAATTTTTGAAACTTAAGATTTATGGCCAAGCTTCTCATAGCTCTTAAATGGAACATGGTTGTCAAATAGATTATACTCAGAGAAAATCTTGATAGAATTTCTTGTTAAGTATAAAAATGACACAAGAGCCAGTGAAGCATAGAAATCTCTTGCCATTTATCCAGGTGGGAGAAAAATAGATATATACTCTATGTTTCTGACAATGTTGTTACACAATAATCATGGGGGTGTCCTCGTGGTGTAATGTTTAAAGCGATGGACTGCGGAATCGTAGTAAGCGAGTTCAAACTCCAGTCGCGCTATTACATTCACTTTCGGACAAATACCCTTGGGAAAGGTATGAACCCCCCTTATCCTCCCAGCTATGGGTTAAATAGTACCACTACTGTTCTTCTAGGAGAATGGCTTTGGCATTAAATAACCGACAAAGAGTTGATATGCCATTAAACTAAAGAAACCAAACCAAACGATAATCATGTAGAAAATACTAGACTTGCTATCATCAGTAAATTAAGTGAGTATACATATCTCACTTGATGATGTCTTGCCCTTAATAAAAAAAAAAGAAGGCTCAGTCTAGATGGGGCTCAAATGCCCTATTGATCTGGGATGTACATATCATATTTACCAACCCCTCCGCTCGGGCAGGATATGACACAAGGTCAATTTTTAAGCGGAGTTTAACAGGTTTGAATTCAGAGTTTTCCTTCTCCTAGACTAGTTGCTTCACCAAGGCTTAAGAACCTAGTCTTCCCTACTATTTACCCATAGCTAGAGGGAGAATAATTGGATTCATACCTTTCCTAAGGGTATTAGTGCTATGTGAAATCCAATCAGTCTCAGCCAGGATTTGAACTCGTGTCACCGTGTCCATTTCCTACAATGATAACCATTACACCACAAGCACCTCCACTATCAGGGATGTACATATCACCAGTTTTTATTTATATTTCATTTAGGGTATCTTAAGTAATGTAATGATTAGTAAGCTAGACTACCAGATTATTGTTAATGAGTTTGATTCTCACTGGTTGCCCCTTACTTCTGGCTTTATGCTAAACTAATCTATGTTTAGAAAATAACTGCCTCCTTACATTTTCAATTATAGTCAGTTATTTTTCCATAACCATAGGTCCTTACTATCTCAAGAATCATATTCACTTTGAAAGTTATTTCATGTTTCTCTGTCAGAATTTCCTATTACTCTCAAGTGAGACCAAAATTTCTCATTACTGTGGAGTCTTAGCAATAATTTTGGGCAGGAGTTCTTGTGGTATAGCGGATAACATGCTGGACTGTAATATCATAGTAAGCATTATTGCATTCACTTTTGGACTAATACCCATGGGAAAAGTATGTACTCCCTTATTTCCCACAAATATGTGTTAAATAGTACCACTACTGTTTTTCTACAAGGGTGTTTTTGGCATCAAATAACCTGCAAAGATTGATATGCCATTAAACCAAGGAACAGAACCATATTGTGTTTCTTGTGTGTGTGTATATATATATATATATATATATATATATATATATATATATATAATGAGATGATGAAGGTTTTTAAAAGCACATAATGATTAGAGTATCTATAATCCTACATTATATAAAATCATTATTTCTTAATGCTCGTATTTTGAACAAACCTCAGCTATACTCCCAAAACCTTGAGTGTTGATGAATAATTCGTTTAAATCAAAGCTTAGTCAAACAAACAAGACACAGATTTGTTGTATGCTAATAATCAAAACAAAAATCTTTTAAATATTAATTTGAAAATTTTGTTTACTTGCAAATATTCATTTTGTTATGGTTTTCAAAAATGCTTCAGTTCATTACTTTCATTTCTGTTTATAGCAAATAGATTAAAAATTAGTCTGTAGATTTTTTTTTTCTTTCATAATGTGATATTTAGCTTCATAACACCACATTTTCTTGTGCTGCTTAATTTTCCAACTACCTTATTGTATGATTTAAAATTAAGTTATTTTAATTTTAAGATTTGGCAAAAGCAACAAAAAAAAAAGAAGAGCCCTCACCTTTATAATGTTTTAGTTTTTTATGTATGTTACTCTAAATATAGAAAATCAAAAAAGGTTTTTTTTTAGTGTCATAGTGTTAAAATTTAGAGAGTGCTTAAGGTTTGGAATTGAATTTAATGGTTAAAAAAATAGTATGAAAAACTAGACTGATAGGTTTCCCTATTGAAATAAAATCATCAGAATGAATTTATTATTCTACCAAGATAAAATCTAAACATAATGAGAGAAAAGTGTTTCATTTTATATATATATATTTTTCTTTATTTTCATTTTTGTTTTTTGTTTGTCTTTTGGTATCCCTCAGTCTTTTTGAATTTAATGAAGAAAGGGGATATGTCATAAAAACTTGACTGTAAACCAAGGAAAGCAGATTCTTGGCTTAATGAATTTATTCTGATGACACTATCCCAAAAGTGAAACACATCAATCTCATTTTCTATGCCGTCTTCCTTTTTCTTTAATTTTGAGAATAAGCAATTTCCGACTTACTAATAAAGGTCTGAGTACTCGCTCCCCAAGATCATTATAATTTCTCAAGAGAGATTACTATAAGCTTCTAATTATAGAGTACTTCCTCTTATTTATCTGTTTGAAATTATTTATAATACAAATTCTATTAACAGGATGTGACTTATCATTGAACTTAATAGCTTCAGATGATGGCCTTTAAGAAAGTATTAATAAATGTATTCTATCATGAGCATAAAAGGAATGAAAAGTTCTTTTATTTTTGGCTTGAACATTTATAAACTGATAATCAGTGGAGTGATAAAAGCTCTAAAAGAAAACAATATGATGTTATTTTATCAGTAAATCAGCAGCCTGAAAATATCCTTTATTTTAATAAATGTTTATTTTCCAACATAATCTCCTTCTTTGTCCATGTACTAATGTCAACCACTGTTGAATATTATTGCCATGGATTGAACATGATTCTCTGTAATCATTCAAAGAGTAGATGTGTATGTGAATTTATTATGAAAAAAATTCTTTGAACCATACATCTGGTATTGAGGGAGCAAGTAAAAAACTCTGAATAAATCTAATGATTAAATTTCATACTTGAAACTAAAATTGCCCATTTCTGTCTCATAAATTCACTTCAAAACTTCTTTTTAATCATCAGTTTAGAAAATAAAAAATATTGATTTTTTTTTCAAGTATACAATAGATAGTACTATTAATTGTAATATATATATTGTAGATAGTACTCTTTCCTATAGTATATACACTATAAGATATATATTCTTGTCAGTATTATATATGATACATAATATAGATAGTACTCTTGGCTATCGTATATATTCTATAAATAGTACTCTATATTATATTATATATACTATAGATAGCATTCTATACTATAGTATATATAGTACTATGCCTTATAGAATATGTCGTGACTATATTCAGGGTGGAGTTGAAATAAAGGAAAGTCAATAATACTACACAATAAAAAAATATCTATTTTTTATGATAAATATTCATTTGATGTTGTCATTGGCTTCTTTATTATACGTAGGTGCTAAGAAGTTCTTGGCACAACCAAGAAGAAAATTTTCTTTTGTTTTCTTTTTCTTTTATTAAATATTTTGTGAATGGTTAAAAGAACTTAAGAAACAATATGCCAAGGATATATTAAATTTATTTCATGGCTCTAAACTATTGTCTTCTTGGTCAACCCTAGAACCTTTCAGTACTCTCTCATATTTCTACTTTACCCTGTCCCTTGGTGACATTTTTTAAAAGGTCTTTTATTAAATTTTTGATCTTTATATCTTGTTTCAGTCGTAGCTGACTCAAGAAAGTCTGTGTGTTATGCAGATGATAATTCTACTCTAGCATGCTTTTTTTATGGTCGATTAGTAATGCATAATAATACGAAGATCTATGCTTTGTGACTTGTGTTTACTATATTCATTTCTTCTTTGTTTGTTTACAAATTTATGACCATTTCAATATGAACTAGTTGTGTCTATTTAATGTGTAATTATCATGTAAGTAATAATGTTATTTAATCCAACAGTAGATTGTTTAATCATTTTTCATGCTTTTTTGTCTGTTTTTCTTTTCTTTTCTTTTTTTTTTTTTTTTGTTTCTATTTGCATTTTAGATTAATTTTCTTTAGAGAATATTACTATTCATCAATCTGACAGGCAGATGAAAGAAATTTGTGAAACTTGAACTCCTAATTTATTCAAAATTTCTTCTTGATTTAAAAAAATTATAACTAATAATGAATGTGTGTTTGTTCAATTAGAATTAGGTTGAGTTTCTTTACATTTAACTTTTTAAAGAAATAAAGTAAAAGTTAATTAGACCATAAAATATAACTAATAATAGTTTCACTAAAATTATCTTTCTTTCTTTTTCTCTGCCATTATAATGAATTGTTTCATGTTTAAAAAAGAAAAAAAAAAGCAATTTTTTCTAGATATTCTTATGAATTTCACAATTAATATTTTTAGAATATCAGATTCTTGGCTGGTCTGGGTATATAGAGGGTCTTTTTTTTTATACAACCAAAAACTTCTGCCAAATTCTATTTTGTCTTTGTTCCACAAATAATAAAATAGCTAACATTTAGAACAAAGAATTTTGCTTGTTATTTTTTTTCTTAAACTCTAAAAGAGAATTTTGTTTTGTAATGGTTCTCTGTACCCAATGCCAGGAATCAGAATTTTCAAATATTGTCATTTTTTTTTCTATGCTATTATATTACTTCAGGTAAAAAAAATTGTGTACGATTGTATTTTAATCTTTTATTTTAAGATCCAGATTCATTGTTACTCACTGGTTTATAAAGACTAGTATTCAACTCTATAATATTTTTACTAAGTAATTCTCTGATTGACTGCAGGCTTAACAATATGAATTAAATAAGGACAGGGTAAAAAAAACTAATTAAAAATAATGTATACATATATATATATATATATATATATATATAGAGAGAGAGAGAGAGAGAGAGAGAGAGAGAAGGACAGAGAGACACACACCTAAGTAAAGAAGTATATAGTAATGACTTTTTCCTTTTCTATGAACTTGTCATCATCTCTTCATCTCATCTGTATCTCTGACAACTTTCTTCAACACCCAGCTAGGCAATACACACACACACATATATATATATATGGCAAATTAGAAATGAAACAAGCAAATCTCCCATAATAAAATAGGATAATATGAAAAAAGCCTAATCTTATAAAGTAGATAATAATACCTTCAGATAAAGTCTGGAAGAAAAATTATGCATCCTGGAATATGACACAAGTGCTGAAGAAGAAAAGTGATATCTAAGTATAGACATATTAATAAATTTCTCCTCTGTCATTTACCACCTGACTAATTTCTTAATTTATTTTGCACTACTTATACTGCTCTCTCTCTCTCTCTCTCTCTCTGTATATATATGACTTTTTTCTTTTGTTTAAGTGTTATATGAATTAACATCTTACTACATGACATATGTTCTTGCCTCACACCAAAAATACCGTAGATAAGCCACTTTTTTCTCATATTATTGCCTGATGATTGAGTGCTTCACATGAAACTTCAAGAAACAGAATTCAAAAGTTAATAATTTGAATATTTTAGGTTTTTATACCTGCTCTGCCATAACAGCATTGAGCACTTTTTATCCAAAATCTTTTTTTATTTGAATTTCTTTGATTATTATGTTACATGATATTTCCCAAAAGCTTTAATGTATGTATTTATAAATATTTACCCAACCCTACACCATGAGCAAGATGTGACACAAGGTCAGTTTTTAAGCAGAGTAGAGCAGGTTTGAATTTTGAGTTTTCCTTTTCTGATACTGGTTGCTTAACCAAGACTAAAGAGCCCTACTATTTATGGGCTGAACAAATCGATCCATGCTTTTCCCAAAGGCTTTAGCACAAAATGAAACAGAATCTAATCCATGATTTTAACTTGGGTTTCTGATTCCAATTCATATGATAACAACCCTAACACTTGTTGTGTATGTGTTTTATATGTAGATAGTAAAAATTGTTTAGTAAGCATGAAAAGATTTCAAAAATGTAACTATATAATTACATAGTCACACAAATCAGAGAATTACTTGTTTGAGATTTAACTTTATAAGGAATGATTATGAGAATGCCCGTCTATAGAAACAGGTGAGCAATTTGATTCTTATTAATCTGGTTTTGTTATTGAATGATTTTCCACTTTGTTGATCTTGTAATATTTCATGTTCAGAATTTGCTGCCATTCCTGTTTGTTGTTTTTAGGACTTACTCTCAATTTACAGACAAATGAGAATAAAATAAAAAAGAATTCTCAGTTTCAAAAGAATATTTTGATGGATTTTTATGTTTTTTACCATTTAGGAGTGGTTACATATATGTAGATACAAGAAATTTCCATTAATAATTTGCTTATTATAATTATTTCCTCTTTAGTTCGATTATCCATGGTAATTTAATCTCAAAACAAAATTTGATCATCATTCAAATCTATGAGTAAATAAAAAAAAAATTGATAATTTCAATAAATTAATTTTTTTTTCTATTGTTTAACATATGCTTGGAATGCGACATTCATGGCTTAACCCTTCTACAGTTTGAATTTATTTCCAAATGTTACCAGTTTATAGTAATTCCCATTCAAATTTGAATACCTAAAAAATAAGGCACAAACATTTACTAATTCCACATGTTTATTTCTATACAAATAAAATATTATGCCTATGTCACCAGCACTACTATGCTACTTTTCTGCATTGTTGCTATTAAGAACTTTTCTCATCAATTTATTCAACCCATTATAACTCCCAAAAAACTATGACATCAAGAGCCTGTAATGAGCTTTCACTTCTGCAACAACAGTGTCATCTGTATAGAACTGCTTCCCAGATAAATTTAATTCACAGAGACCTAACAAATGATTATCTGAAGGAACTAAGTCAGGACTATAGAGTGAATATGGTAAAATATCCCAATGCTATCAACCCATGAGCTGGAATTTATGTTCTTTACAAATTTGCTATAAAATCCAACAAGATAACCCTTCTTAAAGATGATTTCATGAACTACCTACTTCCGTAGATCAAATTCCTCACATATCTATGTTTATCTATACTGGCAGTCATCTTTATTTTAAAGTCACATTTGCATGCTTTTTTCTTTTTTATACTGAACAGTCAAAGTAAAATCCCAAAACTTCGAAATCAGCCATTGGCCATAACTTGATATCTTCTCAATGTTTGGTGGGGAGACAAAGTAAGGGAATATAACTGATGTATGTAACTCATTGAAGACATAATTTTTACCTTGTACACACAAATATCTAATACTCACAAACTTATAGATTTTTTGTAGATGATGAAACATTGTAAACCTATACTGATACATACAATATGTATTTTGATTCTCACATCTAGCATTGAACGACAACTAAATCAAAAAGTAAAAATAAAATAAATATTCTTCAAGAAACAATAATTTCTGTTATTTTAATCTGTGCAGGATAAAATTCTCTTACAGATAGATAATGTTGCTATATGTTTTGCAGTATTTTTTAATAAAAAGTGCTCAATACCAGTGATAGAATATCTCTAGATGAAAGTTAGAATAGTGTATACACAGTTAATAGCACTTAGTGACTTAATTATTTTCCTATTAGATCATCAGATGATTACATAGGTGAGAGACTGACAGTTACTAGGAGCCATTGACCTTGTGTCTACACTATTTTAACTTAAATAAATTGAAAATGACAAAGATTTAGTGTTTCACTTTTTATTCAGCTTTTCTTTTTGGTGAACAAGATCTCATTGTTGAAGGCACTTTAAGAACTCTCCAAAGTCTCTGTTACTGGATAATTTTGACCATCTTTGATCATTTTCAAGGATATATGTGCTCCAGTGTTCTGGAGTGCTGAATTGATTCTGTGTTCAAGGAACTTGTAAGTGGGCATAAGGTCATATGTGGATGCATTGGCCATTGGTGCTGGTTTGAAGTTTATATATATATATATATATATATAAGTTGTTGGGTGACTGTAGTCAAAGGCAACCTGAAGGATTCCTTTTCAATAGCTACTACAACATGGTGTAGGATAGGGCACTACTTCATTCCTTGAATTGGTTCACTTACCTTAGATCCATACCACATAATGTTGTGTTAAGCAAGGAGGTATCATTTTTGAGCCTTTGCTATATCTCGACCTGGAATTGAATCCCAGTCTTCCGGGCCATTATGCCAACCGGCCATTGTGTGTGTATATAACATCAACTAATAATTATAATATTAAAACAAAATTCAATTTGAGTTGACAAACATTAAATCAGCATAAACTCATCTACAACTTTCATGAGTTATAATGTTCTATTTAGTAATAATGTATTATTAATAAAAAGATTATAAGAAAATATTATTTCACATCTAATGTCCTAAGCACAATTTTGAACATTTTTTATTCCTTTATTTTAAATATCCGTAACAGTCGCCAAGACAACTATGTAGGTACTTTATTCTTCATTGTATTTTTTTTTCAAATATTAAATTTTTTTTCCAGTCATTATTTAATGAAGTTCATTAATGAGCAAAAGTTTGCATAAAAAAATTTATATTCACCCAAATTTTGGTTTTCACATCATATTTCTTTCATTCTGTCAGACATTTGATCCAATATATATATATATATATATATATATATAACCCAGTAGACATGGCATTGATATGCAGAAAGTATGCTCTGCTCGGTTTTAAGATTTATTTAGCTGTATGTGATGAAAGCCTGCTTAAATTTATTAGTATCTCATGAGAGTGTTAAAGTATGGATTAACAAATCCTAATATTACCCATGATGACAAAAGTATATTCCCAAAATTAAAATGATTTAATGATTTTGCAACTCTTTGCATGGTGTAATAATGTTATACAAGCTTGACTAGCAGACAAGTTCTTGTGAGTTTGATTTTCACTTCTGGCCTTTAGTACAATTACTAAACTGTATTTATTAAATAACTCAGTATATTATAAAGTTATGAATATGAAAACCTATTTAGCAGTGTAGCACTTGGAAAACCTTTTGACAATAAACTGTTAATTTGAGGAAACCAATTTCAAGTTCAGTTGGTGCAATTTAGTAATATCCCAAGTAAACACATTTATTTTTCATTGACTATTTTCCCTATTTAGTACTAAAGCACCCATCCCATTCCAACCTTTGATAATTTGTTTCATATCTTTAAATGTTCTCTAAGACTTCCACCATCCCTGCCATCAACAAGATATCCTCCAAAAGAAAAAATAATTTATGGAACTATGATGATAAGAAAGAACTTGGGATAGGTACTGTCCATAATTACTTCCGTGTTGGATAGAAATAGATTTGGAGAGTATCTTCACAAATATAAGATATACAAGAGAGTTTCTCATATGACAAGTGCTTTATTATTGAGAATATACTTTTGACATTATGGATATCCAGCTTTGTCATTTTTGCTTTTACATGCTTCAACTATCCTTTTTATTTGATGTATAGAAAACTTGAAACATATTGTGATATGATTTGTCATTTTGGGGCATTCATACTTCAGCAGTTCCATTGACTTAGACTTTTCCTGTGACCTGGTTGGACCAGAATACACCAACTGCATCTCTACAGAGGGGTAAGACTCCTCCAATGAGTTTCCTGGATATTACACTAAACAATCTTATGGTGAGGTTTCAGTGATGCTGGAGCTTTGGGGAATGCAGAGTACCCCTTCATTGTCATCACTGCCAGATCTACTCTGATCCAGAGTGGTGGCATCTGATAGAGCCCTCTCTATGGGTCTAACAGAATAGATTGACATTTAAACTGTGTACTTATGCTAAACTGAATAGTTAGAAATCGAACTGTTTGATCATTTAACTGTATATAAACAAATGAATGATGTTTAATTAAATTGTTAGTGATACATAGCAATACTTGAAAACATTAAACTGTGTGAAAACAAACTGTAAATACAATTATTCATATCATATAGAAATAGGTGAAACCATTTAACTGGGTGAAAAAGAAGAATGAGCTCAGACTCATTTAAAAAGTTTTTCCACAAAATGTATTTAGAAATCATATATTTAATATACATGTATAAAAAGGATTTGGCATCAAATAACCAACAATGATTGATAAGCCATAAAATCAAACCAAACCAAACACAGATTCACTTGACTCTTTCTCCATCAGTCCTATTGACCAGCACTCCTTGTAAGTCCTCTTGGCGGCATCCAGTGTCTGCACTAAGCAGCTAGCCATAAGTTTTTCCCAACCAGCCAACACTTGTGTATCCATGTGTACTAGTCTATAGCCAATCAGTTCATCCTTACTTCTTCATCAGTGCCCAATATGTATTGCATGTCTGCTTTGGATGGTTTATGAGATAAGAGGTAAGTGACCATACAGCTGTTATTTTGTTGGTTGCTGCTTCCAGGATTTGTTCAAAACAGCTCCCAGTATCCTTGTTTATTTCCCATGTAGCTTTTTTCCTGTTATTTCATCAAAGTCCAAGTGGCAAAACTATATGACAGTACTGACACAGCAACAGCTTAGAAAAATTCCAGTGACATGGTATATCATTTTTAAGCTTCCATACATCAGCTAACCCATTACTTGCTCATAAATTCTGGTAAACAAAGCTGAAAACATGTGATATAGGTCAAGTTTGTTCATCCCTACTTCAGCTGTAAATACCTGTAAATTTAAATGGGTTCCATTACATTTAAGAGAATAGCTATATAAAAAGATCCTTAAGGCATAGAGTTGTTTAAATATATTAGAATTTTCAAAAAGTATTTTTAAATTTCAGCAAATATCTAATCAAGATATTACTTAAAGATAAGTTGTTTTTTTTTCTAAACTACAAAAACATTCAATTTATACTGCTTGGAGAAAATAGATATTTTGGATTATTGTAAATATCTTTCAGGTGCTAGGTTCAGCAGTTCATATACTATTTATTCAGATCCACTTTTAACCAATATAGATAAATAAAAAGGATGTAAAATAAGAAAGTAAACATATAATGAAAAATGAGAAATATTTGTTTCTATCTATTATTTTAATCTTTGCAGAACAAAAATCATCTTTTTATAGCTTATATATGCTTATATCTCCAGCATTTTCCTAGCTATGCACACTTCAAGTTTCATATTTTCTTATTTGCTTTCCGTTATTTTATTCTCCTTTCAAAGATGGATAAGACATGAAGAGCTCAGAAAAACAAACTATTTTCCACTGCCAATTCCTCAGATCTCTGAAAGAATCTGATTGATTGATTTTAATGACATGTTAATCTACATGGGGTTATTTTATGCCTAGAGTTTAGGGAATTGTGTACATTGTACATTTATATTAGCATCTTTTGTGTAATTTTTTAAAGAGTTTTTGCACACAGTTATATGGTATCGTTATTCCTAACTAATACAAATAATTTTCCCACATATTTAACCTGTAGATGAGGCCATAACAGTTAATACCATCTCAGGTCAGCATGGACCTGAGAGTAATGGTGGTGATGGGGTACTCCTCAGAGCTTCACTATCATGTGTAGTTAAGTGTCATACCCTAGACCTCCCTTCTGAAAGAGTCTCACTCCCTCTGCAGGGAATACAGTTGACATATTCTAAGCCCCACCAACAGAGTCAAGAAAGAACCTGAGTAACAATACAAGCTGTAATTAATGAATATTAGATTAAACTGACACAAAAACAAAACATTTTTGAAATAACAATAAATTAAACTCAAACAAAACTGCTTGTGTGTATTTACTCAGCCCCTCAACCACAATCAGGATATGAAACAAGGTTGATTTTTAAGCAGAGTTTTACAGGTTTTAATTTAGAGATTCCTTTTTGGACCAGTTGCCAAACCAATGTTAAAGAGTCAGTCTGTCCTACTATTTACTCCTCGCTAGAAGGAAAATAATTAGATGAATATCTTTCCCACAGGTATTGGCACTATGGGAAAAGCAAACAGTCTTGTTCAGGATTTGAACTTTGGTAGCAGTGGCTATTTCCTAAGATGATAACCATTACACCACAAGCACCTCAAAAAAACACCTTGCAGATGTGATCAAAATTTCAGAGTGGATCTCTCCATCTATATTTAGTATTTTTGTGAGATAAGCCTAAGTAAGAAAGATATTACAAAATATAAAACGTATACTGTAAATTACATATGTTCGTCCAGAAAATCATATACATGTTAAAGATAAATGTAGATTGAGAGGGAATAGAATTATTCAGTAAAAATAAGTAAAATACATTGTTTTTCTCACTGATCATGTGCATATGTCTGTTATGTCCAAGTTAAAGAAATTTTGTGCATGATAAAAGAATTGAATACTTCTATGAATATTATTTGGTCGTGTGTTCAGATGAAAGAAAGGACATAAAATGGATAGGTAGGTAGGAAATAAAATTACCTTCTGAAAAGAGAAAAAAATACAAACATGTATAAGTGTATTTGATGTTTGTGTGGTCATATGATGCTTTTTTTCTTTTTTTACTGAATATCTCTTTTTATGAATAAAGGTATAAGAGTATGAATGAGCTACATGCTTAACTGAACTTTGGGGGAGAGGCAGTTCTGATTGCTCCTAGGAATATTCTATCTCATCTCATCAAATCAGTCTCTTTTGCTTAAGAGTGTTGAACATTTGGCTGTACCCAGTTCCTACTTAAAATCAATATTTTCCCATTTGATTGAAATACCAAATTTCTCCCAACTGGTTTACCTGAATACATCATCATGGCATGTTGACAGCACAAATTCTTTTGACTCTCTCTCACTATCTGTCCCTTGCTCAGTCAGCTGGGGCTGTAGAATATGCAGACTATATCTCTTCTGCAGAGGGGTAAGACCCCCACACGAGTGTCCTGTATATGACACTAAACAATCTGATGGTGAGGATTTAGTAATGCTGGAGCTTTGGGAAATGCAGAGTACCCCTTTATTGTTATCATTCCCAGGTCTACTCTGGCCCGGAGTGGTAGCACCTGATAGGGTCCTATCTATGGGTCAAATAAAACTCAACAGTGTACTTATGCTAAACTGAATTGTTTGAAATTAACTGATTTTACATTTAACAGTATGTTTAAACTGTGTACTTATGCTAAACTGAATTGTTTGACATGTAACTGTTTGTAAACAAAAAAAATATACTTATACTAAACTGAATTGTTTGAAACTTTTATCAAAATTACTTAATTCAGCATTAATACACCCTAAACCATCAACCATTTGTCCCTATCAACCATTACACTTGGTAAATTCTTCAGACAGAATCCAGTGTCTACACGGAGGTGGTTGATCAACATTAGGGTGTCCATGTATTGGAGTCAGTAGGAGAATGTTACTTATGAGTTTGTCCTTAGTGTCCAACCTGTCTTGCTTGTCTTACTTGGATGGTTTGTGAGATGAGAGGTAAGTGGCCGTACAGTTGGAGTTTTGTAAGGTGCTACTTGCAAAGATGCTGTGGGATTACAGCACACAGCATCCTTGTGTAATTCCCATTTAACTTTTTCTCCAAGCATTTCATTAATGTCCAAGTAGTGCAGCCATACAATAACACTGATATGGTTACAGCTTTGAAGAATCCCCATTTTATTTTATCAGAGAGATCAGATTTATATTTTATCCGAGAGATCAGATTTATATTTGTTAACAGCCAATCAATAGCAGTTGACCTATGTATACCTGTATACAAATACTCAAAAATATCTCCCACTCATCAACTTATTCTTTATCTTATTAAATGAAGTTTGGTTAAAGTTTTCTGATTGAGATTCAAAAGCTTTATTATTTGCAGAAGACTAATTCTAGTTATTTAAACTCATTCTTCATTTTCCTCAGTAATTGATCAGCATTGACATATATAATTTTATCATTAGAAAACAGTCAGAGTATTAGCAATTACACGAGATAAGTTCAAAAAGTATCAACACTGAAGCAGTTCTTAGTGAAAGAGAAATGAACTGTGAATAAAACATTAATTTTCCGCTGGCTCCACACATTAAATTGATGACATCTTAGATTTCTATGTTCAATGCTTGAAAATTGGCAACATCATCTATCAAGATGTCTAGTTATTCACAGTTCAATTCACAGACATCATAAAGACATGGGTCGAACATGAGCTCCAAGTCCGATTTCACAGTAGCCAGCCCAGTACCTAGCTGACCACCTTGGCATTTTCTTCATCCACAAAAAGGTCTTGGTAAAATTCGTTTGTTGATCATTTCTGATATGGAGCATTACAGAGTGCTCCAAACCAGCAGAGTCTTCAGTATAGTAACACTCCTTGTAGATTTATGAGTTTGCAGCACCTATGCAGTTCCCTGTGGGAGATGTGATTGCATGGGTGAACTTTTCGGACATGGCAGAGCATTCAAAACACACATTCCAGCAAATTTACCATTAGCCACTTTGAATATCGTCTTTTTATATGATATGAAATGGCATCATTGTTATTCTTGTAGTTTTTTTCTTTATCTTCAAATATTAGCATTCAAATGATTTATGACTTTAAGAAAAAAAGAAAATAGTCAGACAGTATGAGATCTGGTGAGTATAAATAATGTTGCACTTACACCATCCAGTTTTTCAACAGAAAATACTGATCAAAAAAAGCTTGACATGCCATTAAACAAAAGAAACCAAACCTTCTGATCAAAAAGTATAGAGAACTAGTACTTAGTTATGTATATGTTTACACATTATCACTATATCAGGGAAGAAGCTCATATAGTCACATATTCTAACTTAAACTTTTTTTTTAATGAATATTCTGTCTTCAAAATTTTGTTATCATACCTCATATTATCTTAAATTTTTGTAAAATAAAATATTATCAACTAATTATTTTCCTACTTAAATATTTTTTTAAAATTGTGTTTATCACATGATCTAAACTAAATATGTGATGAACACAATATTCAATATGCATCAAGTGTTTAAAAATATGTTCTGTATGACTGCTTATTACATGAAAGCAAGTAAAATATTTAAACATGAAAATAATTTCTTCCTTATTTAGCCTATTTAGTAGCCTAACTGAAGACTGACATTTATAAAACTTTAATAGTTTTTATATAGTGTGTTGCTCTACTAATAAAGTACTTAGACATTTTAAAAGTTTACTTATCATTCTGTTATTATTTTAGAACACTGATATATATATATATATATATATATGTGTGTGTGTGTGTGTGTGTGTGTGTGTGTGTGTGTGTGTGTGTGTGTGTGTGTGTATATATGTGTTTGTGTGTGTTGAAATGATAGATTGTGGTGAATCTGACTATGATAGAAATATGTGGAAGGTTGGATAAATCAAACACTTAACACAGGTTTAGTAGACATAATATTTCATTCTTTTATTTCAAGAACTTTTTCAAGTTATACCCTCTCCTGCTTGCTGCTATACCTTTATCTTCTGTCATTTTATCATGTTCCTCATTTGTTTATATATAGAAAAACTCAGAAAATAGTTTAGCTTGAAAACGTTCTTGGAATAAAAGAATGAAATATTACACCTACTAAACCTGTGTTAAGTGTTAGAAGTATGTGGAAAGTTAAATATATATATATATACACACACACACACACAAACATAAACAATATTTCAAAAATAAAATAAACCCGGAAATCACTCACTACTCTTTAAAAGATCAATTACATGAAGTTCATGAGTAATTTTATTATTCTATTTTATAGTTGAAATATTGTGATATTTTTCTGTTTTTATGCATTGAGTACTATATTTTACTAATTTAGATCATTTTTACTTGTAAATTTCATCTATAATTTTATATATATGTTTTTTTTTTGTGTGTGTGTGTATATATATATATAATGAAAAAGCTCAAATTAGGCCTTTAAGTTTTTACTATTATTCCAAAAATATATATACTTGTGCAACATGTGTTTTAAATATTCTTGTACTCTTGAGGTGATAAAACATGTACATATACTATTATCAGATATACCTTAATGATATTACTCTAGATTTCACAATACTGTATGGCCTAATGAGTAGAGTGTTCACCAATTGTTTGGGAGACCATGGTTCAATCCCAGGTCAAATCATACCAAAGACTAAAAAAAATGGTACTTGATGCTACTTTGCTTAACACTCAGTATTATAAGGTAAGGATCAAGTGTAAAGTGGAGCAATCCAAGGAAAGGAGTAGCGCCCTTTTTCAAATGACTCTGTGTAGTAGCTTTTGAAAAGGGAGCCTTTGGGTCATTCTTGACTAAGGTCGCCAACTTTACTACTTGCTTATATTGACCACAAAGGTTTCAAAAGATAGTTTTCCTAGAGTATGTTTGGTTTAAGGAAATAGCTTTCCATTCTTAATGCTATTGTTCTTTTTTATTTAATGACATATCTACCCTTGTGGGTTATTTAATGTCAAAGCTAAAGCCATCCTTGTAGAAGAAAAGTAGTGGTACTTTTTAATCCATAGCTTGGAAAATAAGTGGGTTTATACCTTTTCCCTAATGTATTTGTCCAAAAGTGAACATTAATAGCACAAATGGAGTTTGAACTCACTTATGAGGATGTTGCAGTCCAACACATTAGTCACTACACCATGGGGATGCCTCCCTATTCCTAATATATTTGAAAATGGAATATCACTTCTTTTTATGCATCGAATTCATATATGCCCACATACTCATATCATTTCTAATATCAGTTTCTATGTCTTTTTTTTTCATAACTCAATTCACTTATTATTTTCTCCTGAGTCCTAAAAAGCAGACAGAACTTCAGAAATTCTGAAGTGTAAATAAATATAAAAAAAAAAAATTTATTCCACCAATTTTTCCAAAATAAATCTTTTAGCTTCAACTTTTTATTAACAATCATACAACTTGTATATCCATGGAAATATATTTTTGCTAGTTAAATTTGTGATATCGATTTCAATACAGTACAATATGCATCCATGTAGGAATATATTTGAAATTAATCTGAAAATGACTCAGCTATTTAATATTGACACACAAAAGACTACCAACAACTTTAGTTCCTGTCAACATAATTTTTTAGAGACATCCTACATTTCTTCCTTTTACATTTCAAACAGTCTGCAAACTCCTCTTTTGGAATTGCCATCTGCTACCATACTGCATTATTTATATTTGATGGGATCTCAGTCTTTCAAGAAAATAATACTCAGCATATTATATTGGGCTTTCAATGTATAATAAAATAGCACTCAGCTTAAAATTTCAGTCTTGAGGGTTCAAAGAGTTAAAGAAAATAAAAAACCTATTTCACTTTTGTAATGAATGCACTAAAAAAAGAAAAGGATATATGCCCAACTTCAAAGGATTTTGATGAAAAATAAAAGACCAATTATTTTGATTTTTTTATAGGATGGTACTTAAAACAGAGTATTAGTATTTGCCATTTGGTTGAAATATAAACGTTTTTGCCAAATTGTATCTGACAGTCTGTTACGATAAATTTTATTTTGGTTTCATATAAAACAAAGATAAAAAAGAAAAAGGTGATATTTCCAAAATTGTTTAGAATTACTTTCAGTACAGTTTGAAAACAAGAATTTGTTTATATATACAGCCTGTCTCAAGTTTTTATGCAAATCAAATAAACCTCAATGACTCAAAAATCTCTGAAGCAATATTTGTCAAATTTAAATTCATCCATTTCCACCCTTAATAAAATATTTAACTAAATTTTATGCCATTTTTAATGGTTAGTTTTTGAGATATATGAAATTTACCAAAATGGACTGACTGAAATTAGTATGCAGATTAAACTAATATAAGCTTAAGACCTCTGAAATTCAATAAAAACTATTTTTCTTTTGGTTCATCATATATATTGAAACATGGGTAAAGGGAGGTATCAAACGACTGCTGAAAAACAGAGTGAGGGAATGTCCATTTTGGAGATATCAAAGGAGCTTTACAGAGATCATCAAACAATAAAGAAGTTTGTTGAAAATATAACTAAATTGATAACTGAAAGCAAAGGAAAAAGCTTTAAAAACTTACCTTCACAAGTCAAATGCAAATTAAAGCAAGTTATAGGAAAACAACTACTTTTGACCAGCACTCCAATCTTTGAAAAGGCTGAAATTGAGGTAGTCTAGAAGGACAAAAGGTATAGAATACTATAAATAAAATCTAGCCAACTGCCTCTTCTCACAAAAGCAAATATTTTAAAACATCAAAATTTGACCAAGCAATACACGAAACTTGTCTTTTCTAAAGTAAATTTCATTGATCTATCTTGATATTTCATGGACCTGATGGATGAGCCGAAGGGAGGGTTTTACAATTCAGATATACCTGTGGTTAAATCAAGACCACTAGGAGGCAGTAGTGTGATGATATGGGTTGGAAATTTTGACCAAACTATTATTGGACCATTCAAAGTCAATGAAAGAGTTATACTGAACTGTGTTATCTATTTTGATTTAATCGACAAAACTTTCTTTGTATGTAAAAGTTGTAGTTTTAAAGTAAATTGTGTATTTATGCATGAAAATGCATCTTTTAACGTATCTAAGCTTACCTGTGAATTCTTTGAACATAAAAGTTTTACACAGCACAAAAGATAATCGTTTTGCTACCATCAAGTTCTGATCTGAATCCAATCAAAAATTTATGGCCATTTGAGAAGATGAAATTATACAAAGGTAGCACATAATATAACAACAAAACAAACCTATGAGAAACAATTGAAATTTCCATGTTGAAAATTGAACCTGCTGAAGTAAAAAAAAAATGAACAGAATGAATTTATAATAGATTACTGGATGTTCTTGAGAAAGGTCTTTATATTAAAATGTAAAGGGTTCAAAGACTTCTCGTGTGTGTGTTTGTTATTTGTTCTATTATAGGTGTTGATCAGTTTTTGATGATTCTACTACCTTTTTATCAAAGTAAAATAGGATTATTTGGTTTTGCCTAATAACTTGAGACAGCAGGTTTTTAAACTCCATGAAATAACTTCAATTGATACAACTTAAAATTTTAATTTGGGCTTTATTTTGACATTTAAATTGATAATTAAAAATTTGACAATTTTTTTTCAAATTAGATTTGATATATTGAAATTTATATGATTGGCTTAATAACTTTAAAAAGTGTGTATGTATCTTTTTATCTTCTTTTGTAAAAAAAACAATTGCAATTAGCATTTCTCTATGAAGAAGAGAATGGATTGCACCTTCTTATAGAAAGGATACAATTTTTTTTTCTCATTGTACAGATAAATAAGAACACATGTTGATAGATGAAGATGAATGTACTATGATACAAATGACATTAAGAACATTAAATATGAATGTGTATCTTCACATATCTACATGAGTATTAATTTTTGCTTTTGTTTTTAACTTTTGATTCACTACATCAAAATACTGTGGATAATATTTTGCTGTATGCTCTAAAATATGCATTCATTCATTCATTACTTCTTTAAACACAATATATATATATATATATATATATATATATATATATATATATATATATATATATATAAAACATAAATTTGTAATGAATTTCTGAAGGAATGAGAAATTTTGGAAGGCAGCTATATAAGAAATAATATACACAAACATCTCTTATGATAAGATATTACTCCCCGTTTGAGTGATCAGTATTCTGGGAATAAAAAAAGAGGCTACATTTTCTTTTTTGCTTTGTTCTAAATTTTAACTTTGTAATTTATCTTTTTATCTTTGTCCTCTGTAATGTAGACTTTCTTTCTTGAACCAACTGGCGGAGATGTTTTTTTCATGGTCCCCAATTTAACAATCTTCTTTCTTCTGTTTTTTTGCTACAGTATAAGGACTTTGTTGTGTAGATTTTATTCTCTCGGCATTCCTAAATTTCCAAGAATAGAAAACAAGATTTCTATCTTAATACAATCTACAAACTATCTACCCATGCAGTTCGAGTAACTATAATAGGACAACAGATAAGAAGGAACATGTTGTTTTCCTTTGTATATTTTTGTTGGCCACTAAAGTTTTTGCTAACAGTTTATGCTTAAAAGGTGCTATAGTTCTTCAAAACTATCACCACAGAAAAAAAATTTTTTAAGCAAGAATTAACCTCTTTCCAACCAGACCTGAATATCATTAATTTCATTTTCAGACTTACCACCTTGCTAAAGGTATGAACCCCCTTATCCTCCTCCCCAACTCTGGGCTAAATTATTCTACTACTGTTCTTCAACAAGAATGGCTTTGGCATTAAATAATACACAAAGGTTGAAATGCCTTTCAGCAGAGAAACCAAACCAAACTGAGTTTTATGGACTGGTTAACAGTCTATGACAAATAGATCTGGTATACCTGTCTTCATAGAGACTACCATTGTAAGAGGTTCTTTCAAAAAGTTCTAAGCCTCTCTCAGAAAAAAGTGCCACAGCCAAACATTTTTCTTGTGACAACACACTACTATTTAGAAATTTGAAGAAGTTTTTTTCGTTTTTATCTTAATTTCTGTCCCGGTGAGGCCTGTTCAAAGATGAGAAGTGTGCAACAAATCTAAAACCTGAATGAGGCTTAGAACCTTTTGAATGATCCTTATATTATTCCTAATTTGAAGTATCATGTTGTTTCTCATGTTCTGGCATGCAAAGGATGCAAACTATAGCTTTCAGGCTGTATACATAGTTCTCATGATGCTTTTAGCACCTGGTAAAAGATGAGTAAAAATTTATGATTCTCTTCATTTTAAAGAAATTTTAAAGATCTTAAAACTAAAATAAATTCCCATTTATTTAACAGCAAACCAATGGTTCATCAAATATGCAAAACCTAAACCAAAAATGTTTAACTGTATAAATAATTATGTGTAAGCAAGTAAAACATTTAAAGTTTGGTTTGGTTTGATGGCATATCAACCCTTGTTGGTTATTTAATGCAAATCCTCTATATTCATATATATTAAATGTATATGATTTGTAAGCAAATAGTTGGCAAGTAACATTTTAAACAAGCTAGAGCTCATTTGTTAATGCACAGTTAAATGGTTTCAAGCATTCTATCCAACACTGAAAGTTTTTAAATGATTTCAAGTATTATTATGTAACACTAACAATTCAATTAAACATTAGTCATTCATTTACACACAGTTAAGTTATCAAACAGTACTATTTCTGACAATTCAATCTAACCTCAGTCATTTGTTTGCACACAGTTTAAATATCAGACAATTCTATGTGTCCAATAGATAGAACCATATCAGGTGCTACCACTACAGGCTAAAGTGGACCTGAGAGAGAGAGCAATGAAGGGGTACTCCATATTCCACAAAGCTCTAGAACTGGAGCCTCACCACCAGATTGTTTAGTGTCATATCCAGGATACTCATTGTGGGGGGGGGGTGTCTTACCCCTCTGCAGAGATGCAGTCGGTGTATTTTACAGCCTCAGCCAACTGGGCTGAACATTCAAAGCGTCTGAAAATTGTGTCATCTTGAACGAAAGAAAAGATTTATTTGACTTGATCCAAAAGAAGATCTTTTTTTATTTTGTTTCTTTTCCTAAGACCATTTTTATTTACACCTAAAGCAGCAATTTTAAAGATGGCCTTTTATCAGTTTATCTATTTTTTTTATCATTTTTCTCTTTCCTTCTGATAGAACAGGCCTTGAATTCTCTTATCTTTTGCTTCTTCATTGTTTCTTTGAATTCCAATTTGAAATACTGATGTGACCCCTCGATAAACCACTTCTTTTCTCTCCTCTTCTTTCCCTACTCCACTGATAAGCACAACCCTTTGCCACTTCTGACAGATACTCACAGAGACAAGACAATGTCTGTCACAGTTACTTTCCCCATCCGGGTCAAATCAATTTCTGTTTGTGATTCTGCCAATGTCAGCTTGCTTTGATGACAACATGAAAACATTGATTTAAAGAATTTAAGTTGCTTAAAAGGTTGTCAACAAATTGACAAAGTAGCAGAAGTCTGTTTTGTTAATATCTATAAATAAAAAAGCAGTTATAAATAATGGATTTTATTAATTTGTGGGTGCAAAATTTCTTACATTGAAATTTAAAAATTTTTTGTTGTTTAGCTTTTGATGAATTTATAATAAACTGGAATGAATATTTTTTATATCACTGAAATTAACTATTTTTTTAATGTTACCAAGTTTATATGAATCTTATAATAAAGATCCAACTTTCATATATATATGGTTGCAAGATTTTTTTAAATGCTCTAAGAGAATAAAACAATTTCCAGTCTAATTTGAAACTTAAAAAATTAGTAGGAGGTGGTTTGTGGTTATGTTCACCTTGAACTTTATAATTTCTTATTATTTTCCCTTTCTGTGGGTTTTACGTGCAAGTTTTATGTGATGTCTGGGGGCCAGCAAGTTTACTCAGGTATCCAGGACTCTTCTCAGTATTATTGCTGATCTTAACAGTGGTGTAGTTTAGATAGTCTCTGTCCTTCCTCTGATCTCCAGTTCCTCCAGTCTCTTTTCCAGGTCTTTGGGGACTGTTCTAAGGGTACCAACTATAATTGTCACTTGGCTCATTTGATTAGAACACTTTGTTACACAAGATTGACTCCTGGTGTACTTTGGTAGAGTTATTAAGATATTCAAACCTACTTAGGTATATATTACATTTATTAACATATATGATTGGTAGGGATTACCCCACTTGCTTTTCAAATAGTACTTCTAATGGCCGCTAGGTGGCTTGACAAAAGTAGTCTATAAAAGTAGGCAGCAAAGTTAAAACTCTCTCTGTCTCTTTAGTTCTGCCTTGATGAGAAACATTTGCAAGTATGTTCAGTTCTTGACAGAAAGGGGCTTTCACCCAAATAAACTTCATGAGTCTTTTCACAACTTTCATTCTATTAAGGACTCTTAACTTATGCCAAAGACTCTTCAACTGCATGATAGGACGTTTCTCTTGAAGGTCTTCTTCAAGTATTTCATGTCATTTCTGTATTCATTCCATTAAGTTTGCTCAGACAATAAATATCTTGTTCATTCATTGTAGATTGTTTTACATTGTTTAGCTTGAGAAAATATTAAACCATGATATATTTCGTCAGCTACAAGTCTCTTTATTGTGATCCTCACACTCAAATAATTGTGCTGGTGAGATATGATATTCAGATAAGTTAAATATATGAAGAAAGACCTTTAAGTGATTCTATTCCCACAGATTCGTATGAAAATAATATAGTTTTAAACATGCAATGGACAACATATAGAGGCAAAAAGCAGCTGATAATAAAAAAAATTTCAGTTTTGCCAATGCTCAAATCCAAATATCCAACTCACTGTTGCATTGTTGGAAAGTCATGAGCACTTTTGTTCAACTGAAGAAATTTCAGTGTTATATGGCTGTCTCACCTCAAATACACATTGACTATAGGTCAATATCTGACCAGTACCATTCATATGCAAATCTTGTTAGCTCCACAATAGTCTCCTCTCCAAACATTTAATTGATGAAGAGGACATAACTCTTGCTACAAATGGCACTAATTTTGAAAGAACACGCAACACTAAACACACCCAACTCTGGGACTCTTTTTGCATCAACCTGTTTCTCAACTACAATCTCCAAGTACAAATGATATCTACATGTTTATTTTGGCAATATGACAATTAGTGAATATTTTAATACATATTCTGTTATGCATAATAACCATTTCTGAAGTTTTCAAGCAAATATAATTATATATTGGATTCATATAAATCTTTTTGTCTTGAAAATAAAAGATAAATGGGAACAGGCTGAGAGAGATATATAGATTGATATGTCAATCTTAGCCTTTTAGTGGAGGTCTGCATGGTTTAATGGTTATTGTTGTTGGAAATGGACACAGTGAACCAAGTTCAAATCATGGACAAGGCTGTCTGCATTTCACTTAGCTTGGTAAAGATATGAATCCAATTATTCTTCTTCCAGCTATGTGCAAATAATGGGACAGACTGGACTCTTTAACCTTGGGATGGCAGCCAGTCTAAGAGAAGGAAAACTCTGAATTCAAAACTATCAAACTCTGCTTCAAAAATCTACCTTGTGTCAGATCCTGCTTATGTAGAGGTATAGATGAGGATCATTAAATAAGTTTCCAGACTTTTTTCGTATGGGCACTTTTATTGATAGTACACACATGAAACTCTAATCCCCTTTGAAGTAATCTCCTCCGGCTGCAATGCACTTGTTGTACTGTTCCAACAACTTCAGGAAGGCCCCATGGAAATCCTCTTATGTGAGTGTGTCAATGACCTTCATCACAGGCTCTTTCATCTCTTCAGTTGTCTCATAACGACAGCCTCTGAGATTAGGGAATAACCAAAAGTCACAGAGAGCAAGGTCTGGAATATAGGGAGGGGGAGGAACTGTCTTGATGCCCATCTTGGTCAAATAGTTTGTGACAAGGATGGAGTTGTTGACTGGTGCATTCTCCTAGTGCAAAATGCCACTGACCCGATTTGAAGAGTGCTGGCCTCTTCCGAAGGAATCTCTTTCTGAACTCCCTTAAAACCTCAACATAGTAACCCTAACCCTTTGGCCAATCAACTTTGGTGTATTGACTTCCTTACTCCTCCCACACCTCTCATCATCCCTCACAGACTCCCTGCCTTCCTTGAATCTCTTATGCCACTCAAAAACTGATGCTTGATTCATGCAAGATGCTCCAAAAGCAGTCTGAAGCATTCCATAGATTTCTGTGGCATTTTTTCCAAATTTAAAACAGAATTTTATTGCATATAGTTCTTCTAAAGTGTCCTGATGTCCAGATTGCATTTTTGAATTTCACCAGCTGTGACAATCAGGCTTTAGTAGGATATATTCCAATTCCTGCTGTAGAAGTTCATTTGAATCTAAAATCATAAAAATTGATCAGTCATCTCATAAGATGTATAGCAATAACATACTGAACTTTCAAGAGTCTATGAAAATTTTAAATGCCTGTACAAAAAATGACTAGAAACTTATTGAAAGCACCAAATATATATATATATATATATATATATATATATATATATACACACACAGATAAACAGGCTTGGATGCCAACACAAATAGATATAAACATAGACATAGAGGATGTTTGAAAAAAATAGATACCATTTCATAATGTTGATTAATTTTTATTCAAATGATATCAAATTTTAACAGATGTGTAAAATTATTCAAAATTCCATGTTTCATGTTTATGTTTTCTTTTCAATTATGGAAATTCCATTTTCTGGAAAAGGGAAAAAAGGCATTCAAATAATAAAAACAGAATTTTCAGTTGTTTCTATATATGATGTTAAAATTTAAAATCATTTGAAAAAATTATTAAATTACAAAATCTTAGTTTTTCTGAAACACCCTGTACATCTCTAATGATTTCAATTTTTCTAAATACCCCATATAAATATTTTTGTCCATAAAATTTTGAATATTCTTTATAAAACTTTATGTAAAACTTTCTTGCTTAAGAAAAGAAAAGATCTAGAAGTTTGAATTTTATGTGCTAAGATATATGTATTAAAATCTTTGCCCTGTGTTGAACCCTGTATAAAGACTAATGGAGAAACTGATCAAACAATAAAAATTATTCAAAAGACTCCTCTTGCTGAACATATCATGCCACAAGAGAAATGATTTTTCCATTAGACTGAATTTTTAACTTGATTCCTTGAGAATAAACTCTTATCTGTTGTCATGCAATATCTCTCTCTTTAATTTTATTGCTACTGAATAAGAAATAAAGTCTACATTGGCATTATTAACATCAAGCTGACCAATGAAATTATGCATTTGTTAGAATAAAATTAAATTATTGTATATTCTTATTGACACTCGATCATGTATCCTAAATGAATTGTGTTTGGCATGTCAGAAATGGTACTTGTTCTTCATAGGCAAGAGATCAGACAATTAGCAGATTTGGCATAAATGGCAAAGAGAATGAATTCTAAATGTTCCCAATTATTTCTTCAATATATTTGTCCCAAAACAATCTTAATGTATTATCTTAAAATTCACACACACACACACACACACATATATATATCATTTCTCATTGGTAGGAGAATTGGAAAAGAGACCACAATTAAACTGTTCAATCTCACAGACCAGATTGTTTATATAATTCACAGTGCTGAAAATTAAAGAAAGACTTATCATTGACTTTAATGTAAAAAATATCACAAAAATGAAGAAATAATTATGACAAGTTTTGGAAGTTTCCATCTTACAAGACTTAGATGATGATGTCAGAATTTTATGTGGTGTATGATAGTGGCATGAACTACCAATCCCACTTTCTTATAATGCGTTAGACTATCTTGTTGATAGTCTAACACTGAATAGTTCAGCAAGGAAAGACTACATGACATGAAAAGTTAAACTGCAAACATTTAATATTTACATATATAGTACGCAATAATAATCGTCCAAACCATTCTAAATAAAAGTGCAATAGTTACTCCAAGAACAAAGTGATGAATGACAGAAGTTACACTTACATAGGTCTGGTGTAGTGCAAGTTCTCATAAGGTGATCTGTGTGCATGTGCTTCTCACATAGCAGAGACTGAAGTAAACATCCTATTCCTTGGACCATCTTGGTCAAAAAGTAGTAGAACTCACTTCACAAACAGTCACATGACTAACTGTCACATGATTGTCAAAAGCTCTGCTCATGAATCGCAAGATAGGAAGACAATTACATTTTGTACCCGACAATGATGTCAAAAGTGTTTGATTAATTTAAGAGAATCCTTTCAAAAGTGAAGGTGAAATAAAATCCGCATAATAATAAATATTTAGCTGACTAATGGAAATTATGTATTTGCTAGAACAAAATTATAATATATTCCAATTGACACTGCACTTTGTTAACTGAACAACTTAAATTTGACATGTCTGAATAGGTACTTAGTCTTTATAGCCTGGAGATAAGACAATGAACCATTATTACAGAAATAAATCTAAATTGGCAAAGGAATGAATTTTTAATGCCTTCTATTGTTTCTTTAATATCTTTATCCAGAAAACAATTTCTTAATAATTTGTTATCTTGAAACTTTGGCCTTAGCTGTTATAAGAGTCATTGCACCATATTCAGCCACCAAGAAAATGAGATAATATCTTATTTGTAAAGTTGGCAAGAAAGCAGCATGGAAAGCTGTGTTCAGGAGAAGTACATGAGAGTTGAATCAAAAATGTTGCAATATTTTGGTTAAGTGAGGTACAATTTGGCACCCCTAGAAGCCTTTCTGAGTTTGTGAAGTTGACAAGCCACTCTGGACTGTGAAATGCCAAGCTTATGTGATAATTTTTAAGTGCTACAGGCATGATTTGTCCCTATGGCTTGGAGCACGGCCTCAGAATCCACACTTTTAGGCCTTCTTGACCTGCCTTATCATCAAGATTCTTGCAACCCAAGGAAAATTTTTTCAACTATTTTGTTTCTGTTTTGTGATCAACTGTACTTTCACTTTTCAGACAACAAATCTTTTTTTTATTACTTCTACTGTTTGATGGCCAAGTTCGAACTTGTAATGCATAAGTTCTAAATTAGACCAGATTATACATTTACCTTTGAGACCTTCAAATCAAAGGGAGGGAAGTGTGTCAGCATACCAACTACCATGATACTACCAACTACATGGGTACCTACCACAGCTTGAACTGCTACATTCATAAGATATATATGCGGCAAACTAGCACATAGCAAAATATTGCAAAACTTTTGACTCATCCTATTGGGTATATATATATATATACACACACACACTCTCTCTGTCTCTATATATATACATATACACACACACACACACACACACACACACACACACACACACACTCTCTCTTTCTCTCTCTTTATATATATATATATATATATATACACGCACACACACAGAGAAAGAAGGAGCATCCAGTAGGTTTCATATTTATTTATGCAGCATGTACATGTGACCAAAAGAGATTTTTTTCTTTAAATAGAGTGGTAAGATCCCATGGCATAATGGCTAAAGTGCTGAACTGCAGTCTTGAAGGGCTTGAGTTCAAACTCCAGTCACATTATTATATTCCCTTTTAAACTATTATCCTTGGGAATATTATGAGCCCTTATTTTCCCGCTCTATGGATTAAATATGACTGCTATTCTTCTACAAGGGTGGCTTTGGGATTAAATAACCCACATAGGTTGATATGCCTTTAAACAAACAAACCAAACCTTTAAATATGGAGACTTGCTTTTGAATCTGTTGATCATGGTGATGCATGGAACACAGAGTGATAACAAGATTTATGAAGAATCATAATTGAAAATTTTAGGTTTTAAATCTGCTCTGATATAAAAGAACAGTGATATGACATGGATCTAAGTTTGAATCAAGTAGAAAGGAACAGTTATCAAGGACCATTACTTCTGTGTCTACTCTATTCAAACTTTCCAAGTGTCCTTTTTTTTCAAAAATTTAAGATTGAATACACGCAAGGAAACTTATTTTGAATATTCTTTATTCAACTTGTATTGAAAAAGGAAAAGAAAAATAGCAGTGGCCATGTCCATCTTGTACCTTTTTAAGTGAAAAAGATGATTGATGAAGTACATGAAATGAATTTCAAGGCTCAAATGTATTACTATATCAAAATAAATACATATAGGACATTCATATCATGTCTTGTAGATGAGCAAGTAACATATTTATTGCTGGTGGCAGAGAAAAAAATTCCATATTCCAAATGTTGAATTTCAAGACAGGCACAGCACAACCTTCTCCTTTTCTATATACAGCCTACCAGCCTTATGTCAGACTCAGTTAAATATCCACAGTAATACATAGTGTATTCTTAATTCTTAAGAATGAGTCCAATCTTTAAGCCATCCTCAGTATAACATGAAACTACATCTGATGATGAGGCTCCAGTTCTGGAGTCAAGGAAGTGTGGAGCTAATTCTTTATTACCATTACTGCAACATTTACTCTGACTCAGTTTAGTTGTAACAGTTAGAAAACCAGCTATAGATCTTAACGGTAGTTCTCTGAAACTAGTAGACAAGTTAACCTACCTAGGAAGCAGTATCTCATCAACTGAAACAGACATCAACACATGACTAGCAAAGGCATGGATACCTATCGATAGGCTATCAGTCATATGGAAGTCAGACCTGACTGATAAAATGGAACAGTTTTTTCCAAGCAGCAGTTGTATTGATACTGTTGTATGGATGCACTACATGGATGCTAACAAAACATATGGAGAAAAAGCTTGATGGCAACTACGCAAGAATACTGCAAGCAATATTGAATAAGTTCTGGAGGCAGTACTCCACAAAGCAGCAGCTGTACGGCCACTTACCACCCATCACAAAAACTCTCCAAGTTAGACAAACCAGACATAGGGGACTCTGCTGCAGAAGAGGGGATGAACTTATAAGTGATGTACTCCTGTGGACCCCTTCACATGGACGAGCAAAGGCAGGACGACCAGCTCTGTGTTGATACAGGATGTAGCCTTGAAGACCTACCAGAAGTGATGGACAATAGAGAAGGGTGGCGGGAGAGGGTCAGGGAGATCCGTGCTGGTGGCGTGACCTGATGATGATTTGAAAGGAAAACTTGAAACCATATATTTATGTACAAATTACTAGTATTAAGAATAGTTACTTGAAATTATGATTGTCTAATTATTATTATTATTAACTTGAAACCATACAATTGATTGCAAGAATAACTCCTGCATTAAATAATCCAACATTGTTTAACATGCCATAAAACCAACCTTCTTTAAAACAGAAGTGAGTCTCTCAAAAGTTTTTTTTCCCTTAAAAATGACAGTGGCATCGAATCTTGAATAATTCCTCATCTCAGAAATTTTGGCAAAAATAGAGCATCTGTATTGTTAGTTCATTGGTTTTTTATGGAATATCAACCTTCATGGGTTATTTAATGCCAAATCCATTTTTATACAAATAAACAGTTCAATTTCAAACAATTCAGTTTAGTATAAATACACTATTTAATTGTCAAAAACAGTTCTAATTCAAACAATTCTGCTTTGTATAAGTATAGTTTTTGTTTACACACAGTTAAATATCAAAACAGTTCTATTTCAAACAATTCAGTTTAGCATAAGTATGCAGTTTACATGCCAAAACAGTTCTATTTTGCATAAGTGCCCAGTTTAAAAATCAAAACAGTCCCATTTCAAGCAATTCAATTTAACATAAGTTCACAGTTTAGTTCTATTTGACCCATAGATAGGGCCCTATCAGGTGCTATCACTCTGGGCCAGAGTGAACCTGGGAGTGATGGCAATGAGGAGGGTACTCCGCATTCCCCAAAGCTCCAGCATTACTGGAACCTCACTATCAGACTATTTAGCATCATATCCAGAACACTTGTTTGTGGGGTGGGGGTTACCCCTCTGCAAAGAAGCAGTGTATTCTACAGCCCCAGCCAACTGGGCAAAGAACATGTGTTGTAACACTGAAGTTAATACTTGCCAAGTGCTTTAGAAATATAACCTAGTGTCTGAACTGATTATGTCATATAAATATCCCTGATAATTCTCTAAGCATTGTGATAGTCATACAAACTATTCCTTATAAGTTCATTCTTCATTAGGTTCATACCAAAAGTGGCATTGTGACAAACTTGACCCTATCAAACAAAGGTCTTTGAACATTTGTTATATAATCACAATGGAAATATCACTCTATATGTCTTCTCTCCTCACTGTTTGAGAACAATCATGATTATCAACCAAAGAGGGCCTGGCCACCTCTCAGGTAATAGGGGTTATTTAGCAGTGCTCATCTTCTCTCAAAGTAACATGTGACAGGTTGTACTCAGTTACATGGTACAAGCTGTCAAGAATGATCCTTGATCTATGCTCTATAGTAGTACCCTAAAAATGAAGCGTTAATAGAATCAATTCTATAATATTCCTTTAAAAGCACATTTACAAACACACACACACGTGTATATATATATATATATATGCACTATTTTCTCTTTTAAACTTGTTTAATTAAATAGGACAGAAACTTGGTTTCTGCCTATCTTATCTTAGATGAATTCAAGACTTCAAATGAATCATTTGATTTCTGGTTATAAGTGAAATTCTTTTCCATAAATTTCCTTCCCATTTGTTCTTCTTCCTATAAGACTGTATATGGCTCGTCTTTGTTATTTCATTATTTGTTCCCCTAAAGATTGCTCCAGTTGGGGCAGAAAGCATTTGAGAAAAATGTGATGCATTCCTGAATTCCTTTCATCTGGAAGTCAGACAACTCATATTATGAAAAAAGTCCTATTTAATCAAACACACATATATATATATTGGCCCATTGGCATAATGCATAGAGTGTTCACCTATGGTCCAGGAGACAGGGAGTTCAATACAAGGTCAAGTCATATCAAAGACTCAGAAAATGGTACTTGATGCCTGCTTGCTTAACACTCAGAATTATAATTGACTATAGTTGGCCAACTGACCATATATATATGTGTATATATATATATATATATATATATTTTTTTTTTTTTGTTTGTTTTATCTGTCTCTAATGAATTTTGTTTTTTTCTGTTCTTGCCATGTGAATATAGAGACAATAAGGACCTCACTTGAAATCAATATTTTCTTTATTCTTTATTGGTTGGATACGTTAAACAATTATGATTATTTACTGGGCCATTGGCTTAATGATTTGTGTGTTCGTCAATGGTCTGGGAGACCAGGGTTCAATCTCAGGTCGAGTCATACCAAAGACACAAAAAATGGTACTTGATGCCGCCTTGCTTAACACTCAGCATTATTAGGTAAGGATCAAGGGTAAAGTGGAACAATCCAGGGAATAGAGTAGCACCCTCCCATACACCTCAGTGTAGTAGCTATTGTAAAGGGAGCCCTCAACTATTCTTTACTTACTTAGCTTTGCTTAGTCTAGTACACAAGATTGCTTACAACATTTAGTAGTCACCCATTTAAATACTGAACAGGCTTGCTTAACCTCAGGAATCATTGCTGTTTCTAACAAAATGTGCACCTATTTTTCAAAGAAGTAAAACTTATTTCATCTACAACTGTAAAACTTCAAAGTTGAAGGTATGTTTCTCTAAAGATGGTCATATCATATTCTCTGTGCAAATATTACTTTGCAGTCTTTCAGTGAATCCATTAGGAATATTTTATCAAGCTGAATGTTGTTTCTGTTTTTGAAGTTTCAAGAAGAAAAACAATGACAAAATATCAAATGTATTATGAGGAAACATAGGAGATACTATTAAAACAGTTTTCTTTTGTACCTTTGAGCAATATTTTAAATTAAAAAAGATAGATATTAGTACTCTGAAATATATATATATATATGTAATTTCTTTGAAAATCAATATATATGCATATGTATGTTTATATATATCACTACATCTTGTTCAGCTGGTTTAAGTATATACATTTTATAATTTTTTTGCTTAACTCAATTTCTATTTATATATACTACAGCATAACTTTCCATGGAGCTGTCTGTAAGTAAATGTTCATTAAAGTATGTATACAGAGAACGAGAGAGATATACATGCCCAACTAACCAAACTTCTTTATTTTACTTCCATATATCAATACAAAAACACATTTATGTATGAACATTTAGATAGTTAAGTATAAACATCTCTACTCATATTCATTTAAAACAAGCACAAAAGTGCCAATTCACACCATTTTTCATAGGGGTTGAGACAATGAAAATGAACCTCATCTAAATTCCACAAAATCAAACTATCATTTTATAAAATGGCTGGAGAAACAACCAAAAGTTATTGAAATTAAGAATCTTTTGGATGATTTCTACATTCATTCAATCCAGAATTGATTCCTTAGTTGTAAGGACAACCTCCCTTTCTATTTAAAAGGTCCTATATGCCTGTCCTTTCCAATCAAGCATGCATATATATATATATATATATATATATATATATATAATTAACTTAAATCATGAGTCGGAAATCTTCTACTAAAGTTTCACCTTATCGGATCATCAGGAAGTCTAACCCTGACTCGGGGTTAGACTTCCTGATGATCCAATAAGGTGAAACATTTGTAGAAGATTTCCGACTTACGATTTAAGTTAATTTTATAATTGGCTCCACTCGTATTGAGCACTCTTGTAATTGTAGCATTGCAGGATTCGCGGAAGGTTTTAGTTTTCTTTTGACCAACTGACTGCATATCCCTTGATTTTTTTCAAGGGGTCTGACGAGGTTGGCCTTTTCTTTCTTTTTGACCTATAGTATTTTTTCTTTTTCTCCAAGACGGTGATTCGAGATACTCTTATCTCTTGTTCCTGGCGGGTTTTTTTTTCTGGTACCATGAATGCTGGTAGATATTAGATTAGTAAATATATATATATATATATATATATATATAATATTGCAATAACCTGAAAAGATGCCAATTTGGACCTATGAACAATACATGCATAAGAGGAAATAGTAGATATACCAATAAAATTTCCAGTTTTAATCCGTCTTGTAACATAATGCATTGGAATTAGCATTACTATATGTATGTGAGAATACAGGCTTGTATATATAAAGAGAGAAAGATAGATAAATATTTTCTATCAATATACCTATTTATTCTCTGATAAGTAATTATGTATTTTATGTCAATACATATACATATTTCATATATTTTAATGTGCAAATATAGATGTCTAAGATAAACATCTTGGGCCCTCTCTGAATTGGAGTGTGAGCACTTGTTAGGAGTCCCATCTGTTTGATAATTATTTGTATTAGATCAGAATATTTAAAATCCTGTCACTGTGTGCCAATTATTTGTATTAAGACCTTAGGCTCCAATATAGACTGTAAAGTTAACTTTTGAGATCATTTGAAGTTGCTGGATATTAACAGATGGCAATGTATGCCATTTGGGGAAGAGTGGGACAGTTAAGGTTAGACCCATGTTTTTCATATTAAAAAGATCTTTACATATCTGAAAAAAGATTGAAAGACAAGAAATATTGGGTACAAAGAGAAACAAATCAGTTTTCAATTCTCTTTGTTATGCATTTATATAATGTTCATATTTCTGCATCTATAAGAAATTTGCTCAAAGAATTATTTCATTAAAACATTTTGTTCCTTACCTTTTTACCCAAGCATTGCTGGGTACATTAGCTAGTTCTTACATGCCTTAAAACTGGATAGCACACATTTTAGGAATTTCCAGGCAGTTCAAAGTAGACATATATATATATATATATTTTCAAAATAAAATAAATAAACATTAAAAAGAAACAAGGATGAATACTTGTTTTAGTCATCAAGGTGAGTTATAATTTCATGAACTAATATCCGTCATCTATATGTGAATATGTTGACATTTAATGTAATTTATGTTTGTCATCTCCAGATATCATTAAGTATGATTATAACTTAGAGTTCATTTTTTTTTAATCAAAAAATTTTTAAATGAAAATCCTGGACAGCCTTGTTTGATTTTTATAGCTCACTTGAAATAGGGTTTGTATTTAATCCAGAAAGTTAAACAACCTCAAGCTTGGTAAATTTTTTTATTTCATGATGGTAGGTAAATAATTTTGAACATGTAATTATGAATATGTTTGTGAAAAGCATTGGCTAAAAACATTTATGCACTGTGCAATGTATGCGAGTTATTTGAGAAACTGCCAAAAAAATGAGTTGAAAGCTCAAACTAATTCCAGATATTCTGAAAACTGTTAGACAGCAAAGGATCAAACAAAACATTTGTGGGAACTAATCCATTAGATAATTCTCCAGAATAAACATCAAACAATTAAAGGTTTGGTTTGGTTTCTTTGTTTAATGACATATCAACCTTTGTAGGTTATTTGATGCCAAAGCTATTCTCCTTGAAGAATAGTAGTGGTACTATTTAACCCATAGCAGGGAGGATAAGGGGGTTCATACCTTTCCCAAGGGTATTTGCCCAAAAATGAACATAATGGCGTGACTGGAGTACGAACTCGCTTACTACGATTCTGCAGTCCATCGCTTTAACCATTACACCACAAGGACACCCCCTCAAACAAATAAAATGATTTGGAATGATTATCAGTTACTTCTAATTAAAAATAAAAAGCAAAATGAAAATCTTTTTTAAATATTTAGTTCAACCAAGTTCAATCATGTGACCTTTACCATTGGTAGGGAAACATGCAGGTAGTCTCTTCCTTGCAGTTCTGTTTATGGCTCACAAGAAGACACATGTTGCATTACAATTTTCATCACAGGAAGTGAACTCACTGAGCTGAGGTCAAATTCAGGACAAGCTCTTCAGATTTGGTTTGGCAACCAGTCTAAGAGAACAAAAACTTAAAATCTAAGCCAACTGTACTCTATTAGAAAAACTAACCTTCTATTGTATCCTGCTCATTATCAGTTATCATCAGAGGAAATGAACTGAATAAGCCAAGTTCAAATACGAGATGAGGCTTTTTGCATTTTACTTTTCACTAATATCTTTGGGAGAAGCATGAATTTCTTTGTTCTCCTTCCAGCTATAGGTAAATAGTAGGGCAGATTGGGCTCTTTAGTCTTATAGCAACTAATCTAGGCGAAGGAAAATTTTGAATTCAAACAAGCTGAACTTCACTTAAAAAATTGACCTTGTGTAGCATCCTGCTCATAGAGTTGCCAATTTGATGGTGCCCATCTCCTCTCTGAGCCAGCAAAAACCATATATTATGATGTGGATTACCCTTAATCAGAAAAATTGATACAGAGTTCATCCATTTTGATTGTGTCTGTTAAATCTCTTGTTTTCTCAGATGCAAAAGAAGACTACATTTTTTTCTGCATCTTTTTACCCCAATAAAAGAAACATTTAGTAAATTCTTATGTATATTGTCAGGACTTATTGATTTTAATGGTATATCAACCCATTTAGACTCATGCCTACAGGTTAGAAATCACTTTCATTATACATTCTTGTTTAAGATTTTTTTCTTTTTTTACACAGTCCTATCAAATTAGAATAATTTTTAAACTGATCTATTTGATTCATAGAGAAGACTCTTACAGGTACTTTCACTCAGGTTCAGTTTGGACCTGGTAATAATGGCAATGAAGGTGTTACTTTACACTATCCAGAGCTTAAGCTTCAACCACCTAATGCAGTTTTGTGTTATACTTGGGACATCAGGTTTTTTGTTTTGGGGGAAAAGGGTCTTACCCCTTTGCAGGAGATACAATCAGCATATTCTGAACCCTGATGACAGAGCATTCAAGACTTTCAAGATTGTGTGTGTGTATGAATATGCTTATAGTAAGAGAAAATGATCGAAAGTCATCATCATATATATTCAACTGGAAACAATTGTAATAGAAATAAGGGTATTCATTTCATTTGATGAGAGGAGAAGGAAAATCCATGAAAATAAGATTATTTCATAACAGAAAACATAAATGCTTCATATAATATATGTAATGGATTAAACATAATTTGCTTGTATGACTCGGTTTTTGATTCTCATTTTGAATTCTTTTTTCTTTCTTTTTTTTGGGGGATCAGTACTACTTTTATAGATATTCTTTACTTTGGTACAGATGAGTAGAGAAATGAAGATTTTATGGAATGGTTCCAATTCTATGCTTCCAAGCATCACTTGATCAGAAATTAATTATAAACAATGTCAATATTAGTTTCTATTGATTCTGGATGGCAATGTAATACATTTCTGCATAAATGAAGAAATACTGTACAAATCTATGAACTCAATAGATTTATCTCTCCTTGGGAACCCAAAAATAATAATTTTTTTTTGTTGCTTTATTGTGACATCCATTAGTCTCGTGAGACAATGATTCCGAGTGTTTGCCTGGGTGAGGTTTTATAGAACAACCCGTAGTTGCCCATACATCATGTTTCCCCTCTTCAATCCACTGATATTGTTCAAAGAAAATGCCAGGGCAATGCAGCTTGGCACCAGTGGCATTTCAAGATTTTCTAGGTTGAAACCAATGGTGGATTAGAGAGAGTCTCCATGGAATAAAAATTAGTGTGCTTGACTGCAACATCAGAGTAAATGAGTTTGAAATCTAGCCATAATATTACATTAAATTTCATACTAATACCCTAGGAAAAATATGTACCCTTTTATTCCCCCCAGCTTTGGGTTAAATAGTACCACTACTGTCGTTCTACCAGGATGGATTTGGTATTGAATATCCTAAAAGTTTGTTATGCCATTAAACAAAGAAACTGAAACTGAACCAATGTAGAATTTCTAGAGAGACTACAGTTTGTGGCTTTGAATTCCTAATTGACCTCCTTTTAGACTGGTTACCTTATCAAAGCTATAGAGCACAGCCTTTTTTCTGAATGTTTACTATTGTTCTTCTCTTTGATTTGTTAGCAAAGGTAAAGAGCCCAGCCTTTTCTAAAAGTTTACAATTGTCATTCTCTTAGACTTGTTAGCAAAACTAGAGAGCATGGTCTTCCCTGGTATTTTATCCATAACTGGAAGGAGAAGAGACAGATTCATCCCTTTCCTAAAGGAAATATGATATGAATTTAAACATACAAAACCTCTTCAACAACTACTGTACTAACCAAAGTAACTCCACCAATAATAAACCTTTTCAATGAAATAGATTTCAGGCACAGACTAAATAAAAACAATATCAATCAAAAAAGTAATCCCTCTGAAGACAATATGATCAAAAGTGCTCAGGGGTAGAACCAAGAGCAACTTCTCTATCAAATAGATCCTGGTCCAAAAAAACTTATTAGAAAGCTAGAGAAGAAACACAAGAGCATAAAAAAGTTCCATGGTCTTTAACTGAATTTGTCTAAATTATATATATATATATATATATATATATATATTGTTATTATGTAGCAAGAGATGATAATTGTCATCTTTAATATCACTCAAACTTTCTGTGTTCACTATGTGACATATTTTATGAATTATCATTGGTCTCATACAAAGCAAGTGTATAGATATATAGATACATACATATATACATATGCTGGCAGTATTGCACCATTTCCTTGAAAACCAAACATTTTAAAAATGAATGTGTTCAGTAAGCTTCCTTCAAACATTCCATTTGAAAATGTGAGAATGTTCCAGCCTTAGCAATTACCAGAAACATGCCAACAATTGTGTTTGTCTCTTGCTGGATTTAAAACTAATATACATAATCATTGTCAACCATTTAGTAATCAGACATTCTTGTTGGAAAAAAATGACTAACAACGTTCTGTCTGCGGTAGGGGGTGATTCTTTTTCACTGACTTAAAGAGTCACTTTAGGATACATCAGCAATAGATGATTGTTGATACAAGGCACTAAGTTGGTTTTGCTTAAAATAGTGCAGACATTCGCCATATATGTTACCCTCTCTCTCTTGTCTTCTATTTCTTATATATATGAAACAAAAGATAACTTTAATGTTACACACTTATTTGACTGCCTTATTACTTCTTTTTCAACCTGGACACACTAACACACTAAGCCTAGCTTATCCAAATACAAAGTCACTAGTATGGCATACCCAATGAATGATCATAGAAAAACTATTACAACAGAGTAACTCACTAATGATTATCTTATTCTGATGAACAATAGTACATAAGATGTGATCAAAATGTCAGGAGTGCTTACTAGGCATAGTTTCCCCATCCAACAAAATCTCTTGAGTACCTTGTACCATTAACTTTATTATATAATGGGTTCCTTGAAAAATTGGAATATCATTAAAGTTGAGTATGGGGTAGTCTCTGTGGCATAATGGTTAACGTGTTAGAATGAGACTTCATAGTAAGCAAGTTTGAATCCCAGTTGCTATTACATACACTTTCAGATTAATACCCTAAGGAAAGATTTGAACTCCCTTATCCCCCCATCCATGATTGTTGTTCTTCAGCAATGGCTTTGATATTGAATAATGCATGAAGACCAATATGCCATTACACAAAGAAACCAAAACAAGAGGTTGTCACTTGATCTTGGTGATGAAAGAAATGCCCAAACATTTTGTTAGTTTGGTTGCCTCATTTTCGCCCATGGCCCTGGAGACCTGGGTTCAATCCCAGGTTGTCATACCAAAGACTCAGAAAAATGTACTTGATTCCTCTTTGCCTAACACTCAGTATTATAAAGCAAGGATCAAGGGTAAAGTGGAACAATCCAGGGAAAGGAGTAGCACTCTCCTCTACACCTTGGTGTAGTAGCTATTAAAAAGGGAGCCTCCAGGTTGCCCTCGACAACGGTCGCCAACTTTGCTTTTAATAATTCAGGCCAACCATATCTGTGAGTTTCCAAACTGTCAATCATAAGGAAGAGGAAAATCCCAGAATCTTCAAAGGAAAAAAGCAAAGTCTTTAAAAGGGGACTTCTAAAATATTATACCACCAAACATTTGTAATATACACAATATGTCCACTCAAATATTTGATATATACATACATATATGTTAGAATGGAGACTTTAGGCATATAGAAACTCTATAGGTCATACATATCCAGATGTTTTTTTTTAATTTGGTATCATTTGAGATGTAGATATCTGAGTAACTTCAATGTCAAGACTGCTGCACATGAGCTGCTGCACTGTTCTGTGCGGCTCACGTGAGCCTAAAAAAAAAAAAAACTCTTGCTCTTGAATCAAGACTAAATTCTTTTGATTTTAAAAGGTGCAGCCCTTTGATATTCATAACCCAATAATGTGGCCCTCCCATCAAAAAGTTTGCCCACCCGTGGTCTTGACTAATAAAACTAAATAGGCCTAATGTTGAGCAAAATAAGATTTATTCATCAAAATTTGAATGTGAAATTCAAAGGTGTATGCATTTCATGAATGATTTTACAAGTTTTCAATATGCACACCACCTGTGACATGGCACAAGTCAAGTCAATAGTGCAACTCTTTTTGCCCAGCTTTCCTCTTAGAACTTTTTGTGCCATGTACAAATTTGAATTGCAGTTGATACATTTTTAGTGAATTCTCTTACAAATGTATGCTGCACAGCTTTGTTCAGCCATGTTCAAACCTAAACTCAAACACAAAATACCTTTTCTTTTCCACTGTATGACATTTCTATACCTAAAAAAGGAAAAAAAAGCATTAAATATTGAAAATAGAATTTTGATTTTTTTTCTATACATCCTGTTCAAATTTTAGATCATTTGACACAAATTGGTCAAGTTATAAGATTGCAAAATAATATCAATCTTTCTGAAATGCCCTATACATCTCAAATAATCACAAATTTTAACAGCATGTGTAGAAGCAAGTCAAAATTCTGCTTTTGATATTTAAATGCCTTTTCTTTTCCAGAGAATTTCAAGTCGTTTCTCTACATTTGGTTGCAATTTGAAGTCATTGGAATGAGAGTCGATCAAGTTTTTTGAATTATGATATGATGTCACTTTTTCTGAGACACCCTATACTCTTTCCAAACTTTTCATGTAAAATTAATAAAGCTAGTAATAAATAACTCTACCAAGAATACTGTCTTTTCATATGTTGTGAGTAAATAAAACCATCATATTCTTACCTGTATAGAAGGGGAGAAAAACATGGGGTAAAATATTCAACAAATATCGATTTTTCTATATTAAACTAAACAACAACAACAAAAAACATGTCTCATATAAAGTGTCACAATGGTGCAGTTGTATATCACTAAGCAAGCCAGACTTTGAAATTTTTGGCTAGTTATCAAATTCACACTATTAACCCATAAAACACCAATATATTTTCAATTCACTCCTTTGCTAGCACCAAATTAATTCATCCTCACTGCTATTATAAACAACTTCTTTCTTTACTGCCAGTTACACACATTTCCACCACCTTAATAAACAAAACTTTCCACTATATGAATACAAAGAAAATGTCAAAATTCTTTATAAAAATACTCAAGAAATTTGTACATGAATACCATAATGTGTTGGCAAGTAAAGACAGCCAAAGGAATGCAGAATTTCCAGAGAAAACTCAAAATGGTTTTGGCTGCCATGTTTTTATTTTTGCATATTGTGACTAGAGCAACACCCTGTTGAGGTAGCTTAGAATAAATTGTCTGTATCTTCTGCAGTGAAGTAAGACCCCACCTCCCAAAAAACAATTGGGGGTTGTCTTGGGGATGACACCAAACTGCATTCAGTGTTAAGGCTCCAGTTCTGAAGCTTTGGAGTGTGGAGAATACTCATTTACTGCTATTACTTCCAGGTCCAGTTTGACCAATAGTAACTGTATACCCAGGGACATATTTCTTAGCAGTCTATGTGTCTTAATTTCTGTCTCATCCTTGTGATACAGTTGCACACTGAAATAAAGATAAAATAAGGTGCAAATATTCAAAGGAAAAATAAGACATCTGTTAATGGGGAAAGGAGAAAATAAACTGATTGCCATGACTAGTTAATTTGGCATTGCTTGTGTGCAATGTGAAATGCTGGCTCATTGGTAGAGTTTTGACTCTGCATTCTGTGATCACTGGTTCAATCTCCAGTGTGGGAGATCACAGTATACACTGCTGATGAAACCTAAGAAGGTTGAAACAGCTGTCCAGTGGTTTCATATGTTGCATGCAAGTGTTTGCTGGATTTTCTGGTTATGGTAATTCAATTTACGATAAACTGTTTTATTTGACTAAACAAGAGAATTGTACAAGGGATACAACTGCTTGAGTTGTCAAACTTGATATAAATCTTTTAATATACACACACACACACACACACACACACAGAGTACCCACACTGTCACAAAATGAGTAATGCAAGCTCATAGTTTTAGATCTCAAACCTGTTCTACTACAACAGCATTGAGTCCATGATGTAATGGCGATCATCATAGGAAATGGACACAGCAATCAGAGTTCAAATCATGGATAAAACTATTTGTTTGCAATTCACATACCACTAATATCTTTGGGAAATCTATGAATCTAACTATTCTACTTCCAACAAATAGTTGGGCAGACTGGGCTCTTAAATCTTGCCATGGCAACCAGTCTAAGAGAAGGAAAAATCTGAATTCAAACCTCTTAAACTCTACCTAAAAAATTGACTTCATGTCACGTCCTGCTTGTGCAGAGGGTTTGGTAAATACATACAATAGCATTGAACCTTTTTAACCTTTTTTCATACAATTTGTTGATATTGTTATAATTATTATAAAATTATACATATATATATATATATATAGAGAGAGAGAGGTCAAAACCAGTTCATTGGCCTAGTGAGTAGAGTGTTCACCAATGGTCCAGGAGACGTAGGTTCAACCCCATGTCGTGTCATACCAAAGACTTAAAAAATGGTACTTGATACCACCTTGCTTAACACTCAGGGTAAAGTGGAGCAATCCAGGGAAAGGAGTAGCACCTTCCCCTACACCTTAGTGTAGTAGCTATTGAAAAGGGAGCCTTCTGGTCATCCTCGACTATGGTCGCCAACTTTACTTACTTATATAGAGGTCAGGTGTTTGTTATTTTTACATTTACCATTTAACCCTTTTTTTTGTGATAAAGGAATTGCATTAAAAAAGAATGATACTGAGTATCCCTACTTTGGGAACACATCTTTTAACTTATTTTATTAGACTTACAATCCTTATTTGGTATAAATATTATCAGTTTTATAGAAGATATGAACATTGAAAATCCAAAGGTCATTTTGAATGCTGCAACTTTTATAAAATGAAAATAAATCTACAAGTCCAAAATTTGCTGGTAGATTACAGATTATATGCAGAGAAAATGGGTTATAGAATAATCCTGACTGTCTCAGTAAATAAACCCAAATGTTTGTAATAATAGCAATAAAAGAACAGCAGGCATCTTTGCATTGCCAAAAGCTTTCAACTGCAGAAAGAAGAAAAACTGGCAAATCTTTTGAACTTCTTGGCAGACAGACAGAAATACTCAAGTGAATTGATCCACAAGACGACTGCTCTGGCATCTGTTCTCATCTGATGTAGAACTCTAAGAATTGAGGGGGTTGCTGAATGAACAATATCTAAGTTGGTGCTTCTGGAAGAATCTCATATGGTTATCACTGTTATGACTTGAAGGTTGAATTTTAGAATATCATAGGCTCATCATGGGTAACAGCATGAAAAAACAGAATCAACAACCTGAGTTTGAATTTCAGCTGAGTTTGCTTGTGTTCATATAACAAATTTCCTAAAGAAAGGCATGAATCTATTTCTCCCTATCATCTGTCCCATTGTCTCTTGTCACTAATAATTAAAGAAGAGAACAGGTGAGGGACCACTAGTGCAATCCATTCTCCCATTACTACCTTATCTATCTAAGCAATAGCTTGTTACACTTATAGTTAATAGGGGGCCAATCAAAATAAGTGAGTTAGTAAAGAAATATTTAGTACTTATACATACACACACATGCTCAGTATGTATCCAATAGATATATCGACACATACATATGTGTGCCTATGGAATGTGTATATCTGGAGAGTGTGGAGTACTTCTTCATTGCTGTCCTGGTCCACTCTGATCCAGAATTTCAGTTCTATTTATGGACCAAATAGATCTTTTCCAAAATTATAAGTATTAGATTATTATTATAATCATATGAAGACTTTTTTTTTAATGATTGCATTGGAATGTGGAAAAGGTAGGATTACAATCAAACATTTAGATATAAATTAAATAGGAGTTGATATGCCATTAAATGTCAAAACCAAGTATATCTACATATGCATTCATACAATTGTTTTTGCTAACCTAGAAAAGAAAAAAAATTTATGACATTGATCAAGAAAATAGACTGATTTTTCTTCTTTTTTTTTTTAAGTTAGCAAATCGATTTTATTACATTCAAAATGCAGTCTCTATAGTTTTTAGCACAAAATAAACTTCCTATTTTATCATAACCCCCTTACTCCCCTGATCAGGGTCCTTGTGATTCTATCACATTTCCAAGAAACAAAACCCTGCTCCTGGGTCACCATTTTGTAAATACTGGAAACAAGCAGCAGCTCATAATGAACTAACTGAAGACAGTTGTTTAAAGAGTTTTAGCAATTTTTTTTAGAGTAGGAAAATCTTCGACAGTGTATGGCTTCCAAATGGAACCACTTTGAAAGAAATATATTTGTATTCAGATTTTTACACAATCTTAACACTTAATAGATAAACCTTGAATGCAAAATTTTTCACACAAACTAGGAATTATCAGGAATAAGTTATTTCAAGGTTTTAAATCAGAACTTTATCACTCAAGTTTTACTGGTAACCATCCATCATGAGTTAGCTTGCTTTTTTTTATCTTCTTCATGGTCTCATAATCTGGTTTGGAGGGCACTATTCATGTAGCACATCTTGGCCAATAAAACCTTGACAGGGCCAATCTCTCACAAGGTTTATAACTGGTTTGAATTCAGAGTTTTCCTTCTCTTAGACTGGTTGCCATCCCAAGGTTAAAGAGCTCAGTCTTCCCTTCTATTTTTCATAGCTTTCCCAAAGTTACTAGAGCAATGTGAAATGTATTTTCATAGCTTTCCCAAAGTTACTAGAGCAATGTGAAATGTAAATAGCTTTGTTCAGGATTTGAACTCAGGTAACTGAATCCACTTCCAATGATGATGACTATAAGCACCTCCCCGACTTTTTTTTTTAGAGATTAACAAATTGGCTTCAGATTTGCCCACTCCAAAACCTTTTAATTCTTAATGTGTGATTGAAGTTTTTATAAAATTTTCATCATTGTTATAAATGAATGAAAAATTCAATGATGATTAATTGTAAATGTCTTTTTCCTTTTTAAATTGTAATCTTTCATGTAAATTAAAAATCTTCACATCCTCTACAATAAATGTGATTGATACTTGAACTGAAAACAAGCAAGCAGAAACTTTAACATTCTAGTGCTCTGATGGTAAGACTAAGTAATTTAAAAGATATCACAATATTACTATATAATAAGGTTTGTGGTGGAGGAGGCAGGTAAACACATACACCAATATGTAGATAATTTCAAGATGAAAAATGCTATAATTTCCCATGCCAAAAATTTGTTCTTTCTTTGCACATAATTATGCTAACCCCTCCAATATGAGCAGGCTGTAACACAAGGTCAATTTTAAAGCACAGTACAACTGAATTTTCTGGCCCAGTCAGCTAGAGCTGTAGAATACACCAACTGTATTTCTAGTGTCTTGGATATGACACTAACCTGCATCTTATGGTGAGGACCTTTGAGGAAATGTGGAGTATTCCTTCATTGCCATTACACCCAGAGTAGTAGTGCCTGTTAGGTTCCTAGCTCTGAATCAAATAGAACTGTTTGACCATTTAACTCTGTGCAAACAAATGACTAATAATAAATTGAATTGTTAGTATTACATAGCAATACTTGAAACTATTCAAGTGAGTTAATACTAAATAAGATTATTTATGTTAGACAGGAATACTTGAAACTATTTAACTGTGTGCAAATAAAACTATTGGTGCTTGATAGCAATACTTGAAACCATTTAAATGAGTGCGACCAAATGATTAATTCTAAATAAGATTATTCATGTTAGACAGGAATACTTGAAACTATTTAACTGTGTGAAAATAAAACTGTTAGTATGAGTAATACTTGAAACCATTTCACTTTGTGCAAACAAATGATTAATACTAAATAGAATTATTAGTGTTAGATAGGAATACTTGAAACCATTTGACTGTGTGCAAACAAATGATTAATACTAAATAGAATTATTAGTGTTAGATAGGAATACTTGAAACCATTTAACTGTGTGCAAACAAATGATTAATACCAAATAAAATTATTAGTTTTAGATAGCAGTACTTGAAACCATTGAACTGTGTCTAAACAAATCAGCTCTTTATTTTGTAAAAATAAAATTACCTGCAAACTATTCACTTACAAATTATATATGTATAACCATTTAACTATGTGCAAATAAATGAGCTCTGGCTCATTTAAAATCTTATCTACATTCTATACTTTAACAAATTATAAATATTCAATATATATGTATAAACAGGATTTGGCATAAAAAACTCAACCAACCAACTAATGAGTTTTCCTTCTCCTAGACTGGTTGCTATACCAAGGTTAAAGAGATGAGACTGTACTATTATTTACCCATATCTGAGAGAAGAAGAAGAGATGGATTCATGCCTTTTCCAATATATATTTACTATATTTACTATTAAAAAAAAAAAGGCAAAGAACTCCCTTCATTGCTGGCAATCATGGGTTTTAAAATTCTAATTTCCCATTGGCAAACTTTATCTACTTCTAACTAAATATCAGACCCCAGATTTTTTTCTTTTTCACCACTAAGTAATATGTATGGATTCTCCTGCTTAACAACAAATAGGAAACCTTTTGTGTATTTCTTAATAAGGAACAAAGTGTGCATAATTGATTATTTTTCAAAAAGACAATCAAATACTGTTGTTCTAGAATCTATTAAGTGGAGATTAGATGATAAAATATAAAACAATGATCTTATATAGCTAGATCTTTTTAAATGGATGAAAGAAATGGATACATCAAAGACATATAGTTCTATTAATCATCTTATCACTGATATATATAAAGTTTATAAAAGGCTTGATTAAAAAGAAATCATCACAATATTTCAGATACAGAATAAAAATATCAAATAATAATCTTCTATCATTACTGAATATTTTACTTCCTTTCGTGATTAATGATTTGCCTAAAAGAAAAAACTTCCCCAAAAGCAGGATATCAGCAAAGAAGTTCCAGTTCAAAAACTTTACCAAACTTATAGATCCAACAGTGGTTTTCGACCTTTCTCTAACTTCATCACCCTACATGTACTACATTTTGCTTCTAAACAAGATGCTTTATTCTAAATTGGTGCTACATGTACCAGTGCTGGTATGTGAATCAATGACTACCAGTATGTGGATGAATTTTTAGTCTCACATTGTAATATCTCTATAACATGAAATGTAAAAATGAAAAGACATTAAATCTTTCTTGTTAATATTGTTCTTTTCACATGCTGTGATAGAATACCACAGATAGAAATGCTTGGAACTTGATCATAAATCAAATAATATGGCACAAATGTTTTACCAATCCATGGCACATGGGAAAATTATTCTGCTGGTATACCACATCAGATAGTCTGAAAAGCACAAGTTTAAAGCAGTTGTTTAAAAATGCCGGATTTTCTTGCATGTTTCTATATGGTTGTCCTTTTTAGTTGGGGCATTGCAGAGAAAAGCTAAAATTCTCTCAAGATTTTAAATTGAAATAATAAATAGATAAAAAAGACAAATCCAGTATTTTAAAATTTCAATCATGTACCCAACAACAAACAGAAAAGTTGATAATTTTGCTTCAATTCTCAATAAATTATTTGTATGAATCTGGCTTCTTTGTTTTGACTAACATCAAAACAAACAAAAAAAGAAAAAATATTAAAACACTTGATAAAGAAATACAAGTCGCCTTACCATTTCTGTGACCTAATATTATCAGAATCCATATTTGGCACCAAATTCCCTTTTGATATCAGTTAAAAAGGTAAAACTATATAAATTTTGCTCTAAAATTTTCATGTCACTGCATATTCCAGTGAAATAAAAATGTTTTTAATTTTGAAGGCACAATCTTAGTTTGTTGTCTCATTCATTGCATCTTGTTTAGAAGCAAAATGTAGTACATGTAGGGTGATGAAGTTAGAGAAAGGTTGAAAACCACTGTTATAAGTTAATTAAGTAACAAGTTTTATACTTGATATTAAAACTATATAATGAGAGATATTAATTGGATACAGCCAATCTTCGTAGCAAGCCATAATCTGAAGATTCCTCAGGAAATAATAAACACACTAGCAATCAACTTCAAGAGCTCCTAAATTAGATAAATTGATGTGTTCCAAACCAAATTACTTACAGCTGGAATCTGAGTTGAGAGATTGGCGTCTTATCCTTTAGGCCATTCAGCATTTACAATGGTAGAACATCTGTTTCTCATGAACTTACATCAGTGAAGACAATAAACAAATAAAGATTTTTAAGGAAAAAGATCTTCTTTTTGACATCTTTAAACAGTAGCATATTTCAGTCAATTTTATGAGATCTCTTGTGTAATAATAACACAAAAGATTCTGCAGTGTATAGATTTATAACAATTTAGATAATCTGCTTCTGATGTCAACTGGTTAGACCTATATAAAATATACTGCAGAAGAATGTAGATGTGTAGATAAATATTCATGAGGGTATTAAAAGTTTCACGCTAAACATTTTTCACAGATTATATATATTAGACTAGAGTGATTTAAAAGTTTTTGCAATATTTTGGTAATGTGAGGCACAATTTGGCAGTGAAGGCGATGAACCACACTGGACTGTTCAATGCCATCCTCTAGTGCCTCTTACCAGACTTACTTCTATGGCTTGATGTACAGCCTTGGAATCTATAGTTTTAGACCTCTCTGACCATGCCTGATCATCCTATTTACCAACCCCTCCGCTCGGGCAGGATATGACACAAGGTCAATTTTTAAGCGGAGTTTAACAGGTTTGAATTCGGAGTTTTCCTTCTCCTAGACTAGTTGCCTAACCAAGGCTGAAGAACCTAGTCTGTCCTACTATTTACTCATAGCTGGAGGGAGAATAATTGGATTCCTACCTTTCCCAAGGGTATTAGTGCTATGTGAAATGCAATGAGTTTCGTCCAGGATTTGACCATGCCTGATGATAGAAGTCCTTGCAACCCAAGCAAGATTTAATCAACCATCTGGTTACTGTACTCTGATTAACTTTATCTTTATCTTTCATACAACAAATTTTTTTGCTTGTTTCCATAGCATTGTGGCTCAGTTTAAACTTGTAAAGCACAAGTTCCTGAATAAGACTACATTCCATGTTCATTTGTGCAGCTTTCAAATCACACAGAGAATGAAACAATATATGTCAGTGCTCCAACAACCAACCACAGCTTGAAATACTTTATCACCATATCCAAAGAAGAGGTTTGGAGGAGCTTCAACTAATGGATAATTAACTCGAATAATTGTTAAATATCAAAGAGATTATTTGGAAGAAAATTAATGTTTCCTCTTATCTATTTTTGGTTTTGATACTTTTTGATTATACCTTATACAATTGTTGTACATGTAATTCTATTCAAATTTTTTAAAACATTGGCAGGGATTAATAATTTTCACTAAAATTTCTCAACTGACAATGCTTCATCAAAGAAGTTCAAATACTTATGTTCTAAACTGACTGTATGAACTGTGTACTAACCACTGTGTGACCAACAAATAGAACTTTTTGGCACAAAACATCTCGATATCTATATCATGATCTCGGTATGCCAAGAGCTCAGATTCCTGTGATTATTTCCTTAACATCCATCCCTATCAGCTATTATTCTTGGTAGGTCCTCTAGACAGCATCCATTTTTGCCTTTTACTATGTGTTTATCAAGCCACAATTTCTGTGTCTTGTGAACCTTCTGTCATGAATTTGATCTTCACTAAATATCATACATTTGTTTCAAACTTGATTCTTTTGAACCCACCTTTCATGTGTGTATGTGTATATATATATATATATAGGGATGAAGTTACTGATATTTTTTTACTAATGAGATACAAGCAATTCAACACCTTTGGAAGTGTGTAGACCACAAGGGGAACTATGCTGAAAAATATACCTCATTTGGTCATATTCCATAAGAGTATCTTGCTCAGCTGACCCTTTGTGTGTGTATATATATATATATACACATATATACACACACATATTACAATTATTAAAAAAAATAAGATAAATAAAAGTGATGAAAATTCATGACTAGAGTTTCATGTTGTTAATCCTCAAGTGAACTTGAATTCAGCACATGTAAAATGTAAAACTTGTGTTGCATATTAGCTTCCCTGAAGATAGATGATGTGAAACTCTGTGTTGTGAGTTTTTATCTGGTTTTATTGTTATCTTATTTTTTATCTTTGAAATCCATTGTGATATTCCTCTGCATTTTCATGCATGAAACACTTAAATATTTTATGGATTAAAAACTCTTTGCTGATAGTGGGTGGACAAAAAAAAAAAGTACATATACAAAGCTGTCAAAGAGGTGGCCAGGTAGTTCTGAACTCAGGCCTGGGTTGCTCTAAGAGCTGATATGATGTGCAACAACCTAAAATCAGCAATGAAGACAGTACAATACTGAAGATCATCCTCAAAGCATCTAGAAATGTATTCTTTGAGAGTTAACATTACATTTAATCATTATATATACATATATATATATATATATATACATATATATATATATATATATACATATATATATATATATACATATATATATATATATATATATATATATATATATATATATAATAGAATTAATTTTGAAAATAGCGACAATGTTTTGAAGTGCCTTTAGTTTTTTTTTTTTCTGGTATTCCTATGTTTTCTATTTCCATTGATAGTGTTTCCCTTTTAAATAGCATTCCCTTTTTAAATACATCAGTTACCGTGTTTTATCCAACTCTGCATTCCCATATTTTCGTTTTGGTATAAACTTTCAAAAACTTCCAAAACTCTTTTTAAAAAAGATACAAACACATCTTACACAAGCAAGCAACCCCTGATGATGGCCTATGAAGGGTCCGAAAGCATTAGGAACAATTCTGGGAAATTCATCTACCAATTCCAACCTGAAACTAAGACACTTATCAGAAAATTTGAAAGGATGTTAAATAAATTATACAGACAAAATTTGTCTTTATTATTTAATGAAACATGCTTAAATGAATGACTGCTACCTAACCACACACACACACACACACATATATATATCACTTATACAAGTATGTAAGAACAGACTTTAATCCTGTGGCATATCCATTTGTTGAATGTGTATTTACTTTTTTGAATTTAACCTTTTTAGAAATAAATGTACATAATTAAGCCTGTTCTTTTCTACATTGTTTCCTGCTTGTTTATCAATTATTTCATTAACTTTTTGATGGAGAATATTACATTCTTCTGTAAATCACCATGACATACCATATATATTTACATATCATGCAACTTTCCAAGACCTAAATCTTAGTCTACTATTTGAGAGTCGCACCCTATGCTAGATACAAGATTCGTGTCTAAATAGTTGGCCAATGAGAGGTCTACGCCAATTGGTTTGCCACATTTTCCGGCTGCAGAATCCAACAAATATTATCAAATGATACTCAAGTATTTAGAGTATCATAAAAACAGTATTTGATATGATCAGATAATAACTATAAATATGATATTCAGTAAACACATTTTTATACTCTAATATTCTGACGGCAAATAGTTACATAATTTTTGGAGATAGTATATGAATGTGCAGTCTTTTTTTTTTTAACACAACATATGCAAGAAAGTTGTCTCAGAATAAGAATGTACCATTGATCAGTCTGCCTAATGCAGATATACCATTTTGATTGGTAGCACAACACTGTTATCATTCTTGCAAGAAGAAGCCTGGCTTGTCTTTAAGGTCAGGTGTTGTATGAGAAACAGACAAACCAGAAGGACCAGAAATGTAGCGAAGGAAAATCATTTATCCTGTGGAGAATAATTTTAACCCATCTTAATTCCTTTGGAGGAAATAGATATTACTCTTTACAATTAGCTTAAAGATGCAAATGAAATTTCTGATAAAACTATAACAATGATAGATATTTATCATAAATGTATCTATCTGTGATAAATAAAGCCTCACCTCATAGCCTAGTTTATTTATCCCAAAGGAATAATCACATTTACAACTAAGCACATGGCCAGAGAATTTGTGGGTAGAGGGAAAGAAAGTGGTCATCAGAGCAACTGATGATAGTCTACAATAATTTTAGCTTATCACTGACCCTATACATTAGGATAGTTATTGCACATAATCAAGCCAAACCTCAAACATAAAAAAAACTGCAATCACTCTGTTAAAAAATACTAACACAAAAATTATTTCCCCAGTTAGAAGGCTGAAAAGAAACAAATGATAAATTGTTGAGATGAGAAAATACTCAATTTTCATGAAAATAATATATGCAATGGGCAGGAAGATGATAAAAGTGATTTTTTTATATGCAGTGATAGATTATGAAAATAATCATTCTGACAGATCTATGTCACTGGTTAATTAGTTATGATCAGTAATTGATTATCTACCTCCCAAGATCTTGGATTAAACTTTACTAAGGTTCTTGTAATTTTAAACAATGATGGGTTGCATACATTGTAGTACAAAATAAAGTGACACATTACCTATAAATATTTACCATTATGCAGCTTGGTTTTAAAAAAAATAGAATGATTGATATTCTAGCTATGAAAAGTTATATGGAAAGTACTGAAATGTCATCAAAAATCCTCCTGTATACAATCCAACCTTTTTTTTTTGTACATTCTGTTAAACAATATTTGTAGATGAGCATCCCCTCACTTCTTGGACCTACCCTGGGTATGACACTAAACTGTACCTCATGATAAGGCTCCAGTTCTAGATATCTTGGAAAGTGTGAAACTCTTTGATATTACTCCCAGGTAAACTCTAACCTGAAGTAGCAAGCACCTATTAGTGTTCCATATATGATTCAAATAGATATGATTGAAGATTATTTGTATTCAACTGGACTTTGTGTGAAAAACTCTTAGGATACAACTACACAAAAAAAAAATGTAGATATAAATATACAATGAGTATATTTCCCAAACCTCACAGCATAAAATAACCTTTAACAGATTGACATACCATTAAAATCAATCAATCACATTCAAAACTTATAAGACTAAAACTTATTTGCAAATTATTTTTCAAAGTAAAATACCAAGAAAAAAAATGATACTGACACAACTTATCTTTGATAATTATAGAATTTTTAAGATATCTTCATTTATCAGATCCTAAAGAGCAAATCTGAAATTTAAAAAAAAATAAAATAAACTATTGATAACTAAAATGTTTTTGTCCTCCTTTTTATAGTTGGTTTGCTTTATAAGTAAGATCTATTTCTTTGTGAAAGGGAACTAAATCCCCTCTGAAATCAAATTGGCTTATAGTGTATTGTAAAATAACAATAGTATATACAGTTTGATATTATCTTTGGTCTTGAAACCTATCTACAACAGATAACGAGGCCCTAGTGTATTTTAAATTTAAAGCTCACCATTAATGTTTGACCTTCTCTTAAAAATTTCTCATTCAAATTTTTCCATTTCCATTTACCCTATACAAGAGAGATTTGTGATTCATGAAGAATACTTCAATGACTGAACATAAAAATTACCACCATACTTCAAAAATTTCAATTTGCAGCTACCCTTTTTCTTTTAATTTGTTCTTCCATGCTTTTCTCTTATCTCCTATTCTTGAAGTCTTCAACACAACCAATATATTGTTTGCTAGTTCATTTTATGTTTCAATTTTTTTGTCTTTTCACCCTTAACTTCAATTTAGCTTCAAGTTGTATTAATGCTAGACTTCAGGCAAATTATAGTAATTGCCTCTTAAACATTTCCAATTCATTGAAATTTTATCTTTTTAATGGCTCAGCTTCCTCCCTCCACTTTTTATGGTTCCATTCTACATATTACTAATAGCTTGATTACTTTTCTTTCTTTCATTTTATAGGAGCCTCTTTTATATTTGAATTGATTCTTTTATTCGCATTTAAATTTTCCAGATACAAAATCTCTCCAATTCCAATAAAACGTTTTTGTATTTAATTCTAGTTTTACTTGTGTGCCAACTATTGCATGTATAGATAACAAACTCATCTCAGAGGCCAATTTGATCATCTCATGAGTTTGATCCTCATTGCTTTAGCCTTGTACCAGATTAGGTTTACCGTAATCAAAACTGTAGCTGTAGCTTTATATCCCTGGTGGGTGTCCTCGTGATGTAATGGTTAAAGCGATGGACTGCAGAATCGTAGTAAGCGAGTTTGTATTCCAGTCGCACTATTATGTTCACTTTCTGGCAAATACCCTCGGGAAAGGTATGAACCCCCTTATCCTCCCAGCTATGGGTTAAATAGTATCACTACTGTTCTTCGCAGAGAATGGCTTTAGCATTAAATAACCTACAAATGCCATTAAATAAAGAAACCAAACCAAACTTTATATCTTTGCAATAGAATGAGCCCTAATTTTACATTACTTTTGAGGACCAAAAAATAATAAGACTGATTTTTTTAATTTTCAGATTGGCAACCTTGATTAGAAATCAGCTGATCAATGTTGATCTTGAATATGTATTACTACAAATTTTTACTTAGATATGTTTGATGGAACTCAAGAATAAAGCATATGAAATCCTCAAAATGAGTTTTTAGTCAAAAAAGAATATTTCTGTGGTACTTAAAATCCCTTGTGACAATTTCCTTTTCTCAAAAATCTAAACTCATCTCTGTAGTCCCCATTTAGGAGGTATTGTCATTTACTCTACTTATTGTAGTTTACACCAGGCCAGAAAGAGGAGGCACTCAGTGAGAACTGAAATCCCTATCAATAGTCTACTACCATTTAGGAAGTGCTGAAAACATGTGATTGTCTGTGATGAACCAATTGAAGTCTGTTAGCACTTTACCCAAGAGAGAAAACAAAATTTGCATCATGGTGTGTTTTCTTGAAGAAATTATTTTGGAGGAGATAAAGATGCTGTGAATAAATCCACTATATCCTAAATTAAGATAAGTTTTGATTTCTCCATTGCATAGATGGTTTGGTTGACAAAACAGTGTTGATGTAAATATATGCACCTGCTACATTGAAAATAGTGATTTTATTTTTTTCTTAACACTCTCTTTAATTTCTAGACATACCACATAAGGGGGGTCTGTCCTATTCTCACTATTTTATTTTAGGAGGTAGTTTATAATAAGGGAAATCATTATTGAATAATAATTTGTTAAAATGTAAAGAAAAATAGATTTCATAGAAAAGTCATTCAAAATTAAATAATCCAAGAGTGAAATATTAATTTCTTATTAGATTTTCAAAAACTTTGAACAGGAATCAGTTTTACTGAAAGATACTATTTGAATTCAGCATTAGCACGAACAACTTATATATATATATATATATATATATATATATATATATATATATATATATATATATACTCAGTATTGGATAAAAAACCCAACAGCTGACATAAAAAAATATTCTATTAAGACAATTGATGAAGTTCATGATAAGTTAGGACAATTTAATATTTGGTAGTATCAATTATTGCCTGACAATGTCTGGTCATGCTTTCAACAAGTGAGTGACAAAGATCATATGATAATAGTTGCCAACAATCATTCAATATGTTAAATAGATCAGTTTTATAAGAAGTGACAGTTTACAATCATTTTATGCTGCAATTTGCCCTTTCTCAAACTCAAACAGCTGCTTACAAGCCATTAGCAAAAGACTAATCACAAATTAGGATATCAAATCAAAGAAAAAATTTCTAAGAAATTTTCTATTTTTTTCTACTTCTGAAATGTTTTTTTTTTTAAATTATGACTTGGAAAAAGATAATCTAGGAAAATGATTATTTCCTGAGTGTGTCTTAGTCTTTGAGGTTGAATTAAAATTTTAGGCAATCGTAGAAAAAAAAATATGGTTCAATATTTTTTCCAGTTTTGTTTATTTTCAATGTCAACAGCTTTAATCCACTCTCACATATCTTTTTTTTTACATTTAGTGTATGAAATTAATATGCAAATTTAACTACAATCATGGGATAGAGACAGTAAACTGTAAAAGAAACAAAATCCTTACGAGTTAAGAATTAGACTCAGTTCATTGTTGTGGAGAGAATTATTCACAACAATTACAATAAAATTAGTAGACATTAAAGATCATTTTTATATAATAAATACAACGTTCGATAATTTCTATGGATTATGTAAAATTACATTAATTTTTGTATCGTAAATAATGAGCACTAAATATATAGAAGATTAAAGTGTCATTTGATAACCTCTGACGAACAAATGAACAAAGTACTAATGTATTCTAGTCTGCTTCTCTGTATAACCATCTTTCAAAGGGAAAGATAATTGCTTTCAGAAATAAATATTAGATAATTATAGAACTTGTATTATAATAGTGATTATTGTCACAGTGTGTGCAATGCTGAGCAAATAACTTTGGCAGAAGTATTACTTACAAATTTCTCTGAAGATTTACCATTATAGAAAAGTAAATATTTTTAGCAACCAAATGATATTTTATAGAGATCTCATAAATTGAATAAATGGACAGTTAACTGACTTTAAAAAACTGCTTATATGACTTTACATTTTTTTCTTATTAGAGGGGCCTGTGCTGTAATGGTTATTGCATTAGAAAATAGACTTGGCTACACGAATTCAAATCCTGAATAGGGGTGTTTGCATTTTACTTGCATACTCTTGGGAAAGGTATGAATCCAACAATCCTTCTTCCAGTTATGGACAGACTGGGCTCTTTAACACCCATCTTGTGGAAGGAAAACTGAATTCAAGTTTGTAGATATAGATAGGTTCCCTAGACTATTCCTGTGCAGGACATGTGACATGAGTAGTGCCCCAACAACTACACCAGGTTGTGGGACCATTGAAAGAAAAAAATTAATCCATTCATTCAACAAATTTACATCCAACATTTAACCACAAAACATACACAGGGTGTTTGTTGATAGAATGCCAATCACCCTTTAGCCCTTATTATCCTTTCATATCACAATACTGTGGGTGAATGTAATGCTTTTTTCAGTACTCCTAAAATATTTAATAAGAAGAAATACCTGGGTTTTCTCATGATGATCAATGATGTTTTTATTAAATGTGCTTAATACTTATGATTAATTCATTTTTACCAAGTGTGCAATTCTTCTCAACAAACACCACAAATATATACACCTGTTCTTAATAGGCACATTACCCAATCAGCAGAACTTAGAATATGCTTACTAAATCCTCTTCTGAGGGGTAAGACCTCTCTTTAAAAAAAAAAAAAAAAAATGGTGTCCTGGTTATGACAATAAACTGCATCTGATCTTGAGACTCCAGTTCTGGAGTCCTAGGGAGTGTGGAGTACCCCTTCATTGCCATTACACTCAGGTTCACTCTCTGAAGGAAGAATACCTGTTATGGTCCCATTTCCAGGTCAAATAAATCTGTTGGAAAATTTTTAGTATTTGAAACCATGAAAACATATTGAAACCATTACGGTGTGTAAATTATTATCATCATGAAATAGAATTATTCATGCTAGGTTTGATTGGTTGGGTTTTATGTCATATCAACCTTTGTAGGTTATTCAATGTAGAATCCATTTTTATACAAATAATCAGTTCTATTTCAAACAATTCAGTTTAGCATGAGTACATAGTTTAATTGTCAAAAACATTTCCTATTTCAAGCTATTCAGTTTAGTCAATCAGTTCTAATTCAAACAATTTAGTTTTGTTTAAGTACAGATTTTGTTTACACTCAGTTTCAATGTCAAAAACAGTTCCATTTCAAACAGTTCAGTTGAGCATAAGTATGCAGTCTACATGTCAAAACAGTTCTATTTCAAACAGTTCAGTTCAGCATAAGTATGCAGTTTAGTTCTTTTTCACCCATTGATAGAACCCTATCAGGTGCTACCACTCTGGGCCAGAGTGGACCTGGGAGCAATGGCAATGAAGAGGTGCTCTGCATTCCCCAAAGCTCCAGCATTACTGGAACCTCCCATCAGATTGTTTAGTGTCATATCCAGGACAATTACTGGGGCAGGGTTTTACCCTCTCCAGAGGTGCAGTCAGTGTATTCTACAGCCCCAGCCAACTGGGCAATGTTAGGTTTGGTTTGATAGCATATCAACCATTGTTGGTTATTCAATGCCCAATCCTGTTTTTACATATATATTAGATATATGATTTATAGATACATTTTGTTGCTACACACAGTTAAATGATAAAACAGTTCTTTTTCTAAGAATTCAATTTAGCATAAATCAACTAAGTTTAATGGTTCCACATACTGTTATGAACCCCTAACAATTCAATTAACCATCACTCATTTGTTCACACATAGATAAATGATCAACCAGTTCTATTTCAAGCAATTCAATTTAGCATTAGTCATTTGTTTGAACTCAGTTTAAATGACAAAGTTCTATTTGACCCATAGATAGGACCCTATAAGTTCCTACCACTCTTGGCCAGAGTGGACCTGAGAGAAATGGTAACAAAGGGGTACGCCACATTTTCCAATGACCCAAGACTGGAGCCTCACCATCAAATTATTTAGCATCATATCCAAGACACTTGGTGGAGTCTTACCCTTCTGCAGAGATGCAGTCAGTGTATTCTGTCGCCCAAGCTGACTGGGTGGTATTCATGATAGATATGAATACTTGAAACCATTTATGTATAGGCACATCATTTAAGAATAAATACTTGAAGCTGGAATGGTTTGTTTAAATTAGATTTTATTATTAGTTACTTGAAACTATTATTTCTATTAAATTGAAATAGTTACTTGAAAATTGTATTAAGAAAATGTAAGACAGAGGAAGAAAGTGAGTATATATAGTTGATAAAGGGTTGCTACACACCTTCAATTTGTGAAGCTCAATAAAAGGACACAGTCCTGTACTTTCTTTTCATTTTTGAAATCTTGAAAATTAGAAAGAAAAAAATGTCTGGCTTTACAGTAACCTTCTGAGGCTGAATTGTTAAATTTCTTCAGATTATTTATTGCCCTTCCACATTTTTATGTAAAAAAAAATTCAGTTGTTGTTTCTCCATCTCATTCATATGGCTGCATTCACATCACATTTCACAAGATAATGTTTGTATTCATATCTTGCAATGCTTGACTTTTAACAATATGGCTTCTCTCTAGTTTATGGGCAACAATAACCAACAGATCCTTTTCAGTTGAAATACATTTCAGTATTCATTAGACTTTCTATTTCAAATCATCTACTTTGATAATCAAAAAAAAAGAAAAAAATCTCCCCATTATTTCTTTTGATCAATAATTTTTCTTATTCAAACTGTTAGAAACTTGAACCCTCATACTGATGGACCCCTCCACTCTGGGTTCCTGACTGAAAAAGAACTAAAAATGTAAAAATACAGTAATCTGTTTGTTGATAATCTGTAAAGACTATTAATTATAATCAGTAACAATGTAGGAATAATTTTAATATCTTTCATTAAATAATGATAATAATAATAATAATATTGCTAATTATAGACAATAGCAATGTAGAAAGGAAGATTGCCCGGGTATATGTGCCTCTAGGTAGTGGCGTAAATACCAGCTAATCAGATTCTAAGGGTTGAATATCTTAACACAGTATTTTCCAATCTTTTTTATACACAACAATATTTTAGAATACAGTTGAGTTCAGAATCCTTGATGAGGTTGTTTGCATTTTATTTCAAGTAGAAATCCATCTTTTGTCCTTCAAACTATGGGTAAATAGTAGTCAAGACTTGGCTCTGTAGCTTTGTAGGAAGGTAAATTTATCTAGAATTAGAAAAAATGTTGAATTCAGAACCAGGGAATGTGGGGTTAGCAACTCTTAAAAAAACAACTTAAAGGAAGCACTCATAGTGTAATGGTTACCATTAAAGGAAATGAACATGGCAACCAGAGTTCAAATCATGGACAAGGTTGTTTGTATTTTCCCACAGCGCTAATACCACTGAAAAATGTATGAATCCAACAATTCTTCCTCCAGCTATTAGTGACTTGGCTCTTTAAACTTAGTATGGCAACTAGTCTAGGAGAAAGAAAAACTCTGTATTCAAACCTATTAAACTTCACTTAGAAATTGATTTTGCATCACATCTCACTAATGTTGAGGGGTTAGGTAAATACATACTTGCCAATAGAAACACAGCTTTCTGCAGCACTATACTCCACTGGGAGTCTAACTAGATGTTTATTTTACTCTTTTACTCTGCTTGCCAAAAGAAACATTTATTTCTCTGATGATAAATATCTCAGTTTGTCTTTTATTTTCATCTTAAGTTGCAAAAAAAAATATTTTTAATATTATTAGGTTGAATCATAAATAATTTCCGTTTTCATCATCATGTCGTGCTGGTAGCACGGATATCCCTGACCCTCTCTCACTACTTTTCCCTATCGTTCATCGCCTCAGGCAGGTCTTCTGGACAACATCCCATTCATCATCATGTCGTGCTGGTAGCACGGATATCCCTGACCCTCTCTCACTACTTTTCCCTATCGTTCATCGCCTCAGGCAGGTCTTCTGGACAACATCCCATATCCTCACATAATTGCTGAATGTATGTTCGTGCTGGTCGTCCTGCTTTTGCACAGCCATTAGTAAAATATAATTTAGTCATGAATGATTTAACAATGAATTTCAACCAATTGTATATTTGCCATTATTTTGAAACACCTCTTGCCATTCATCAGATAGCTTGTTGATTCCTCTCAAACAAAATTCAGCTCAACAAGTTTTCCAAAAAAATGTTCACCTGATCATCTTAAAGAATTTTTTGTTGTTCAGAGCATTTTGTAAAGAACGACAAAGATAAAAATCACTTGATGTAAGATCTATTAAATATGATAGATGGAGTAGAACAGACCAGCCTAAATTTTCCTGTATAATTCCAGCTAAATATGGCCTTGCATTATCATGGAGAAGCACAACATTTCTTCTATTGACAAGTGCAGAGGGTTTTCTTTGAAGATTTTAATGTCCACATTGCAGCTGTTGAGAGTATAAGTCTGCACTAATTGTCTGATTGTGGTTTAAAAATTAAAATGAATAATACCACAGTGATCTCACCATACATACAGCATAGCTTTTTTTCTCTGAAGCTACATCTTTGGGTAGGCTGCAGAGATTTATCCATGTCAATTCACTGCCTTTTGGACTGAAATTTCTGTGCCTTGAAAAAAGACTTGCTGCTCCGGTTATGCAATCTTCCTTATTCTTTTTCTAAGTGTATGAGGAAGCCAAATGCCCAGTTTGCTTGCTTTTCAAATGGTGGCAGATTGTGGATTGAGATATGTCATGGTCAAGTGCTAATTCTTGAATACTTTTGCATGGATTCCATCCCACCGATTCTTTTATAGCATCTTGATTGAAGTCTGATCAGCGTCCATCTCTAAATAACGTATCACCAGAATAAAACTTTGAAAACCAGTTTCAGACTTGGTAGTCAGTAATGATACTTAGACCCAAAATACTACAAATTTTCCTTAATGTTTCTGTAGAAATTTTGTTATTTTGAAACTTCCACAACATTACACATTGAATAAGCACTTTCATTTCCATCATTTTAGGGGCAGGAAATCATAGATTAAATTATGATGCACTCACTTTCACTTCTGAAATAAAGATGACTGATGAAGGCACTTTTTAATCAGGTAATTTCTGGTTGCCTTTAAAACATTAGAAGTTTGAAATATGTCGATAGAACTTGTTTTTATAAAAAGAAAATTATTTGACTCAAAGCAATACCCTCTGAAATTATTGTCCCCTGCACAAAAAAAAGAATACTTTTTTTTAATAATTATTATGGGCATATATTTATCCAGCCATTCTGTTGGACAAGGTCAGTTTTTAGTGAGATACAGCTGGTTTAAATTCAGAGTTTTCCTTCTCCTAGACTGGTTACCTAACCTAGATGCCTTTGGGTAAAGCATGTTTTCCCCCTCTTATTGGTAAATAGTAGGATAGACTGTGTTCTATAGCTAACGTGAAGTAAAACACAAGCAGCCTCATCCAGGATTTGAACTCAGTCACCAATTCCATTTCTTTTGGCATTAACAATTATGCTTAATATGTCTCCTAATAATTAGTTTTGTTAGCCTTCCAGAAATATTGTATGCACAACTTAAGATTGGTACAAATATTTATTATATATAAAAAGTTTCAACCCATTGATAAGACATTGGAGGAATGTAAAATATAACAATTTTTGTAAATGTTCCATATATGGAACAATGGTGTCAATTGGGAGAAGAAACAGTGGAAATCATCATGTCACTAGCAGCAATATATTAAATAAACTGGAAGAACCTTCTGAGGGAAAGTTTGTCTTCATCCCTCAATAGTTGAATCCACTTGTCACAAGTGTTACCTCTGGAGATATTTGCAGATTGAAAGGTCAAGTTCTTTAATTGGGATCAAGTGTTATATCCTCCCCCAGTTGCTGAGGACAGACCTATTTAATTAAAACAGACAAATGAGATTGCCATACTGTTCCATCAGACTTGGATTGGACATGACTCTTAAAATTCTATGCATATTTGGCACCTCATCAAATGACAGCTCAGTGGTTATAACATTGGAGCAAAAGTCATGGATTTAGTTATTTTATTCTTAATGTCCAAACAGATGAGATTCTAATATAGATCTGAATAATTCTGGATTAAACAATGAGTCAACATTAAAATTGAGAAAGTTTGTTTTTATTAATTAGTTCTTCTCTGCCTTATTGCAGCCTTGTCTGTAGGGCTTAGAATACACTGACTTGTATTCCATGCAGAGGGGTTAGACTCCCCTAACAAAAAAATGAATGTCCTGGTATGACTCTAAACTGCATCTTATGGTGAGGCTCTAGTTCTAGAAATTTTGAAAGTGTGGAGTACTCTTTCATTGCCATTACTCCAAAGTTCAGTCTAACCTTGAATGGTAGTATCTATTAGAGTCGTAAAAATTATTCATATTTGGTCGGACCATGTGAAAAAAGCCTCTTAAAAACAACACCAAAATAATGTAAATATGAATGTACAAAGAATGTGATTCCTTATCCTTCGAGACAGGTTGACATACTGTTAAAATCAATTAATCAATCTGCTTTATAGATGCTAGTTTTGCATATTAATTTTTTAGAGAAATTTCAAATGATGTAATAATTAGCAAACAAGGCTAACAGACCATTGTTAATGATTTGCTTCTCATTGATTGCCCCATAATTCTGGCCTTGTGCCAAATCTAACCTTTAATGCAAACATGTTTCCCCAAACAAAATATTATTTTCTACCATCAACAATAGTGACCATTAATTATATCCCACCTCTTTTACAACCTTTTAAAAAAAGAAGACACATCAGTAATTAAAAACAGTTTATTGTTGTCTCGATTCTTCAACCACCAGACAATCACCACATGACCCTATAATCTATTGTAGGCAATGCGACAGTATTATCAAAATTAACAAAAATATTAAATGGATATTTTCTTTCCATTTATGTGGGTAGGGGGTATTAGTAATCAACTTTGCTGAACATATCTAATTAATAAACAATCAAGAAAATCTCTAACTAATCATATTGGTAAAACTTCTACAAAAATTACTAAATACTTCTTAGTACAATTTTCTGCAACTGCCATTTTCTTGCTTAACTTAGCTATGGTCAAATAAATCAATTTTTTAAATCCTGCACTACACAAAACATCTTTTCCTTATTACACAAATTATTCACTCGGTGATCCACTTCTGTGTCCTTGTGTCAAACTAAACTGATATTGATAAATATCTATGTATCTGCCCAACTTCAACAAATACAATCATAGTTTCTTCAAAAAGTGTATCCAGAGGTCCTACATATGACACTTAACTACATCCTGTGGTGAGGCTACTGTTCTAGAGCTCTCGGGAGCTTGGACTACTCCTTGATTGCCATTACTCTCAGGTCCACTCTGACCTGAAGTGGTAATACCTGTTAGGGTCTCACCTAAAGTTTGAATAGATCTGTTTGAAAATTATTCATATTCAATTGGAGTATGAGCAAAAAAAACAACACAGACAATGTATATTTGAATATACGATAAGCATGATTTCTTAACCGCTAAGCATGAAATAGCCCTGTATGGGTTGACATGCCATTAAAATCAATCAATCAATCATCTCTTACTGTGAATAATTAAAAAAGAAACTTTATCATAGGTGTGTATGTATGTATAGGGAAAAAAATATATATATATATAAGGTTTGGTGCCATCTGCTGTTTCGGTATCATCTGGAAATCTCAGAACATCTCCAGTCTACAAATAAGTGGAACTCGACTAGTATTTCTAACACCATGGTAGCCATATCATAAATCATTGTAAGTTTACTTCCAAAGTCCTTTGGTTTAGCTCAGGGTCAAGATTCTTACACTGAAATTTTTGTTTTTGGTTGTTTTTGTATCTTTTAGAACCAATTATTTCGTTCCTTTCTCTCCTCTGGCTCCGTTCATCTTTTCCTGCATTTGACAACTCAGACGTTTCTTTTTAATCATAAGATATTGACTTTATTCAGGCTAAATAACCACTTTTGGAAAGGATGGAGACATCAACAAAGTTTTGATATTCAAAAGAGGATATGTAAGAACGTCAAACATGAAAAAAAAACTTAATTATTTATAAACTATATAAACATATAATTTCTCTTTTACAAACACAAACCAAAAATTATTCATAAAATATGTTTATCAGAAAATATAATGAAATAAAAGAAGAAAGATTGAGCAAATAATATTTGTCTTAAATTGCAATGGAAACAATCTGATATTGACTACATTATAGGTTTTCATTAGGTGATTTGAGTGTAAGTCTATGAACTAATTAGCATAAAATACAAATATTTTAAAATTATTACTGTACATAGCCATATTAAGAGTAAGTGAGGCTAGAAAGATCGTGTTGTCTCAATGTTCCAAATGGAAAGGCTTGCTTGTTTTGAAAATCAGCATTCAAATTTGTATCATTTACCTGGGATAGAACACTAACCTATAGTACTCTATCTTAACTCTCAGGTAGACTTTTATAATACTTTGTTAGAATTAGAGTTACTTGCTCTTGAAATGGTAAAAAGTTATCTGCCCTTGTCTTCTTAAAATTACACATTGTTTCACTCTCTTTTTATCATCATGGGTGATTCAAGAGACCAGATGTAATTTGTCTCATCAGAAAAAAGTATAAATTTCCTTTCTTTTTCTGTAAAGGACTAGTTGTTACATATCTAAGGACATTCAGTGATTTACAACTTGTTGCTTTTTGACAAAGCGCACTACTTATTTAGATCATATCATTATTCTAAATTTTAATAAATTCTCAAGTTTGTTTCAGCAAACTTCTCTTTACCTTTGGTTATTTGAATTATGAAAAGGTAAATCATGTTATTCTTATATTAAACCAACAGAAGTGATATCAATATTCAAAAAAGAAGATATTTTTCACTGGTTCAAATTGCAGTAACCTATGATATAAAAATATTAATATTTTTTGTGGAGCAATCACAAAAATAGTAACACCAGTGTTTAAAGAAATAAAAAGAGCAATAAGGATAACTTTTTACTGCTTTTGCTACCAAGAACAAATAATCTATTTTAAAATAAGGTAGTATAATCCATAGGCTTCTTTAATATTTACATATAAATAACTCTTCACACTGTAGGGAGACAAGGAATAATTATTTCCCTTAGAGAATGGGAACATCCATTTGGTGCTTCATGGATTGTCACATGACAGTCCCAGAATCCTATTGGATTGTTTTTGCCTCTATTCTTTGGACAGTAGTGACATTGTCTCTTATCCAAGAACAATAAAGGCACATTTTATTTTCCATATTTACTGTGCTATGGTGGTTTGAGTGTTTGCCAGTGGCCAGGGAAACCTGGGTTCAATCCCAGGTCGAGTTATACTAAAGACTCAAAAAAATGGTCTATGATGCCTCCTTGCTAAACACTCAACATTATAAGGTACGGATTAAGGATAAAGTGGAGCAATCCAGGGAAAGGATTAGTGCCCTCCCCTACACTTTGGTGTAGAAGTTATCGAAAAGGGAGCCTTCGGGTCACCCTTGACTACTAACTACAGTTACTTTCCATCACCATCAAGTAAACTCTTTCCCATTTTCATACTTCTTCTACAAAGAACAACAGGTGCATATTTCTAACTGTTGGGAGATGTTTGTGTATTTTCACATTACTACTTCTATGTAAATTATATATATATTAAATGTTTCTTTAAATGAGATTTATCTTATCTTTCTTTCTGTTTATTTTGTGCTAGTCTATTAAAGATATATTAATGGCAATATTGGTCCTTGGTGAGTGAGGACTGAATATCTTTCCTAACCCCAAACACTATCACTTTTCCCAAATAATTCTATAGAGTATATAAAAATAATGTTTAGAGCAGAATTTTGTCCATTTTTCTCTTATAAATGGCACAAAGATTGTGACAATAAAATTCACTTTTGTAAAAGTTTTTTTTCTTCCTCTGTTGATTTCCAACCAATATTGACATATTGACTACGTGGCTATTTTGAAAAGTTTTATAATTTAGAGCTTAACTTTATATAGAATCTATCTATTGAAAAAAATACACATTTCTGATATTATATGGAAGTCAAGGAATGTTCCAGAAAGTCCAATACTCCTTAGGAAGTTCCATTATATTTCTTAACTAATTTATGTGAGAAAATTCCAATTACAAATTTCCTTATACCTAAAAAATATACCATTATATGTCCTACAACTCCAGTATTCCCAGAGGTCAGAACTAATATTAACCCATGTACAGTCTTTGATTTGGTTTTATGGTATATCAACCATTATAGGTTATTTAATGCCAAAACTGGTTTATATATATATATATATATTAGATATGTATGATTTGTAAACATAAGTCAACAAAGTTAAATCAGTCATTTGTTTTCACACTGTTAAATGATCAAACAGTCCTATTTAGCAGATGTCATTTGTTTAAACAGAGTTTAAATGTCAAACAGCTCTACTTGACTCATAGATACAACCCTTTCAGGTGCTACCACTCTGAGCCAGAGTGGATCTAGGAGTGATGGCAATGAATTCCCCAAGGCTCCTGCATTACTGGAGCCTCAACATCTGATTATTTAATGTCATATTCTGGACACTCATTAGGGAAGTCTTAGCCCTCTGCAGATACTACATTCAGTGTATTCTACAGCTCCAGCTGACAGTTTTTGGGATCAAGAAACATTCCTGTATTCATAGTAAACCTATTATCCCTCTCTATTTGACTGGAAATAGCAGTTTTGACATTGAATTTACCTCAGAGGTTAGTTTTACTAGGAAAGTTCTACTGCTGTTAAGTAAAGGATTTCCAGTTAAGGCAGGATCTGTGATCAACATAGGAAAAGATCACATAATGTTTGATCAGAAAGTAAACATTCAAATTACATCAATGGACAGTATTGTGTGAATCTCATGAGAAATGATAATCAAAATACTTGAAGATTTTGTTCTTTTAGTTGGTAGCAACAGGAAAAAAGCTGACAAAAGAAAAAAACATTTAAAATTAATCAACATCAATGTTAGACTACATAGAAGATTTTGAATGTCCACTTTCTGACCGAACATCATTATGTTATGCAATCTATTCCAGCATTGATAACAGCAGTGAAATTTTACTCTACAATTTCTGTTCTTATATTACATAAAAGATAGTCAATTTTTGCTGGGAAGTAACAATTTGATGTGAGTGGACTATACTCTGTTACTATTGATGTTAAGCATAAAAGTCTGAGTGAAAAGTTATTGATATCCTATAGAAGAGAAGATGACTTACCTCATGTGACAAAGCAAGCACGTATATGCCTGGTATGCAAAATGAGTGGTAGGCTTGGGAGGAAAAAACATACCGGCTGAGCATAAAAAACACCATGTGGAAGAGAAACCGCAAAATTTTATGAAGTAGAGAGATTTTTTGTCCTTGGTGGTTGAGCTTAGTTCTGCTAGTACAATACTGAACAAAGCGAAACTGCTGTGAAAGCAATCACTTGGATCCATTTCACTCAGTTTGATTTCAGGTCCTCAAAGTGATTGGGATTTATCCAAATTCCCCAACAAGTCAGATTTGACATGAAGTCATTTTTTAGTGGGGGATGAGGGGCATGCATAAATTGAAACTTGTGCATGACCATCAGAAAAATTACTTGATCCCTTCAGCATTCCCCTTTTCTGGTGCCAAGCAATAAATTTAGCCCAGCTAAGCAAGTATTGCCAGGAGGAAGTCCTCCTGAGACTTGCCAATCAACTTACAATCACCCACTCTGTGCAAATGCTAGATAGGCCTGCTCAAAGGCTGGTAAAAACTTAAGTATTTTAGAGAAATTTTAACAAGTTTAAAAGATGCTTAATTGTTAAATTAATCTTGGTAAGAGGGAAAACAAGCTTGCTGCTGCTTAGAACAACTATTAATTAAGTTTATAGAGGGAGAATAACAAAATTCACACACCTGTCTTAATTTTTCAGTCATGAGGGTTCAACAATTTGTTCCCAATAAGAAATATACAACCAGCTAATTGTTGGTTTTATTAAAACTTGTTTACTTGAGTTCACTTTTGAAATTACCACTTTTTTGTAATTCATTTGTCAGTGTGACTGGAAACTTTACAAAAAGTATCACTGTGAGTTTTTCTATTCACAAGCTCACACCAATACATGAAAAATATATCTTATATAATCTGAATGTTTTGATTTGTCTAGGAACCAAGTATTTGATACTGAATACTACAGGAAATTTTATTCACAAAGACTAAGTTAAAAAAAAATCTGCTGTATAAAAAGAATGAATTGTGGTACCAACTTGTACCCCATATAGTGTAATGTGGATACTTAGTTATGATCACATTCAAGAAATGTTCCCACCAAATACAAGAAAATAACACTTTGAGCTTTTGCCCCTTTTTATATAGAAAAATGACATTAAGTATAAGAGGATAACAAAGAAAAAGACTAAAAAATGAAAAATCTTTTTTTCCTTTCTATTCTCTTTTTTTATACATTTCAAGACATTGACATATATCTTTGTATGGGTGTTTATATGTATAGGCTGCAAATTCTCTTGTAGGCATGTTTTATTAAAAATGATAGAAAAGGATTTAGTGTTTAACTTTGTATTGTTTTTTTGTTTAACAAGATGTTCCAAGTGTAGTTTAGGCAGTTTAAGAACTTTCCAAAGTTTAGTGTAGTCCTAGTATGAGTACTTTAAACCATCTTCAGTCATTTTTAAAGACTTAAGTGGTTCTGTGTTGTGAAGTACTGGATTGATTTTGCGTTCAAGGAATTTTTACATGGGCATGATGATGTGTGGAATGGGTAGTTTGAAGTCTGGAGATTGCAGCTGGGAATCCACCAAGTTGCTAGTCATTGTATCTATTTCAGATACATTTGAAGACTTCCACTACCAAGCTGTTTGGGGTAGAGTATCTATCTATTCTTTGTTCTTTAACACTTGAAGTTGTTTTTTGCAGTTAATACTATAGGATATTTTGTATTATCAACAAGAATTTGTCAAATAGAGGTGTTCTTGTCTTCTTTGATGTATTTGTTGATGTGTGTACAGATGGTGCTAGCATTTGATAGATGGCAGGTTAGTCCATGGAAGAGGGTGCTGGTAGTGTCTCTGATGTATGAATTAAGTGTTGTTTTATCATGCTTTAAACATAGAATCAATTCAGAACTTCACAACACAGGAGCACCTACATACTCAAAGATGGTCAAGAGAAAACATACTCGGACTACACAAACAGATTTTGGAATGTCTACAACCACAGTTGCAACATCTCATTCGCCAAAAAGACAAGCTGAATTAGAAGTTAAACATTAAATTCTTGTCTATCATTTTCAATAAAACATGCCTACAATATATATATATACATATATATATATATATATATAGAGAGAGAGAGAGAAAGAGATTAGTGCATGCAAAACAGACTTGTAAAACATATACCCACATCTGCACACACTCATAAATATATATGCATATATAACAACAATATATGGTTGTCACTATCTCACTTGGTAAATTAGTGGCAGACCAAATATGGTATAATTTGGAGAGTGCTCGATATCAGTGTTATAGCTATTATGTAATATATATATATATATATATATATATATATATATATATATATCTAATAGTATGCATGCTATCAAATATATATATATATATATGTGTGTGTGTGTGTGTGTGTGTGTGCATGCATGTGTATAACAAGAGAGAGAAAATACTTGTGCAACCAAGACAAAACTTTGGTTGTTTCTATATCTGATTGAAATGAAGGAATGGGTGTGTGTGTGTGTGTATATATATATATATATATATACACGCATACCCACACCCAGAGGCACATATTGTATGTTTACCTCTATACTTGTAATATGTTTACATAAGTGTATCTCTTATGTGAATATCTCCAATTTCATAATTATACTCAGTTGAATAGCTGTATATAAATGTGTTTCAGATATCATTGATGTGTGTTTGTATTTCCTTTAAATTAGTGCAAGCAAAATCCCGTGTAGTTATCACACTGTATCTATATTTTATACACTATAACTGATTTGAAAAATATACATTATCTATATACATATGTATGCACACACAAACACACAAGCTTATATTCATGAATCAGAAATTTATTTCTGTGCATACACACTTGGATATAAATATATCAACACGTGAATGTGTGCATTTGTATTTGATCATGATTTTCTTATATTCAAGGGAGTGTATTACTATTTTACAAGAATGTGTATAAAAGGTTTTGACTGTAATTTTCTAAGCGTTAGAATATTTCTTGGTCATATTTTTACATCCACTCTATGCGCACACACACACACACATATATATATATATATATACATACATACATACATACACACACACACACACACGTATATATATATATATATACATACATACACACACACACCGCACTTTCAGCATCAAAAGCTCTTTACAGCTCTCTTTTTTTAATGGAAAATGTTCTGTCAGTAATACAGACTAGTGACCCATCCTTTGCATCAGTCACTCACAAAGCAACTGACTTGACTCCTAACATAAATCAATATAAACCTAATTCTACTACCATTACCACCACAAATATCACTGTAACTACTACTTTTTCTTCCTTTTTCATTGTTATACCAGCAAGTCATTTTTTGCTATTTGCTTATTTTCCTGCCCCTGGTATACCCAACCCATCCCCAATTTTTGTTGCATAAACAGCCTTTTTCCAAACTGTTTCCATGCACTTGATATTGAACATGTTATTTTTAAAGTCACCATATGTTAACATTTCTTAAAATTCACTTGTGTCTTTTTTTTTTAAATTTCATATATAAAAAATTACACATATACTGATAATTTTTTTAACTTTTAGGTTTATCAAAAAAAATTATATATATACATGCATTATGTGTGTGTGTATGTGTTAGATAATGATACACATGCATTATATGTGTATGTTAGATAAAGATACACATATATTTTTGTATGTATATGTATTTAAAAATTCTGTACTTTTAAATGAAAGAATGAGTGTGAAATATTCAGATGCTAATATGAATATTTTTAAAAAATTTGATATTTTTCATTCATGCACACATACTTCTCAAAAATGATTTTGTTTGTTTAGGTAAAAACTGCTTATTCAAGTGTGAATAATATATAAAAATGTATACATATGTGTATATGATTGTGACAAATAATAATTTTAGAAGAGAAAAGTAAGAGGAGAATGTTTTAAAATTCTGTGGAGGATGATTCAAAGAAAGAAATTTTGTAGACAAAACTTGAACATGAAGAGAAGTAGATAAAACAAAAACAAAAAAAAAACAATGAAAAGAAAAGAAGTAAATAAAAGATTTTCGACATAATTTATCTTTGCATTTTAATATTATTTGTGCTAAAAAATGGTCTATGTTATAAAGAATCAAATTTACCCTATTTACCAACCCCTCCGCTCGGGCAGGATATGACACAAGGTCAATTTTTAAGCGGAGTTTAACAGGTTTGAATTCAGAGTTTTCCTTCTCCTAGACTATTTGCCTCACCAAGGCTGAAGAACCTAGTCTGCCCTACTATTTACCTATAGCTGGAGGGAGAATTATTGGATTCATACCTTTCCTAAGGGTATTAGTGCTATGTGAAATGCAATCAGTCTCGGCCAGGATTTGAACTCGTGTTGCTGTGTCCATTTCCTACGACGATAACCATTACACCACGGGCACCTCCTAAAGAATCAAATTTTCTGTTAAAATGGAATAATCATCATCCCATTGATCAATTTTTAGATATATACACTCACACACATATACACATCTATATTTTTGTGTGTGTGTGTGTGTGTGTATCAGTTATATCTTAAAGTATCTGCTTTTATTTAGGCGTAACCCATGTAAGCACTGAGCTGGCTTATTACTGCTTAACTTCAGTCATTTTGTAGAAAATAGTACTTTTACTATATCTAGACTGTATGGCATTCATTAGAATTAAGTTATGCAAAATTGAGTGTATACAGTCCTGAAAAATGCAGAATGTATATACATCTATATGCATAGTTGTTTCTAATAATATATATATATATATATATATATAAACATTCATAAATTCATATACTTAATAAGGTTTTCACCACATTTGAATCTTCTTATGACCTTATTTCTAAACATACATATATTCATACTCAGAATATTCTAAGATTGTATATGCATACAAACACATTATTTATAAATGTGGGTGCATATAAAATCCTTTAAATTGTTCATTATAAATAAATACACGCAACAAATTTTTTCATAAATTTATAATTTTATTTTAAACCAGAGATATTATCTAGTTTTTTATTATTTTGAAAGAAACATTTCACAATCATACAGATATCATTAGGTGTTATTTATTACCAAACTCTGCACAAAAAATAATCAATAAATGATCTTAATATCTTTGATTTAGAATAGAATTAATGTTTTATCAAAGAAAACTGGTTATATTCTTATTTATGGGCAATATTTTATATATATATATATATATATATATATATATATATATATATATCTTTATTTTTCAAAGATTTTATGTTTACACTTATATACTTACCTTTATGCTTATTCCTTGGCATAATTTTTTGCTACCCTGCATGCTTTAAGATGTTAAGTTAAAAATTTCTTGTGAGATTTCTGACTTTTCATGAATTCTTCTTTCTTTTAAATTGAAACATTTCTTTAACTCCATATATTCACTCACATATAGCAGTAAGGGTTTACATTTCCAGTACACACACACACACACATATATATATATATAAATTTATTGATACAAATGCATACAAGTGAATAAAATTCACAATGTGCATTTTCCCACCTCATCTTTCTTCTCTCTCTCTCTGTCAGCATAATCACACTAACATAAGAGTTTATTCTATCCCTGTGATACAATATATATATATATATATATATATATATATATATATATATATGAAATTTAGCACACACACACACACATATATATATATATCAGAGTGCATCAGTTTAAATCTATTTATAAGAGTCTATAACAATGTACTTACATAAATATACAAGAAAAAAAATGCTAAAATTGTAAAAAAAATGTTCCTTTTTTAATTTTCAAAACTAATGCTTCCTTTGGCATCATCACTATATTACAGCCTATATCAAAGTTTAAAATCATTTTTAAGAAACCATTTTGAGAAACCTGATACACATAGTAATATTTAGCTTAGCTTTTAATTGATATTTTTTTCCAATCAAAAAGCACCACAAAAGTTTCTGTTTATCTTGTTTTCCTTTTAAGAGAACAGTAATGGCTAAATTGCATTTTGTTATGAAATTGATGTATACAAAGAGAAATACAAAAATATTCACTAAAATGGAAAAAAAAAGAAAATTTTAAGAATATTTTTGTACACATCTATACAAACAAATATATAAATAATTGGTAAAGGTTTGTGTGTCATCCATGAGTGACCAAACAGTCTCACATAAAGCTACTAAATTTCTTATGTATACAATATTTCTAAAATAGTCATTCTACATGAGGAAGTGGTTTCTCATAAGGAAAGGTTTTTGAACAGTAATTCAGAAATATTTCCTAGTTAAACATTTCATTTACTGTAGCATATCCAGAAAAATACGATGGAGTGAACCAATAAACATTTATAATCTTAGATGAAAATTTTTATTCATCTTAGATTATATATATATATATATATATATATATACTGTATATTTCAGGACTGTATATATCAACTTTTGCATAACTTAATTCTAATGACTTAAAGTCAAGACACACTAAAAGCACTATTTCTCACCAAATCACTGAAGTTAAAATTTAAGAAACCTACTCAGTGCTTTGATAGGGGACTTCTTTGTAATAATAGGTGCTTCCTGGGTTCAATTCCAAGTCGCATCATACCAAAGACTTTAAAAATGCTACTTGATACCTCCTTGCTTAACACTCAGCAATATAAGGTAAGGATCAAGGGTAAAGTGGAGCAATCCAGGGAAAGGAGTAGTGCTCTCCCCTACACCTCAGTGTAGTAGCTATTGAAAAGAGAGCCTTCTGGTCGCCCTTGACTATGATCGCTGTAATGTCTTTATATATGAGGTAATGGATACTTGCTAGGTATGGACTATTACCAAGATGAATCAATAAGATGGATGATGATTAAAGACAGAGGGAAAACGAACATCTGCTGCTATGCCTGGTATATTCCTTTATTGACCAAATTCCCCCGGATGTAGTAGGGGCCGTAACCCCTGTGGCATCAAAGGTTATTTCCCTTTTGTTAGTTAGGATATTACAATCACCAACTTTACTTACTTTTACTGTAACAACCAAAGCCCTGTGAGCAAGGTTAAACAATTCTCAGTAAATTACAAAAAATGAAGAGAGTAAGAGATAAACATACTCCATGCTTAGCTAAGGAACTCTATGGCCTTTGTAAATAGTAAATAAGAATTTGATTCTTATGGCAACAACACTTACTTGTTTATCATGAATACTAAAAAATTAATTTACTGTCATTATAACCAGATGTGATCCAAGTTTTGATATATTACCCAGTATAAATGAGTACTTCAGCAAGTATGTATATTCATATTCAGCCTTTACTAAGTTTAACTTTGGTCTTTCAGAGGGCTAACATTATGTTGTACCCAGTAACAACCAAACTCACTATTTGGTCATAAAAGACTAGTTTATTCACAATTATTCGACAGTGAGGCAGACTCTCCCCCTCCACACACCTACACACATACAGTATAAAAAAAAGTACACCAATAACAATTCTTTATAAAAAGTTAATTTTCTTCTAAATGAAGGACATTAAGATTTTCTATTTAGTGGAACATTATACAATCAAAACAAATATTATCAAATCTTTTTTTATAACCAAACTTTATGGCTTTGAGACTTTATCAAAAATATGATTATGTAGTTGTGCAAAAATAACTACACCCTTTACATTAAAGAGTGGACTTATTTTTGAACTGCAACATAATCATACTTTTGATAATATTTATGTAATTTTATTCTTGGTTACATAGGTATTGCTCTTTTATTTTCAGTAACAGAGTTTCAGTGTAGTAGAATTTGGAAATAAATAATACCTAATAATATCCGTTTTGGTTGCATAATATTCCACTAGAAATGATAAAATCTTTGATCTTTTGTTCAGAAAAAACAATTAACTTAGTTTGATACTGTATGTATTTACCCAACCCCTCCAGTAAAGCAGGATATAACACAAGGTTAATTTTTAACAGATTCAAATTAAGAGTTTTCTTTCTCTGAGACTGGTCACTATACTAAGGTTTTAAGAGCCCAGTCTGCCCTACAATTTAACCATAGAGAAAGTATAGTTGGATTTATACCTTTTCCAAGGGTATTATCACAATGTGAAATATTGGTAGCTTCGTCCAGGACTTGAACTCAGGCCACCATGTCCATTTTGTGCCTTTTATTGTGATACTGAATACTACTAATTTATAATAAACTGTAAAAGATTTTTAAGCCAAGAAAATCAACATCTTTTTAGGAAGAGTTAACTTTATAGCTGATAAATTGGATAAACATGCAGTTGCTTTTATGGTTTTGCTTGGTTTCTTTTAAAGGTAATATTATTTGAGAATCATTGGTAAAATTCACTGATATACAGATTTTTTTACCTCTAGTTTTTGACTGCATACTCTGAATTTACAAAAAAAAAATATTTCAATGTTTTACTTTGAGACTGATCATCTAGTATATATAGTAAGTCAAAAAATTATTTTAAAAATAAGCATTACATACATAGAAGTATCAATATACCCACAACCCAATGTTAAAAAAAAACATTTATTTTAAACAGCTATTACTTTTTCAACATAATTTCCTTCCTTTCCAATACATTTAATTCAGGGAGAAATATCAAATGCAATCATCAAACAGTATAAAGTGAAAATTTCCTATCAAAATTTAACTAATTGATCCACAAATCAGGGTATATATATATATATATATATATATATATATATATATATACACACACACACACACTCAGAGTTTGGCAGAATAATCCCTCAAGTTTGAAATGTTAACATAGATCCAATTCAAAAAGTCAACATAGATCTAATTCAAAACTCATTTTTACTCTATGAATGACCAATATTTACAATCCTATTTTGTCATTATCATCACTTTGTTTTCATGATTATACCACCTTCACAAGCTATGCAATTATTATGTCTCACTCTGTAGTTCAGCAACAATCTCCAATGTTGCTGCAATTCCATGACAAATATAACCTTTCAGTTAATGGGTTGTCTGTGGCCTACATTTAAAGACTTGAACCTTTGGGTATCCTCCTAAGAAAGTAATCACAATTGGTGAGCAAGCAAGCCAAATAATGTCACCATACAATGAAAAGAGGCCCCACTATATTTTAATTGTCTCAATCACAAACACATAATGTTCACCATTTCATGCCATGATGGCAACTAAAATTGCATGGTGGCTGGTGCTACTCAAAGACATAATTCCATGCCACTCACTCTCTCACTGCTACGAGTGCCTACACATTAACACTTTAAGATCATTCAGTTGAACCTTGTATATTTTTAAGAGGTTTGATCAAAAGCATCAAGGCTGAATATGTATTTTTTTCATTTTTTTCATTTTAAGATTAAAAATTTCAATAAAGGCATATGAACAGCTGAGTGACTTTTACAATAATGTGATATCAAGATATATAGATAAACAGTGCCAAATTTATAACTTTTTTATCAATAGTCTTGGTATATTTTGGCAAGACACAGGGATGAGCAAGTGCAGCAACCTCAATTCTCAATGGACCGAGCTCCATTCAACTTTTTCATTTCCAAAATTGAAAATTCATCTCAAAAATAAGATCTGAGAATATATAGGACATTAAAAGAATTCATACCATATTAAAAGAGAATTTTCAAAGGTGTTTAACTAATAGAAAACTCACTCAAATAAGTTTTGAATGCCATGGAAAATATTTGGAAAAAATTAATGTTTTATTTATTTAAAAAAATTTCTCTCTTGGTAAATAAAGCCTGAGTCTTGGTACTTTTTGAATACACTATATATATCCTTGTGATAAAAGAAATTCAGGTGACTCTTGTATCATAACCTCTGATTAGGAATATAAGTATGTTGTACAGCTTCGGAAAACTGTCTTCTAGGTTGTATCTCCCCATTACACATAAATGGTTATGGTCAATTTCTGTTGACTCAGACATCTCAAAATGTCAAGCCAAAGGAACTGGGCGATTTTTGCCCCTACTAATATCTACAAATATGAAACTCTACTTTAAATTTGTTTATGAAATGGCATCGAGTGGTGAATCTCCAGTTCTGAAGCTTTAAATGAGTGTGAAGTCATCCCTTTTCTGCCATTACTGTACCATAACCATAATAAACGCCATGTGTGAAATGGACATAGCATACTGATGTTAAATATACATATATATAACACAGAACATACGAATCTCGAAACACGAAAAACACTTACGACTTCTTAGTTCAGGTACGAAACATTTTATTACCTTTGAGTTTAAAGGTTCTTCGACATGAGGAGAGAGATACACATTCTTTCTATTCTGGCTTTTCCATCTGCCCCCCCATCTCATGCGGCGCCTGTAGCACGCAAATTTGTCTGGCCTTTGTGAGCCCCGAAAGTCAATCCTTCTCGTTCAGTCTCTTGTTCTCAACTGAACTAACTTTCTTCAAAATTCCCAAAATCCTCCATGCACTTCCAGTGCGTGACGTCATTCGCACTCTCTAGCCCCATTTCCCATCTGGACTATTGTGACATCTCTGAGTGACACGCGCGTGAACACCTGCATTAATGTTGCACCTAAGTAACCCATGCACTGAGTCGAAAGGTTCTCAGCCTAACTAAACCCAAAGGCATAAAACGAAATCCCTCAGCCATTATATTACATTATTCCCAGATCCACTTTAACCCAGAGTGCTTGGAACCATCTGAGTCAAAGAGATCTGTTTGAGATGATAAAGTATGTACTTATGTAAAATGATTGTGAAATTATATTTTTGTAACACATATAATTGGAGAACATAATTGTTAATCTAACTTTTAAAGAACCCAACAAGAGCTGACATTATGTAAAATCAACCTACCACATGAGTTTAGTGTAAAGTTATCATCACAAGAAATCAAAACAGAGACCTGAGTTCATGTCTTAGAAAAGGCTCTTTATGTTAAAGCTCTTATGGAAAAGCATGGATCGATCTATTTTCACCCAGAATATTGGTAAATAATAAGGCAGCTCTGGTTAGGCAAAAACACTAAATTCAAACCAGCTATACTCAACTTAAAAATTGACCTTATGTTACATCGTGCCAGTGATGAAAAGGTGGGTAAATACAAACTCAAGATTGTCATACTCTGTGTTGATGAAGAGATGAGCAGGTACTCATTAATGTGCCAGGCTAGAGATCTATTAATCCACTTGTATAAACCAAAATGTTCAATACTCAAAATAAGTGGATAAGTATTATAAGATTAATAAAAAGGAAAAAGGCAGATCAAATTAATATGTAATGGTAAAACAAAAGGATAAATAGTTATGAGATGAATAAAAAAGAAAAAGGCAGATCAAATTAATATGTAATGGTAAAACAAAAGATCCTTGATATTTAAGCAGACACTTTGTTCTTCTGTGTAAGTACATCATCCTTTCACAATCATTAATTTACTCAGAGTATTGTTCTTATCTTTAATTATTCTCACAATGTTTTAGTCCTTATATCCTCTAGCCTTCTTTAGATTATAGCAGATAGTTTTGTTAAGAAACATGGAATAAGAAACAAATTTTTCTCTCAAGAATGAATGTAAAAACAATTCCCATAACTGATATTCATTGAGCCACAGATACAAAAAGGAAAGATAGTATATATGAAAATTGTGTTTGGAGTACAAAAAAAAAAAACTGTTCCTAATTCCTTTAAATGTCTGTGCAGCATAAATATCACTTTTTCAGCTTCAGTTTCTTTTGTTTAATGGCATATCAACCTTTGTGGGTCTTTTAATACCAAAGCCTTTCTTGTAAATGGGCAGTAGTGAAGCTATTTAACCCATAGCTGGTGGGGATAATGAGGTTCATACCTTTTCAAAGGGTATTAGTCCAAAAGTGAATGTAATAGCTAAACTCAAATTCAAACTCACTTAATGTGATATTGCAATCTAGCATGTTAGCCACAACAGTGTGGGAACTCCTCTCACCTTTTACCGTAAGTACTTTGTGATGTCGCTATGGCAACTGTATTGCCTCCCAGTGAGCATTGAAAATGTCACTCTACTGGCCAAGGTGGGTAATACCATAAGGTTTCTGTCGTGGTCAATATCCTTCTGAGAATTTCAAACTAATCCATTTATTCAATCCATTTGGAAAGATTTTCCTCGTTCATGCTTTGTAATATCTCCCATCAATTAATTTCTCTGTCAGATCAATTGTGTTTCTACTACTGAACCATTATAAATGACTTTTTTTTAACTGCCTTACCCAGAGACTGAACTCACAACTAATATGTAATTAAATACACTTTAACCAATGTTTTTATTCATTAGAACATCATTCAGCATGATAAAAACCTGAAAATGGTTGGAAAATAAAAGGACCAGAGAGTGCGTAGCATAACAGTTAATGTCATAGGAAATGGAATTGGTAAGCCTAGTTCAAATCCTGGATGAGGCCATTTGAATGGAATTGGTAAGCCTAGTTCAAATCCTGGATGAGGCCATTTGCAATTCACTTTGTGCCAGTGCCATTGAGAAAGGCATGAATCCCTCTATTCTCTCCTCTGTTATGAATAAATGATAGCACAGAGTGTAGCCTTGATTAGGTGACCAGTATAGATGAAGGAAAATGGGCGAAATGACATGCATTTTTCTGTGGTTGGAGGGGATGGGTAAATGAATACAATTAGCAAAATATTGTGACTATAACAACCAAACTGAGGACACCAATCTCAGTACATTAGTCTATAATAATGCTAATTCCTCATGTCAGAAATTAAGGAAAATATTCTCTCAATCCCTTTTATTAAAAGAGCAACTATTTTTTTCTGCTAATTCAATAATTCTAATTTTTTCTGATAAATCAAAAACTGTCAGTGAAATACTTAAACAGCCTTTCTGATTAAATTGTTAGTTAATTTTTGTTTTGGTTTAGGTCTTTTTTTTTTTTCTTTCCTAAGGTTTCCATATGCAAACCCTAAGAGAGAAAACAGAAAGCTTCATTTTTAAATTTAATTAAAACTTTATAATCAAGATCAGGGTTCTTAATTGATACTTAAAGGAACAATGATGGCAGATATACTGCTGCTGATGATGATGGCGAGGAGGAGGAGAACATTAGTGTTAGTTTCATTTTCTAAAGTTGTCTATTCCATGTAGTCCACATGGCATCTCAAATTTCTTTGGTCATTATTACCATCTTCAAAATAGCTTCCACCATCTCCCATCAACACACAACCTCACCTTAGCAAAAGAAAGAGAAAAAAAAATTCTATTAACTTTTCACCTCCATTATTTTTCGAGTTCCTGAAATTTCCATTTTCAATCCTTACCCAATTCTATTCCTGTATCTTTTCCACTTCTAAAATAGGTGCTTCATTATATTCCTAATTGTAGCTGCCACTGTCTCCATTCTTCGTTTTGTCACGCCTAACTGTATGTTCTTTTTCTTGTCCTCCGTCTGACTTCCTTAGTCTTTGAGCTTTCTCCTCTCCTCTTTCTGTGTGTGTACATAGACTTGAACTTGCTTAAATTAAGTTGTGATAGTTGTGTTTGCCTCTATCAGTATGTGCATTTGAGAATATGCTTGCGTGTCTTTACACAGCCATTTTTTTTGTGTGTGTTGGTTTTGGATGCGTGTACCTATCTATCCGTATCTGTTCAACTGTCTTTGTTTGTCCTTATCAGTGTTATTCTTTGTGTGTCTTCATGTGCATACATTTGTCTGTTCATTTCCGTATCCTTATATGTGAGTCCTTCCTTGTAAGTGTCTCTCATTTATATTTCTGTCTATTTGCCTTCATGTGTGCATCTATTTATTTTTTGTGTATGGATGTGTATACCCTTATGGGTGTGTCTGTGCCTGTTCTCTCTGATGTCCATCTGTTTTCTTGTGTGTATCTACGTCTGCGTGTCTTAATGTGTACATATGCTCATCTGTTCCTTGATATACTTCTGTGTGCATGTGTGAAAATGGCCATTTTGGTTGAGGTGTTTCTTTCAAACTGTTTTTTTTAACACAATTTCTTTTTATTATTACTCTATTTCCATTTTAACTCTCTCTTTTTTTTTTTTTTTTTTTAATAATTTCCTTCTTGCATATTCAATTGTTCCAATTTTGCCAATCCAAATCTCCTGTCTCTTCATTTTGGTTGCCTTTATCTACTTGGGACTTTCTCTTGAGATTTCTGTATCATTTACAACCTTTGCTTTCATTGAGGCTTTCAACTAACCCTCTTTTATTTTCAAAGGTAATAATTTTTAGCATCCAATCATCCTCCTTTTAAACCTCATATCCTCTTTCTCTCTTTCCCCTATTTACAGGTTCTGTATTATTTTTATGTTCCAGCTTAAGTCACTTTAAGTCATTCACTAACAATCACAATATTGCTAATTTTTCTCCTTTATATCTTTTGGTTTCACTCACAATTGTAATACTTTCTCTGTCTTAATCCAAATGGTCCTGCTTTCTCTTTCTTTCATTTTCTCTTTCAAGGAATTCTAATACTGAGTCACTTTTTGAGAGTTTTTTTTTAATTTTAATATTCTTTTATCTTGCTAATACATAGGCTTCCATCTTTGTTTTTTTTTTATTTCTAATTTTATTTATTTATTGTCTTTCTCTAACTTCGTTTATGACATTATCTTGATTTTTAGGGATCATTCTCTCAGACTCTTCTCTCAACTGTTGGGATTCATTTTCTTTTATGGCTTTACTTAATAAGACAGAAAGTATTCAACTTGTCCTTTTTTCATAAATTCTATCTCTCTCTCTCATACTTAAAACTGTCTCTCTCAACAACTTTTGGCTCTATATTCATGCTGGACTCTTTCTTTCTATAGTTTTCCTTCTCTCTCTCTCTCTCTCTTTAACACTTTTTGGTTTTAGTTTCTCCTTATTTCACATGACCATCCTATATTCATGCTTCACTCTTTCTTTCTTTAGTTTTCCTATTCTTTCTCTCTCTCGCTTTTGGTTTTAGTTTTTCATTCTATAACATTACATTATATTCTAGCATCCCACATTTTCTTTCATCTTCTCCATTCTTTTCTTTCTCTCTCTCAGAATTTGCTTAGCTTTGTTTAATTTGGCTCACAGGCTTCAAATTGCCTACAATACCTGCTATTCTCAAGTGATTACCCATCTAAGTTCTGAGCAGACTCATTGGTGCTCAACTTTGGTGATCTAACAGAAACTGGTGCTTTTAGAATTACTTTTCTTTCTTGCTTGCTTGTTCTCATTCTGGGCCTTTTTCCCCTCTTAGAAATTCTCTCTCTCCCTCTCTCATAATCTCTCTCCATTTCTAATTGGTTTTTCATTTCTCAGTCATCTTACCACTTTTTTCTTTCAAGTTTTCCTCTTACTTTTCCCTCTCTCTCTCTCTTGTCCTTTTTTCCTGAAATCTCTCTCTCTCAGCTTTAGCTTGTCATTGCTCACTCATATTACTCCCCTATTCTCTTCCTTCAGTACTTTTTCTCTCTCTACCTTCTCTCTGTTTTCCACTATGATTTATATTTACTTTTCTTATTTTAATTTTTTATCTTCTTTTTCTTCATTTATTTTCCTCATTTTATTCTTTTCATCTCGAGTATTTGTTTTTGTCTCTTATTTGAATTTCAATATCTCCAATGTAAACCACTCCCTCCTGAACTTTCATTTATTCCCCCAAGACAGGTTACCACTATCCCTTTCTCTTTGATACATTCATTTTATTTTTCTGCACCTGTCGACTAAATCCTATTATCATCCTTCAATCCAAGTTGATGATTTTTTTTTTAATGCCATGAGTATTTTAATAATTATTTTATGTTTGTAATATTTAAGAGAGATAACTATTAAATACTAGTTAGAGAGTAGTCTTATTTTCACATGCATAAATAGTGACACAATAGGTCAATAGTTTACTTTAGTAGAAAATATAAGATGTGTCCAAATATATTTACCAGGAAAGAAAAGAATAACGAAAAATAGTCCCCTTGGCATTTAACACACTTAAGACAGCAAGTTGCTCATTGCTTGAAGCATCTTTGAAACTTTTAATATCTTCAATATCCTTAAATCTTATCCTTGAGATGAAAGCCACAGAAGTTTGTCAAGTCAGTAAGATGAGTGTTTTGCCAAAAACAAAGTTCAAAAACTGTCAATACTGGCTTCATCTTTTTTCTTCAGTATTATTCTACACATGCGCCTGTTAAAGTTTACCAGGTATAGTGAAAGAAGAAACTTACCTCCTGGATCAAAGCGCATAAGACTATGCCTTGCTTGTCAAGCAGTAAAAAATATGTTCACTTCAGGAGGCAGAAGTTATTGTGAGACATTCTCGTCTCTCACAAGAAGTAATCTACCTTGCATATAAATTTCTATATGCCGGAACTTGCATAAAAGAGCATACCAGCAGCAGGAGCATCATTGTTGTTATTGTTTCCGGGCTGCTTTTTTGACTGACTGACAGAACGAACAAGTTGACCAGAGGTATACTGAGGAAGGGCTGCTAGTCACATATGTTGTTATTTTTGTCAACTGAGGCTACCCAATTGTCTGAGGACTGTACGACTGCTTTTGCTTGGACTAGTTCTACAACACTGGGAAAAAAATTTTTTTAGTTTATATTTTTATATTTTATTAGCAGGTGGGTGGGTTGCTTTCTCATTCTAATTTAATGCAGAATGATCAGCCCATTTCCAGAACAAGTATTTAAAAAAAAAAAACACCAAAAGTAAAAAAAAAAAAAGACAATCAAAATAATTAGACCTATTTGGTTACTTGTCTTTTCCAATGCTTACTGTTCTAGAAATGGGTCAACATTGTACAATGAATTAAAATGTGAAAGGGAACTGCACCTTATGAAATATAAAATAATTGTTGGTATTTTTGTTTTTATTTTTTTGAAAAATAAAAATAAATTGAGGTGGGTTTGAGGGACTAATTATTTCAAATGACAAAAAAATAAAAAAGAAAACAAAAATTACTTGAAAATTTTTTTTGCGGTGATTTTAAACAAGTATACATGTAGAATTGAAACCTTATTTTACAAATTGGCAATGACTTGTCATGATGATTAGACATCATCTAGCTGTAATAAGTTTATAATATAAATTGCACAACTGTGTGCTTGTTTTTATTTAAATTTTATCATGATCATCAAGTTGTGCTCACAGTACACAATTCCTTCGCACTCTCTCTCTCGCCATCTGTCCTTATCATTCATCCTCCCTGGCAGGTCCTCAAGACTTCATCCAGTTACCACTCAGAGCTGATCTATGTCTTTGTTGTTCAACCAACACTGGTGTGTCCATGTATAGGATTCCATTAGAGGACATCACTTATGTGTTTGTCCTTACTTCTCTCGTACTGCCCACCATATCTTGTTCATCTTATTGAGATAGTTTGTGAAATGGGATATAAATGGCTATAAAGCAGCTATTTTGTGAGGCCCTGCATAAAGCTTCACTTGCAGTAGTTTTTTATTACATCTTTTATAAATCCCAATACCATATCTGTTCCCTTTTATTTTTATCATTTCCTTTTCTTTATTGCCAAATAATGATATGTAAAAAAAATATCTATTGATGAAAGTCTGGTTTATTTCCCAAGACCTCTTAAATTATTTAGGTGTTATTCTGAGCATTTCCTCTTTATGGCATCTCTAAGTGCAATAAAGTTTACTTTGCAGTGCCCATCCCCTTTCCAAATTACTTGTAACAGGTTGAAGTGGATTATAAGCTACCTACAGCAAAGAACAGTCTCTGAACTGACCTATTATATAAGGCCCAAAATTAATTTTTTTTTTTTTTTCACGCAGCTAAAGTTCTCCAACTGTCCTGCTAATTACTCATAGCTGAAGAGAGAAGTGAGTTCATGCCTTTCTATTGAGTAATAGTATGAAGGAAAAATAAACTGTCCCAATCAGAGTTTGAATTCATTTCACTATTTCCATTCCCTGCACAGTTTGTTATATGTTCGAATATTATTGTTTCCTATTCTTAAAAAACTTTTGTTGTGTTTAAAACCATCTTGGGGAGAATCTCCGACTAGAATAATGACTAGAATGCTGGACTTCTCAAAGTAAATGAGTTCAATATCCAGTCACACTATACATTCTCTTTCAGAATAATACTTTTGGGAAAGAAATGAACCTCCTTATCCACCTAGCTATGAGACAAATAGTACCTCTGCTTTTCTTCTACAAGAAATGGCTTTGGCTTTAAATAACTCATGAAGGTTGATATGCCTTTAAACAAAGAAACTAAAACAAACCAAAACAACCTTGATTCTAAAGGATAGGTGACTTAAAGAACTCCTGAACTCATTAATATAAAAAAAAACGGTAAAAATATTATTGGTGCAGAAGTATCATCAAAAGGCTTAAATATCAAATTTCAAAACAAACACAAAATGAGGAATTATAGAGACTTCCCTCTGAATCTACACATCGTCTTTATATCATATACACACACATAAAATATCAGCAATAAAAAAGTATACTCCTACCAAGTTTTTTGTAAATTAATTTTCTTTAAAACAAACGATATCAGGATTTCTTTAATTTTTGGTCAAATATTATTCAATTAAAATGAGTATTATTAGGTTCTATTTATTACCAAACTCAACTGCATCAAAACTATGAAACATATATAAGTAAAGTTGGCCCCCTTTTCAATAGCTACTACACCGAGGTGTAGGGGAGGGCGCTACTCCTTTCCCTGGATTGCTCCACTTTACCCTTGATACGTACCTTATATCGCTGATTGTTTTAGCAAAGAGGTATCAAGTACCATTTTTAAAGTTATTAGTATGACGTAACCTGGGATTGAACCCCAGTCTCCTGGAACATTGACGAACACTCTACCCACTAGGGTAATGAGCTGGTTCATATATATATATATATATATATATATATATATATATATATATATACACACACTCATACATGAGGTGCAGCTGTAAAATTTATCGGCTGACTATGAATATGATTAAATAAGTTTGTTTTGGGTTTTTTTTTTTAACTTAGACCTCTTTGCAATCCACACACTTCTTCCATTAACATTTCAGTGTTTGGACTCCATTGGTCAAAAAGTTATCAACTGCAAATATAACCATCATATTAAATTTTCAGCCTACCCTTATATATATGTGTATGTGTATTGTGGGGAGTCTTTATAGACTGATATTTTCAGTTTCAGAGCTTTATTTCTGTAGAATTTGGTCATAGCTAATACTTAATAATATCTATTTTGATTGTATCATGTTCTACTAAAAATAATAAAATCCTTGGATCTTTGGTTCAGAAGTAACTATTTTATGACAAATTTTATGGGCGTATTCATTTAGAGGTTATATATATATATATATATATATATATATATATGTATGTGTGCATCGATAAGTTCAGAGCTTGACATAGTTATCGGTTAAATGTGGATCTAAAATTATCACAACATAATGTTAGATTTATATGATTGATATTGACCACTAAATTAAGGAAATTATGTTGCAAAATCCATATTTGTTGTATAAAATAAAAGTTTTTTATTTTTAGACTATCTATTTGTAAATTTCTCTCTGTATGCACTATAGTGTAACAGATTCTATCTACTACTAAGATAATGGTTTTAAAAGAGAAGTTTACTCAAGAGCTCATTCTTCCATTGTGACATGCCAGTGACTAATACTTTTTTTGGTATCTAGCTGCAGAAGAGAGCATAGGGATAGTGGATTCATGCCTTTCTTTCCTAAGAGCATTTTGAGTGAATGAACATCATCAAACTCTGACAGAACCTGAATTCTTGTTGGTGGTTTTAGTTTTTCATACCAATAACCATAACACTACCTCATATAATCTCTACACACACACATTCACATTTATATATTTAAGGTGTACATCTTTCTGTGTGCTTGCAGATAAATATATATTTATGAATGACATTGTAATATATATAAGTATTTTCTTATTAATGTAAGTATTCAATCTGAAATTGGTCGTGTGTGTGTGTGTGTCTGTCTGTATGAATGCATAGCAAATGTACAGCAAGTATATATATATAAATATATATATCAACATAAAGATACATTTGCTTATAAATACAATAATATATATATATATATATATATATATATATATATCTTAGCATAAAGATACATTTACTTATAAATACAATAATGCATATATAAGTATATATATATAAGTATATATATATATAAGGTGTGTGTGTGTGTATATATATATATAAAATGTGTGTGTAAATATATATGTATATAAAATGTGTGTATATATATATATATGTAAATGTGTGTGTAAATATATACATATATACAATGTGTGTATGTATATATATATATATATGCACACACACACATTTTACATATATATATATATAAAATGTGTGTGTGTGTATATATGTCTATATATATATATATATAATTACATGTACTTATAAAGACAATAATGTGCATTATTGTAAATCCTCTTGACTTTCTGTTATTAGTTTTGTAATAGTTTTATCTTGAAGAATATAATACAAGTTATTTATGCTGCCTATCAGAAAACTTATTGTCTCTCATCCAATCCTGCCTTTTGTTATGTCTGCATATCTGTAACTCATACTTATTGATTGTCCACAACATTACAGCTTTGAGACTCCAATCTTTTTATACAATATGAAATTCCTATTGTCTTAGTGATATTCACAAAATTGCCTCCAATGGCTACCCCTCCCCTACAAAGAAATTCCATTAAGAAGCAGTAAATCTCACATAAAATGTTGTCTTACAGTTGTATCTGCTGTTTTCTTTGTCGCCTGTATTATATTAGCATAATCCTGGCCAGCTGAGTGTTGCATATTTTTGCTGTCTCTGATCTCAACCAACTATAGAATATCTTCTAGTTACTTAAACCATAACTCCAGTTTACTTTACATTGCTCAGAGATACCTAGTATCTCTTACAGATGTTTATTACAGCCTTGCTACAGAGTCCCTTATAATAGAACTCCCAAAATAGAACTGATAGAAAATGTCATCAGTGTAGGAGCAAGAGTGTTCAATAAACACCTAGCTCTGTTAGCAGGGCTTAGAATATGTTGATTGAATGCCCCTGCAGAAGTGTAAGCCACCACCCCCAATCTCAAAAAAAAGGTATCCTAGACTGGTCACTATTATCAAAGCTACTCTACAATGAAATTATAATAAATTTTAGTGTGCTTATCAATCTTTTGAGCCTGAAAAAATCTCTACAAAACTAAGGCTTAACTTATACAGCAGGGCTTAACTCCAAACTTTTACCACCTTGTGATCAACAAGTAGAACAGTACTTCTAACAATCAATTTCCAACTTAAACTCTTGTTTGGTGAACATATTTAACAAATTAATATGAAACAATAAAACTATAATACAAATTAAAAATCATTAATTCTTTATCACATACCATTTCCCAGAGTTGATGCACTGACTGTAAACACTAATTATAACATCACAGTAGCCACTCGTATGTTTGGGAGCTGACCTATACAGCATGTAGAGGTCAAACCCAGAATTTTGAGCTAGACTTACTTGCTCGGTCAGTTTGCAACTGTATTTTAGAGTATATATATATATATATATATATATATATATATATATATATCATATAATTAGCTGAAAACCTACTCTATTGGTAGGAGGTACACTTAGCAAAACAGTAACCACTGTAGGAAATACAATCAGTGACACAAAGTTCAAATCCCAGATGAGACAGTTTGTATTTCACTTTGTGCTAATGCCTTTGAAAAGGTATGAATCTATTTTCCTCCCCCCACCCTAGCTATGAGTAAATAGTTCAGACTCAGTTCTTAAGCTTTGGTTAGGCAACCAGTAGGAGGAAAACTAAATTAAAACCAGCTTTACTCTACTTAAAAATTGACCTTGTGTTGCATCCTACCTGTGGCAGAGGGGTTAGGTAAATACACACCCTATATGCAGGATTTCAAGTTACTTAACATCAAACTATATTTTTGTGAGAACTTCTATGTTAATAAACATCATCAATTTGTTAATGCTTACGATCCTTTGTAGCCGTAGCTCTCATTACAAGTGAAAATACAACATTATTTCTTTATTGCCCAGTCAGCTGGAGCTATAGAATTTGGTAAGTGCATCTCTGCAGAGGGGTAAGACCCACCTCACAATGAGTGTCCTGGTATGACTCTAAACAATGTGATGTAAGGATCCAGTTCTGGACCTTTAGGGAATTTGGAGTACCCCTTTTTTACCATTACTCCTCTCTGGCACAGAGTGTTACTACCTGTTAGGGTCCTATATATGGGTTAAATAGAACTATTTAATCAGTTACTAGACTTGGAAACATTTATGTTGAATAGAATTACTAGTATTAAATTGCAATTCTTGAAACCATTTCACAGATTGCAAATAAATGACCTTTGGCATATTGAAAATTAATGTCACCTGCAAACTATTTTTTACAAATCATATATATATTTGACATATATGTATAAACAGGATTTGGCATTAAATAACCTACAGGGGTTGATATGCTATAAAATACAACCAACCACTAATTATTTCTTTAAGTTTTGATATTATATATATATATATATATATATACACACACACACTATATAATTTGAGTCTGTGAATAGACTTAAAAGGAATAATCCAAATAGAGTGCTCAATGTGTGGCTAATTAGTATATATAGAAAAATATGTTAAAAAATTCACATGCTGAGCAAAAAATAACAATAACAAGAAAATTCAATAGAAATTCATTATAAATTTATTTCACCAGCTAGTTAACTGGTTCTTCAGATGCAATTTAAACAGAACTTGCGAAATAAATTTATAATGGATTATATCTATTGAATTTTCTTCTTATTAATGATATATATATATATATATATATATATATATATATAGATAGATAGATAGATAGATATATATACAGACACATGCACATTTTTCTTTTTTAATTGGCAACGCAATTACCATGACTAGTTAATTTGGAGTCACTTGTGTGCAATGTGGACAGATGGCTCTGTGGTAGAGTTTTGACTCTGCATTCTGTGGTCACTGCATTCTGTCTCCCCAGTGGGGGAGATCATGGTATACAAGCCTGATGAGATCTAATAAGGTCAAAACAGCTGTCCAGTGTTTCCATATGTCGCTCACAAGTGTTTCGCTGGATTTTCTAGTCATTGTAATTTGATTTCTCAAAATAATGGTATATAGATATATCTATCTATCTATATATATATATATAAATATATACATATCAAAATAAAATTATCAGTGACCTAGTGGACCCCTGGGTTACTATGTTATGAACTTTGTATCATTTTATGAAGCAATAGGAATCACTTGACAATTTTTATGTCCTACCTAAATAACATGCAACAGGTTTTACTATGTTATATGATACCACCTGGAGGGAATAACCCTTAATCATATTTATTGGGTCAGCTGCAGTTATACCTTTCTTGTGACAGATTTCAACAATGCTACAATCTAAACATATATTACATTTTCCTGTTAACTTTGACATCAATTCTACTCCTTATAAAAGTTATGTTTAGACAGCAATATTTCTCTAAATCCTTTTGGTACAGAAAGCATCTTAATTCACTTAGATATACTAATGAAGATGCAACTTTAGTCTACATTACTTAAGAATTTTGGATCTTTTGCAAAATACCCTTCTTAAGTACCTCTTGTTCAATATTCACAGGCCAAAAACTTTAAAAAAATAAATATCTTATAACTTCTAAAACTTTAGTAAAACAGTCATATGATATATTTTTTCCCTTCAAAGTGGCATATTCAGAGAGTTGCTTGACTCAAATTTAGTCTTCAATATTATATACCATATTTACCCAACCCCTCCGCTCAGGCAGGATATGACACAAGGTCAATATTTTAAGCGGAGTTTAACAGGTTTGAATTCAGATTTTTCCTTCTCCTAGACTAGTTGCCTTACTAAGGCTGAAGAACCTAGTCTTCCCTACTATTTACCCATAGCTGGAGGGAGAATAATTGGATTCATACCTTTCCCAAGGGTATTAGTGCCATGTGAAATGCAATCAGTTTCCTCCAGGATTTGAACTTGTGTCGCCGCATCCAATTGCTGCGACGATAACCATTACACCACGGGCACCTTCAATATTATATACCAGCCCATTGGCCTGGAAGACCGAGGTTCAATCCCCAGTCAAGTGACACCAAAGACTTAAAAAATGGTGCTTAGTGCCACCTTGTTTAACACTCAACATTATAAGGTACAGATCAAGGGTAAAGTGGACCGATCTAGGGAAAGGAGTATCATCCTCCCCTACACCTCGGTGTAGTAGCTAATGAAAAAGGCTTCTTCAGGTTGCTAAGTTTTCTTACTTTTAACGAACACAAGAATTGAAGCAATTTTTTTATTCTGTGGTCAAAAGTGCAATCTCATCCTTAGATTTGTTACCAAATACACCACAGCAAAAGAGTTTATCATGTTTTGTTAAAAACCACATTTTTTTCCTTGTCATCTTACTAGATTTTATATATGCAAATAAATCACATTCAATATGAACTCACCATAGTCTTTTGGGAGGATAGGTCTAACCCCCTCTGTTGGGGATATGGCATATTCTAAATGAAGAAAGGAGATCCCTCACACCTCCATTTTATTTAAACTCTTCTCCATACAGATACTTAAACAATGTTTGTCATGCATTACACATGGTAACACACACACACAATATATATATATATAAAATTTCATATCCCTTATTTAATGATCAATGTTTTAATGAATCATCTAAAAGAAAATGGGAAAACTATCACATTTTATTGACTGAGCTGAATGATCTTGGAGGACAATCATTGAATGAACGCATAACTGATAGAGGTCAGAATCATACAAAGAACAAGTTACTGATAACTCAATTAAGAAATGAATAGTTAGTTTTTCATTCTCTCTCCTCAAGCTCCAGCAGGCCGACCAAATCTCTTTTTCCCTGAGCGGACATTTCTTTTAAGGTTTGAATATACAGAGAATGAGAGCATTATGTTTTTGATAAGAGATTTTTACTGTGTACATTTGCTTCTGTTCACTTGCCATAATGCTTTTCTATTGAGAGGCTTTTGTCAAATCACACATCAAAGCAAAACCAGCCTAATACATCATTCAAGCACTGTTTGCTCACCAAACCACATCATTTTTAAATTACACAAGCTATTATCAGAACTTGAGATTCACAGTTCATAAGTTAGTTTGGAGGGGGAAAAAATGAGGCTCCTCAATGGCAAAAAGGGAAGAAAGCCAAAAAATATTTTGTAGAAGATGAAAAAAAAAAAGACTGACCACTGTTTTATGACATTTTTATTGATTTTTTGTCTCCACCTCCACCCACAAACCTGGTTATACTCAAAGTCAAATTCAAGAAGTGTGAAGCATATAATTTAGTATGCACTTCTGACAACATATGAAATAAATTTAAGATTTATTTTACTATCCTTAATTATATGTAGTTACTCAACCCACTGGCAGAACGTGACACAAGGTCAATTTTTATGCAGAGTAAAGCTGGTTTGAATTCAGAGTTTTTCTTTTCTTGGATTGGTTGCTTCACCAAAGCTAAAACCCAGGCTTCTCTACTATTTACCCATAGCAGGGGGTGGGAGAACAGATGGATTTATGTCTTTCCCAAGGACATGAACATGAACTGAAATACAAACAACCTTATTCAGGATTTGAACTTGGATTACCAATTCCATTTCCTGCAACAACGATCATTACATGAAATATACCTAATCATGTTATTCATTTAAGATGTAAAGTCTTATCTTATTTTCAGTGTTTTCTAAATCTTCATTCATCTGGTTAATCATAAAGAATACAGTTACCCAGAATCTAGTATGGTGACACTTGAGTCAATGAAAAGCATCCCAAAACTTTTTAATGGTATTGTGCAGCAAATGGAAAAGCTTTTCTTGAACAGATATAAACATTTATATTTCATTCAGAGACTTCACTTCTATTTTATAATTCCTGAAAATCTTTATCTTTTCTTTGAAATTCTTCTTCATATATTCTTATTATTTTAGCACTGTTCCAACTATTTGAGAAGTTTGCCAAATCTATTTTTCAATTCATCCACAAACTTCTTTCTCCTGACTACTGGGTTTGGAATATGCTGACTGTATCCTTTGCATAGAGGTAAGACCACCACCCCCACAAAAAAAATAAGTGGGTGTCTTAGGCCTAACACTAAACTGCATCTGATGGTGAGGCTCTAATTCTAGAGTACAACTTCATTACTATTACTTCCAGGTCCACTCTGACCCAGAGTGATAGAACCTGTTAGGGTCCCATCTTTGGCTCAAATAGATATTTTAAAATTATTGTTATTCAATAGGACTGTGTGCAAACAAACAAAAAATAAAACAAAGAAAACTCTTTAGCAACTACACAGAAAATTTTAAATATCAATGCAATTCCCTAACCCCTAGGCATAAAATAACCCTAGATGCATTGACATGACATCAAATTCAATAAATCAACCAAACTTTTATTTGCCCTCCAAAAATAATAATTTGTATAACTTAACCGAGTTTCATACAGTAGTTAACAACCAGTTAATATTGTAAACATTAATAATGGCTTTTGAATTTAGAATGTATATATAACAATCATAAAGATATCTACTTTAATAAGAAGTGATGACAACTAAGTTACATCTGATGATATTTTTAACATCATTTTCTCAATACTTTTTTCTAGTTGAATATTCCTTTATTAGGAAAATAACTAATTTTTACTTGGATGCCTCTCATTGTATATTGGTAAGAGAGCTAGGCTAGCTAATCATTGTTCATGAGTTTGTTTCTCACAGGAAGCCCCATGCTTCTGGCTTTGTGCAAATGAAAACTGTGGGATTTTGATATTAGTAAGTACTAAATTCAAACATTGTCTGAGAAATAAATCATTTATATATATTGTATGAAATTATATGAAAACCTATAATTTAACATGAAAAAATATTTTGTGGAAAATGTTATATGATAGAGAAAATAGCTCAATTTTTTTTAACTTAGCACCCAAAAATGAAAAATAAAAATCACTTCAAAACAAGTTTTTAATGTATATCATATATATGTCGTGTAAAATTGAACAAAACCCTCTAATTTAAAATGAGAAAATATGTTTCTTGAAAAAATTGTACATGATGGTGCAAAATGGTTTTCTTTTTTGAATGCAGCAACCAAAATTACATAAAATTTGTCTGAAATAATCAAAACAATTTTTTCAATGTATATCTGTGTAATGGCTTGCAAGTTCAGTATCCAACTCTGACAATCACTCGAAGCTAATTTATACTGTTTTGTTTCATAATATACTTATAATGACCCAGTTTTTATGTTTTCATAATACAACATAAATGGCAAATCATACCAAGATTTTTGTTCACACAACATTCAAACAAGCCAGTTCCTCTCAGACATGTTGTACAGTAACATTTCAACTATTAGTAATAATTCTTTTTAAATTCCACCAAAAACAGTAGATAATGTCTTTCTCCAATATATTCTATTTAAGTTGAAATATTAAAGTTTTTCCCAGATTTCAGCATTGTTTTCTTCAGGTAAGATATTCTTAGCCTCAATTGGTGAGACTCTAGTTCTAGAGAGCTAGAGAATCTAGAGTACTCACTGCCATTACTCCCAGATCCACTCTAACGTAGAGTGGACCTGGGAGTAATGGCAGTGAGTACTCTAGAAAGTACTCTAACCCAGAAGCATAGTACTTGTTAGGGTCCTATTTATGGTCAAATAGATCTGTTGGAAAATTATTTGTATTTGGAATATTTTACTGTGTGCAAATTATTTGCATTAAGTTACTTGAAGCTATGATTGCTTACTGAAGATTATTAGGTTGGATTTGGTTTTATGACATATCCACCATTGTTGGTTATTTAATCCTCTTTATACATATATATTAAATATACATGATTTGTAAACACATTTTGCTGATAACATTTTTAAACAAGCCAGAGCTCATTCTTTTGCACACAGTTAAATGGTTCCAAATATTCTTATGTATCTCTAACAATTCAATTAAACATCAGTCATTTCTTCACATGCAGTTAAATGATCAAATAGTTCTATTTCACCTAAGTCATCTGCTTGCACTCAGTTTAAATGTCAAACAATTCTATTTGGCCCATAGATAGGACCTATCAGAGGCTACCTCTCTGGGCCAAAGTGGACTTGGGAGCAATGGCAATGAAGGAGTACTCCACATTCCCCAAAGCTCCAGTATTAATGGAGCCTCACTATCAGATTGTTTAATGTCATATCCAGGACACTCAGAGTGCAGGGGGAGGGGTCTAGCTCCTTCTACAGAGATACAGTCAGTGTATTCTACAGCCCCAGTCGACTGTGCTATAAAGATTATTAGTTGCAACTATATAACTGTGCAAATTAATAGTAAAAAATAGGAATACTTAAAACCATCCAACTCTTTGCAAACAAATGATTACTAAATTGGAATAGTTACTTTAAACTTGATAATTGTGTGTAAATTATTAGGAATATTGATAGCATTATAATCAAAAGTGTGAATTAAAAAAAATGCAATGGAACATTGAAAATATACTTATGATTATAATCATATTTACAAATGAATCAAATTTTTGCATTAAATGACTCATATACAGTTAAACAAATAAACCAAACCATTCCCTTAGGATTCTTGTAATAAATTAATTTTTCAATATCGACTATATTGTTTCTACAATAAGCAAGAAAAAAATATGCTGATTTATATTTTATCCCACAAGTTAATGTAGAACACATTTTCCTAGCTTCCAGTGGTGGGGGGGGTCTTCATGGTGTAATATTTAAAGCGATGGACTGTGGAATTGTAGTAAGCGAGTTCAAACTCCATTAGCACTATTAAGTTCACTTTTGGACAAATACCCCTGGGAAAGGTATGAACCCCCTTATCCTCCCAGCTATGGGTTAAATAGTACCACTGCTGTTCTTCTGGAAGGATGGCTTTGGCATTAAATGATCTACAAAGGTTGATATGCCTTCAAACCAAACCTAACTTCCAAATTTTTACAAAGGTATTGTAAACTGGCAGTTGCATCACCTGTGGCCATAGTAAGTATGTCAATCAGCTACTGAGAGTCATCACCCCAGGCTCTATATCCTCATTGCATTTAAAGGTGTCAAAGCTTGTCCCGAATGTTTGAGAAGTCACTACTCTTATGTGTGCATAAACTTTCCATGAGTCACATCCAACCCTCATCAGGAGGAAGTTCAATATCTATAAGCAATAATGATCTCAGTAAATTAGAAAAACTCTTTGAAGATATCCTTAACATTCTGCAAATCATGGTGTTGGGCAAATTTGTATCAACCTGAAATATTACCGTGTATCTCAAGAACAGTAAGAGGCAACTGAACATTTATGAAAACAAATTTTTATTTTTAAAACGATTCACAGCTGTATTTTTATATGTAGACATTTTTTAAGTTATGCATGGCAATTTATTTTTAAAATTACACCTGTCCTAGAAATCTGGAAAGTGTAGACTACAACTTCATTGCAAGGACTTCCGGGTCCACTCTGACTAGGAGTGATTGTACCTGTTAGGATCCCATCTACAGGTCAAATAGAGCTGTTTAAAATTATCCTAATCAATAGGCTCATGTGTAAAAAAAACAAAAAACGAATATACAATGAATGTGATTGCCTAACCTCTAGGCATAAAATAACCATTGACAGGTTGACATGCCATCAAAATCGATCAGTCTGATACACTAATCTCACAATTATTTTTCATCTTAAATCAAGCACAAAATACATTCAAACTTTGCCCCAGACATATCATCATTTCATTAAAAGAAAGGTTGTCAATGAACACTTTATTACATCTTTTATTCATAGTATCTTCCATGATTTCCTTGAGCCTGAAATATTGGACTAACAGTGTATAGTCAAATAGTATTTTGTCTAGAATATTGAACTGGCAATGATTACTAAACTAGTGCCCAACTCAAAATACCAAACTTATGGTGTAATAGTGGTCATCCTGAAATATCTCTCTTATAATGTTTAGTAAAATAGCACTTGGCTAAAAAACATCAGACATGTAAGTTCAAAGAATGAAAACAATATAAAAGAAGCCTGTTTTAGGGCTTTTTTTAAATATCAGTAACAATTCATGTTTATCAATGAAGAAATGAAACGTGTTTGATATTTTTATGAAGCAAACACCAAAATTATTTACCAAACAATATATGCAAATATATATATATATATATAGTGTATAGTTACTCCAAAATGTATTGATGTCTATTATTGAGTATTTGAAACTAGGCCAATTCACTTAATTTTGTGGCAAGGTACTATCAGTCATCTGACAGAAGTCTGCACTGTTTGGTAATCAGTACTGTGGCTTGTCTGGTTGACACATTGATTTTTTTAACATGTTGGCTCTGATTTCAGATTTAGATGCAGGCATCTAAATATTAAGCAAGTCTCTCATCTTGTAAGATCCATTGGTATTGGTTGGATATATTAATTAAATGCATAAAATCTGCATACAATGGACATAGGAATAATGGTGTAACCTTTCTTAAAATTATTACATCATGGATTCTTCTATGACAAAAAAAATGTCATGGGTTATATATATATATACATATATATATATATATATATATATATATATATGTTTGCTATATTCATAAATAAAGACTGCTCAATATCAGTGAGAGAGCAGTGAGATAACAGCACTTGGTAACGGTCCATTTCTCACCAACTCTGAGTCCGATGGTCACTTAAGCAAGAAACTGACAGTCATTAATCACCACTGACAATGTCTCTGCAGTTATATATATATATATATATATATATACACATATATATATATATATATATAAACAAGTTTTTATTCAATACCAAAGGCAAGGAATATCTCATTAATTTTTTATTTATTTATTTCATATTTCCTAACAATACAATATATATAAAGATTAGAACATGTACGAACTTTCCATAGTTTTTTCTTCCAGGTCCAAATGATGTTAACCATTTCCTGGCCATTTTCAAGAAATAGAGACATTGATTTAATGACATAATTCAAATTTCAGCATCCTAAAAAAGAGCTGTCAAAGATAGATCAATATCTCAGTTTGGTTAAAAATAGCAACATTCTTATTCTTGATATTGGTCAGATAATGCTCTTGGAACCAAACAAAAAATCTTTTTACAGGATCTTACACTCTTATAATCCTATTATATATTCCCTTGAAAACTGAATTTAGACATTACTTATTAATTACATTCAATAAGACCTGTTTGCATTAAAAATTGTGACCTATATATATATATATATATATATACACACACACACACCCCTGTTTAAAAGTCAATATTATATATAGTGTGGTGGGGAGTCCTCTTAGTGTAGTGGCTAAGTTAAATAGTACCACAACTGTTCTTCAACAAGGATGGCTTTGGCATTATTCTAAAAATAGATACCATTCATTGCGTTCTAAGAATTTCATCTGTTATAGAACAGACAGTGAGTTATGCATTAAAGCTTTTTCCAAGTAGAAGGCGTGTTCAAAAAGTATCAAAACTGAAGCTGTATTTACCAAGAAAGAAATGAATAATGAATGACAAGCTAATTTCCTTCAAATTTATCCTATTTGCATTCAACACACTAACTCCAGAGTGCTTTCCATTTGTCAAATTACTTTTGAAACTCCTCTTTTAATATGCTGTGAAGCTGTGTCATTATATCTTTTTAATGTCCTCCACACCATCAAATTTTACCCTTGAGATGAATTTTCAGTTCAGAAAACAAACTAAGTCACAAAGTGCTAGGTCTGGTGAATATGAATGGTGCTGCACTTGAACTTTGTTTCACTAAAAAGAACTGTTAAAAAATTATTGAGACTGACTTCACAGATTTTTTTCCCCAAAACTGTCACTGAATTATCCGGATAAAGTCTGAATTCGTGTATCTCAACTTTTTCTTCTTTGTGGCCCCCATTTTTGGTGTCCAGAAATTTTAGGCCAATATAAGCACAAATAGAAATTGCATGTGACAAGAAATACATTTTATTTGCAAAAGCAAAATGTAGTAGAAAACAAATTCTTACTAATGACTACTCTACTCCTAGTGTCTATCAGCTTATCACATTAAACTTCCAAATAATGGTTCAGCTTTAAGTATAAGTCACTTCTCTTTTTAATTTGGAATGAATTACATTTCTTTATCAGTACATCATTTGCTGCAGAAAACTTCTGGACCATTTTAATTATTTCTAAGGCCCTCATTGAGAATCATTAGTCTAAATATCTCGACATCATCACCTATTATATAAGTTACTCATTCAAAGAATAAATCTAAAATTTCAGTCTTAATAGTTTTTGATCAAACCTTATGTACAGAAGAATAAAAGTTTGATACAAGTGAAGATTATAATAATTTGGAAAAGATTAAAAGTTCTAACTTTCAAACTGGGTTTTATTTTTTAATTTTCAATTTGAAAGACAAGCTGTCAGTGATCATGAATATAATATTTGAATTTTTGAAAAATTTCAAATTTGTCATGAAAGAAGCTGATGAGTTTAATTTATTAATTAATTCTAATTAAATAATTGATGAAATTTTTCAAAGACCTTTTTTTCTGTGTTGTCTCTGAATCATTTTTTTTTTTTTTTTTTTGTGGGCAAAATTTTATTTTTGAAAAATCTGTTTGAAATTTGATTTGAAAATTTAAAAGAAAAATAAGATGTATATTTAGCAATGATTCTAAAATAATTTTCAGTTATTCAATAATGGTTTCTTTTCATCTAGTCAAAGTTAAAAGCACATTAACTCAAAGCCAAACATTTTTAGACCTCATTTTTTCTAATTCAAGTATCATTGAAGAACAAAAAATGTTTTAATATATTAGCTACACTTTGGCTCATTCACCAAAACCTTTTTGTTCCCCAATGATACTTGCAATGGAAAAATAAGGTCTAAAAAATTCAGCTTTGGGTTAACTTTAATATGCTTTTAACCTGGACTAATAATAATGATTCATATGTTTTCTTTTTTAAATGGGCATTAATAAAATCACTATTGATATTAATGCTCTAAGAAACTATGCTAATTTTATTCACAAAATAGGGACATTATCATTTTTCAGTCATAAACATTATTTTCAGTTCTCATCTCTCTTCCTTTTCTCCAGACAGTACAATGTCTTTTTTTTTTTTATTTGAAGGTGAACTTTGTACACTCATAAAAATTGTACCCAGAATCTACATAGAGATGAAAAAATTCCTTTTACACTAGAAAGTTAAGTTTACTAAAGAGCTATTTTATATTTAATTCATATACTTAGAATATATTTTGTATGTATTTAGATATTTGTATCTATGATTAAACAAACTATTTAATTTTTACTTAAGAACAATTAACTGCCTGCTTTTTTCTCATGCAATATTTCTAAAGTTCTCATTTTTCCAAAATGATAAATATAAATACTCCCTGAAAACATAGCCTACAGGAAGGATTTCATGCTAGTCATTCCCCGTTAGGTTTTTGTTTATAAACATCAGCAAGAGGTTAATGTTTTTACACCCTGGTGGTTACTGTTTGAGCTACAAATCTTAACATAACTGATTTTCTGATGATCAGAAACAAGTAAGAGAAAAAGAGTCTGAACTTCTATTTGTGGTTCAAATATTTTTACCAAGATATAGAGTTTTATCTAGTTAAACAAAACAACAGAAATTTAGTCATCCAGTTTAGCATTATATTTGCATTATAAATCACACCTCTTACTAAAAACTTGAAAAGATTTTAAATTTTTGGGGTCTCATCGGTACAACGAAAATCTTATTGTTTTAGCTCTAGCTCTCCTTGTGTTACATAAGACAAACAGATCAGAAAAGATATGTTGTAAATTTTCATGAGCTCAGGTACAGAATATCTGAGGATTTCTGAAATTAAAGATTGTTCTTTTGCTTTTTTTTTTTTTTTTTTAAAGTTAAGAAAAAATTGGACAACATTTCCTTACTCAATAGAAATCCTTTCAAAGCTTTCTCTTACTCTTCTGAAATCATTTATTCTAAAGGAAATTTATTTTCCATTTTATCAAAATCAAGTATCCAAGTTAAATCAGAAATATAATCTATTTTTATTCTTTTTTAAAAAATAATTTCCTTTTCATTTAAAGTTGAAAAATCATTTCAGATTGATAAGTCAGAATAAATGAACAAAAACTTCCATAAAAAAGACTTTGTGACCGTTAGTGCTGAAATATATATATTTATCAGACTATTTTGATTATATTTTCCACATGTTATCAGCGAGTTAATAGCAGCATATAAATAATACGAAAAGTTACTTCCCTTGCATTGTAGTACAAATATAAAGTTATCTCCCTTATCACTTGATAAGGAATGATTTTATTTGATTTTAGTAATTATGTTTTTAAACTATATGTTTTCATAATTCTTTTCTCAATTCTTCTTGTTTTATGCCCTGCCTAACCTTCTAAATCGATATTAAACCAGATCATTTATTTAAAAATAAACAATAGAATCATTTTTTATGCTTAATATGAAAAAAAAACATTGCTTATTGTAATGTATAACATTAGTATTTCAAATATTTGACACAAAATATTATCATTAAAAGTTAGGCAATTGAGGTTAGCTTGTTTTCATGCTTAAATCCTCTAAATTTCACTTGTAATAACTCTTAATTTTCATAGAAAATTACTGAAAGAGGCACCCTGAATTCTCTCTATCAATGTCATGTGAGGCCATAATTTAGTCAATATTGTCATGAAGCCAACTCTGTCTACAGAAATTTTTTTTATTAATCTCATTTTAGAAAGACATTCTGTAATTTATTTGGAACATTTGAGTATGGTTTATAAAAACAGGAAAACACTGTCTTGTTCTCTCTCCCTCTCTCTATATATATGATTATATTCATTTTTTATGAAACCCTTAAATCTATTTCCTGTGATTATTATTCACTTGACATGAGAAAGCATTTCTTTATTTAATTTTTATCTATATTTGACTATATTACAAAAATGTTTTATAACTTGCTGTCAGTATTTTTTCTTCTTTTGCTTTGAAAATAAAATTAGAAAAATAAAGACGAGAAAATTTACAATAATTTTCTGGTATTTGGTTTTGGTACATTTTTAAATTATATCAGTTTGCTGTTATCATGAATTCTGCAGTTGAAATAAAAAAATGGAATTTGTTTCTTCATTTACTTTCAGGGATGAAAAAAAAAACGGTTTCCATCAATTATGTCACCTAAAAGACTAGAGTTGAGGCAATTTAATTTCAGTATCAAAAACTTAATCAATTCTTAATTTCTAAATTTAAATGGTAAACTGTTAGAATGTTAAAGATAAATGCAGTGGTTGGTTGATGTTTTATGGCATATCAACCTTTATGGGTTATCTAATCTCAAATCTTACATATATATGATTTGTAAGTAAATAGTTTGTAGGTAACTTTACTTTTAAATGAGTTGTTAGAGCATATTTATTTGTGCATAATTAAATGGTTTGAAGTACTGCTATCTAAACACTAATATTTCTATTTAATATTAATCATTTGTTTGTACACAGTTAAATGGTTTCAAGTATTTCTATGTAATATAAATAATTTGTACATAGCTGTATTATTTCAAATAACTAATGATGATAATAATAATCTTCAGTAAATGATTGACCTGTTCTATTTGACCCATTGATGGTATGCTAACAGGTACTATCACTCCAGGTCAAAGTGGAACTCGGTGTAATGGTAATGAAGGGGTACTCTACATTCCCCAAAGCTCACTATCAGATGCACATTAGTATCATACTCAGGACACTTAAAGGAGGTATGGGTGTTACCCCTATGCAGAGGTGCAATTAATGTATTCTACACTCCCAGCCAACTGGGTAAGATAAATGCAGGTAAAAATTACCTTTCAAGAATAAGCAGAACAAAATTTATAACATTCTTTTTATTAAATATCAAACTCAGCTTCTTACCAGATTTTACAATTTCATGTAAATAGCAATGTAGAAATCCTGATTCATGTTTCCGCCTCCATATATTAATGGCAGAACAATTTTCTAATTTTTTTTCCTTAGGTTGATAAGCAAAATTGTTTTTGTAATGTTCACACATGCATAGAAAGAAGAAATAATTGTCAGACAACTAAATAAAGCCTTAGTATTTCATTCCAACCAAAATTAATGAATTAAATAGAAAAAAAGACAAACGTATGATTGTTACTATCCATAACACCACAGTCTTGCCTAGAACAATAACAGAATAGCTTTGAACCTAGAGTGTACCGGCCAAGCTATTACTGAAGTCTTTCTTTCAAAGAAGTCCTCCAACTATTTGTCCACTCTAACAGTGCTGTACCTCTATTTATATGATCTTGAGGTTTGGCATTTTCATTTACTGGTGATTGGTGTTCAAATGCTAGTGTCTCACTTTATTCCAATATGACAAATCTGAGAAAATTTCCAAGACACTTCTAAGATTTCTTTAATATTGTGAGAAAGTTGGTGCTGGGAACTTTATATCACACTCACACATATGTATGTGTGTGTATATATTCATATATTATCACCATGGTTTGCTGATAAAATGAATTCCCTTGACTCTTTTTTGCCATCCTTCTCCATCAGCTATTGTTCTTGGTAAATCCTCTAGACAGTGTTCAGTGTCCACACAGAGCTGATGAATGTAAGTTTTTGCTAGTCAGCCAACACTGGTGTGTTCATGTCTAGGAAGTTATATGAGAATGAGTTTGTCCTTACTTCTCCAGCAATGGCCAGCATGTCTTGTTCATCTGATTTGTATAGTTTGTGAGAAACAAAAATTTTCATTATGCTTCTATGTAATACAGTCCATAAAAAATGGCACATTATAGAGATTTTTATTGGAGCAATATGTTTCAAATACTTTAAGATAATAAACTAATTTCCAGTCTGATTTGTGACGGAATGATATTTTCAGGTCAGAATGGAGGTCTGCATTAGTGCTGAAAATCTGAAAATCTTCGTCATCAAATCCTCAATATTAGTGACATAAGTATGAAATGTTATTTAGAAACCTCACTCCTTTCTTAATAGAAGTATCTATATCATCATGGATGAATATTTCACCTGTAACCCAGTGGGTTAATCTGTTCTCAAGTGGTATATAAATATATGGTAAGCGTTAGGAAAGTAAATACATTCTAGCATTAATTTTTTTTAAATTTCTGTTCTAGCAACTTTCTCTTCTGATTTAACTTCCTCATATTTTAGGTAAATACTGTTAGAGTAAAAAGTTGTGAATTATAATTCCTGTTGAAGAACTTGCTTTCAAGACAAAATCTGAGAAAATATTTACTAGTCACTGCCATTGATTTCCCTTCAAAAGCAGGTTTGACACAAGGTCAAGAAAAATTCTTGTTGTGAATTATCTTGATGTAGAAATTTGGTTGGGAAGTAAGCTTAGTTCATGAAATATTCCATTTTTTTATAGTTATTTTTGAAATCATGATATCAACAAATATAGAATGCCTTCTTTTTAAGGTTTCATCTTGAATTACTCATCATATATATAATTTATTTTCCTTGATATCTTGTTGCATGTCTTATTTGATTATATATATTAAGTTTTTTTTTTGTTTTGTTTTTTCAAACTAATTTTTTGTAATATTATGTTGAATTTTTTTTCTTTTTTGTCTATTTCAATGTTGTGCTTACTTTATGTTCTTTCAATGCCTGAAGATAATATCATAAAAAGAAATTAAAGAAAAAAACTTTAGTAGAATTTATAGTCTCCTCTAATTTAAGGATGACAAATATTAACAAAAAGAAACAAACTTTATAACTAAGAATAGAAGAATACAAGTTTGCTTTTATTGAGTTGATACCAATTTCTTTTTTTCATTTCTACCTTACTCTTTTTAACTAAAAATTGGGAAAATGAACTTATTCAACAATGCCTAATGTTGGTGTGTGTATATATATGTGTGTGTGTGTGTATGTGTATAAAAATGACTAAATATCTATTTAAACATTATTAAACAAATATTATTTATTTGTTATTAATCCCAACTTGTTTCATCCTTAGGCCATCATCAGGGAATTTTTATTTTAACTAGAATATGTTTTAAGACTGATTAGGGTAGCAGGCTTATAAATACTTTTTACAAATCAAAAGGTTTTACATGACCTTTTAAAAAGAAGCTGGACTATTGTCTTAGAATATTTTGAATTTTGAAAATATCTTTAAAGCAAGGAATAAGAAGTATCATGTTAAAAAAATCAATCTATAAAAGTTAATGAGAATACTTTTTCTAATTCCATATTGGCATTCATGTTTATTAAGAGTTATGATGTAGTGATTTCAGGCAGTTTAATTTGTTGTCAAGTCTTTTTGGAGGCTAAAACTTCAAGACAGTTTATCTTCATGGGTTTCTTGTTTTGATTTCCTTCTCTTCAATTAAAATCTAAATCATGGAAAATTAAAATTGACATTTTTCTTAAAGATAGCTTTACAATGAAACTATTCTTATTGTGAAATATGTCAATTTTAATTTTCTGTGTTATCTTCTTTTTTCACATATATCTATATTTTACTTCAAAGCAAATACTGCAAATTTAAAAACAAAAACTTTAGTGTAAAAATTAGATGCGAGAGCCAACAGTAACAAATAAAATACTGCTCAATACAAAAATACCTAGAGCTCATATAAACATTAAACTATTTCTTGATTATAAGGTAAATGTTGGTTGATGCTAATTATTAATAGATAGCAAAGTGTGTGTATATATATATATATATATATATATATATATATATATTAAAGATCTCAGACAAGAATTTGGAGTAGATTTTTTTTATTTGCCTTTCTTGATCATGGATGAGATGTCACAAAGGAGGATGAAAGCTGTTTAATAATTGTCCTAAATCTTTGATGTTACAACCTGAGTATTTGTATTTTCAACATTTGTTGATCATTGTCAAGAACATCAGTGTGACCACACATAAAATATAAGATGTTAATGTAATCAATAAATATTTTGAATGAGTGTATTCAACATGTGCTGTTGACATTTGCACTCATGAACAAGAAAAGGCTAATAAAAATCTCACTTCCGAATCTTTGTTTATCGTCTTTGATAAAATGTGCCTAAATACACACACATACTGACTCTATCTATATGTATGTACTTTGCTGTCTATTAATAATGATCAAGTTAGTTTTACTCATCACTGTTGCTGGGTAGTGAGTTTAGTCTTTACTGAGAGCCCCATATTTATGGCTTTTGGCCAAAACTAAACCAAAACTAAGCCGAGTAAATAACTATTTCATTTTCCCCATACATTTCTTATTCCCAGACATCCATTAATTCCTTTTCTGTGGAATGTAAATTTTCTTTTTGTTTGTCTACATTTTTCATCTACTCATTGAATATTTGTACACATTTTGCATATCTATTGTCATCCACTTATACCATAGACTATAACTGCTATTGAAAGTTTTTTTTTTCTTTTTCAAATTAATGTCTTATTTTGATATGAAATTTTCCATCTTTTTTTCTTTTCCAATATTATGTTAATATTATTTTCTGTCGCAGTGTTGTTGTGCTTTTGTCATTGTCTTTATTGTATGATTGCCATTTCTGCAAATAATCAAATCATTATTTTTCCTTCCTTCTTGTTTTTACAGAGAGACAAATTTCTGGACATGTCAGTGGTAAGCATTCTTTTCTTTTTTTTTCCTCCTCTGTTCTTGTTTCTTCTTTATATTTCTACATTTTCCTTTCTATCTTTCATTTCTAACGCTAAAATCTTACACAGGATTCAAAAACTAATCACTCCAAAATCTCTCACTAAAACTTTGGAAAGTGTTGAAAAACTAACATATTCAGTGGCATCTATGTCTCTTTTTTTTCCAAAAACTAACAGCTACCAAGTGTTATATACAAAGTTGAGATATCAGGTGAGCTATTTAAAAAAAAACAAATACCATTACTTGTAACTCAAAGATATCAGGATTCTAGTATTTCTAATGGAACATTATTCAATCAAAATGAATATTATTAGATATTATTCATAACTTAACTCTACAACATAGCAATACTTTATTTTTATATATTTGTAATTTCAAATCATTTTTAGTCTTCCCAACTTATCAATGAAATAATCAATGTCAGTTATTATAAGTCTTTATATAATTATTTTGCTTAGAATTGATCATGTCCAAGAATTTTTTCAAAAATTAGAAAGTATTGATTATTTTTTTTATCACTGAATTTGAAAAGAGATATGTTTTTTGATATGTGAAAGAATGCTGAAAGTTTCTTGGCTCAACCAGGAAGGAAATTACATTTTTTCTTGTAATTTTCTGTTGAAGCTATAATTGAATGAATCAATGCTAAATCAAGATTTTAAATTTAATATTTATAAAATATAGCATAAATATTACTATTATTAAAATATTACTATTAATTATAAATGAATTACTGTTTTTACTTTTATAAACATAACTGACCATTTGTAAAGTCACAGTGTGTGTATATATATATATATATATATGTATCATTTACATACAGTATAACACAACATAAACTACCAGTACTTGTAACTGGCCTAATTGCTTAATACTTAAGAATTAAATGTAAATCAAAAAAGGTTTTGTACACCATCAAATCAATTTCATATTTATATATCAGAGTAAATTAAAGACAAATCCTTTTCAAGATAAAGTAAGCATTTTGTTTTGAGTATAAGTTCTTTGTACCTAGATATTCATAAACTTAATGATAAAAGGAAACTTAAAATGCTAGTCTTTACTTTCAGTTGATTTAAGACCATCATTTATATATGTAAATAATGATTTATAATAATAAACATTAAAACCATAATTTACATTCACCCTAATTCATTACTTATATTTTCATTCTGTCAACCCACTTCTTTGCTTGCAGCATAGTCATCCTTTGATTGTAAAGCTGCCATGAGATACTACCATTACCCTCTTTAAACACTTAATTCCATACAAACCTTTCCTTATTGCAATATTTTGTCTCTCATTCAAGTCTAATTATGATGAGATCTTCATACTTTTTTGTATTAAATAAGTAAAAAGTAAAGTTGGCGACCAGAAGGCTCCCTTTTCAATAGCTACTACACCAAGGTGTAGGGGAGGGTGCTGCTCCTTTCCCTGGATTGCTCTACTTTACCCTTGATATGTACTTTATATTGCTGAGTGTTAAGCAAGGAGGTATCAAGTACCATTTTTAAAGTTTTTGGTATGACGCAACCTGGGACTGAACCCAGGTCTCCCAGACCATTGGTGAACACTCTACCCACTAGGCTAAAAGTATTATATAATAATTATTAGGAGGTAAACATTAGAATTTATCTTCACAATTACTCTTCAACTTTAAGTAAGTAGCAGGGCAGCTAGAATTCTTTAACTTTATATAAACCCGTTATATACTCTACCTATGATCATTAATGGGTACGTCACATTCCTCATAAATACATTAGACACTATTGTGAGGTGGGGTAATTATGCTAACTAAGTGGTCACCACTAGCAGTGGGTAACTTCTTCATGTTGCTGGCAAGTATTGTATTTTGTTAATGTTATAAAGATTTCCATTTCATTTCCAACTTCTGTTTTGGATATTTCTCATTCTTTTGTTAAGTTACAACAAAACCATTCATCTTTCTTTGTAAAATGCAATTCATCTTGATGTAATACATCAGGTTAATCAGTAATCATTCCTTGCTGCTGGTACCATGTAACCCAGAACAACCTGTTACTTGAAGAGAAGATGGGCTCTGCCAAGTAACCACCATTGCCCTGAGGGAATAAATAATTCTAATATCAGTCTGATGACTTAATAGCTTAAGAGAAATATCTACGTCCAATTCATCACCCAGTCAGCTGGGGCTGTAGAATACACCAACTACACCTCTGCTGAGGGGTAAAAAAAAACCTAACGAGTGTCTTGGATATGACACTAAACAATCTGATGGTGAGGTTCCCGTGATGCTGGAGCTTTGGGAAATGTAGAGCACCCCTTCATTGCCATTGCTCCTAGGTCCATTCTGGCCCTAAGTGATAGCACCTGATAGGGCCCTATCTATGGGTTAAATAGAAATAAACTGTATACTTATGCTAAACTGAATTGTTTGAAATAGAACTTTTTGACTAAACTGAAAAGCTTGAAATAGAAATGTTTTTGACAAACTGTTTACTCATGCTAAACTAAATTGTTTAAAATAGAACTGATTATTTATATAAAAATGGATTTGGCATTAAATAACCTACAAAGATTTATATGCCATAAACCAACCATCCTACAATCCTTCAATCATGAAAGCAAAATATTTTTGTTTAAGAAAAAATGTTACATTATTAATAGCTGGATTTCTGATAATTTCACAGTTCTTTTCAAAGTTTTATACAGTGTACCTTCACTTATCTGATTGTTCTGTGTATGACATTAAACTGCATCAGATGGTGAGGCTCCAGTTCTAGAGAATGTGGAGTACCCTTTCTTTCCCATTACCTGGAGTGGTAGTAGTTGTTATGGTCCAATCTATTGGCCAAATAGATCTGTTTGAAAATTATTCATATTGCATAAGAATACTTGATTCTTTATAACTCTATGCAAACTATTTGTATTAAGAATAGTTACTTGAAGCTATAATTTTTTACCAAGTATTATTAGTTACTTTAAACCATACAAATTATTTGCATTAGATAGGAATACTTGATACTGTGTGCAAGATTTAACAATGAATATAAAAGTGCAATTAAAAAATATAATAGAATATTGAAAATAGTTATGATTACAATCAAATTTTTACAAATCAATCAAATTTCAGCACTGAATAATATGTAAGGAGTTGATGTACTGTTATTCTTCTACAAGGCATCAAATAACCTACAAAGATTGATATGCCATGAAAACAAATAAACCAAACTATTCAGTTATCAGGGATTTCATTTTTTACTATTATTTACCTGGAGTCAGCCTCAGAAATAAATAATTCATAAGTTTTCTGGATAATCCTTTAAAAGCCCAAGCTTATAAATGATGGAATTTCAGTTACTGGATGGTTACTAGTTATTGATAATGGTTAGTGATAAGGAGGATATTTAATTGCATCCCCACTCACCAATGACCAATATTTGTATATCTAAGGATATACAAACAATGACCAGATGCAAGTAAAGACAAAATAAACTCATTTGGAGGTGCCCGTAGTGTAATGGTTATCGTCATAGGAAATAGACATGGCGACACGAGTTCAAATCCTGGACAAGACTGATTGCATTTCACATAGCACTAATACCCTTGGGAAAGGTAGGAATCCAATTATTCTCCCTCCAGCTATGGGTAAATAGTAGGGCAGACTGGGTTCTTCAGCCTTGGTGAGGCAACTAGTCTAGGAGAAGGAAAACTCTGAATTCAAACCTGTTAAACTCCGCTTAAAAATTGACCTTGTGTCATATCCTGCCCGAGCAGAGGGGTTGGGTAGATATGATATGATAAACTCATTTACACATATAGGACATTTAATACATACACATAAAACATGAAATGTGCACATTGTTCTATGAGCAATCAGTATATAAAACGGGTACCAAAAATGGTAAAAAGTCATATTCTTTTGTAGCTTTATATTTCAATGCTGAGGTGTATCAAAGTCTCTCTTCTGTTCAAGAGAGATACAAAATGGTATGTCTACTTTATTCAAAGAGCAGACATAAAAAAAGAGACAAGGAAGGATTCTCCTCTTCTCAAATGGCTAAGGATTCTGGTACTCTTGTGTGCTAAAGACACACCCCAAAATCCAAGTACAGACATTTATTGTTTCCCTAACCAGTAATGCCAAAGAAAATCTGTAAAGTAATTATTTTGGCTGAAAAGTTCATAGGAATTAATGAGGGAAAACATGACATTAGAAAACAAGGTAGTATAGGTTTACCATACATACCAATCATTATCTACTAATCTGTAAAGCAACATTCAGTGAGAAATCTCCAGCAGAAAACTTCAAAAATCACTTTTGACATGCTCACAATCATTCCCATTACCTTCTCTGTAAATTGCACAAATCTTTTTTTTACTCCATATGAGTTTTATTTTTGTCTTAAGAAAGTATAATATGCCAAAAACATTGCTTATTTTCTTTCATCTTCAATGATAAAATCAATAAACAAGAATATGTCACTTTTGACAATTAAAAAAAAAACTTGCACATTGATATGACAGCCATCACAATACAATCAAAAGCAATCTTTTTGAACAAAGTTAGTTAAAACTAAATACTTTTAATGCCAAAAACACAACTAATATTTTAGACAACAATATAAACATTGTTTGGGGGCAGGATTCTCCCTCTTGTCTATGCTACAGAGCCTCTATTTGATTCTTTTTGGATGAGCAGATAAAATAATACCACAAATTTACTGAAAAACAGTCTTCAAATTTTGAATTCAGAGTTTTTCCTTCCCTTAGACAAGTTGTCCTGACAAGGTTAGAGAGCCCAATCTTCCTTACTATTTTACCTATAGCTACAGAGAGCTGACATGTGTTGGGATAACTTTATTTTCCTATTAAATATGTACTGCATTTGGTTGATCATGTCACCTTGAGTGATGAACTAGCAGGAGTCCAGTTTAGATGGAGAGTTTCCAGTAGCTGCTGAAAACAGATATCATTATGTTTCAAAAAATCTGAGTGACCAACATTTTAATTGGGAAATAAGAAAATAAAGTTATTCCAGCTAATGGATTCATATCTTTGCCAGGAACATTAGCTTGAAGGGAAATGCAAAATGGCTTGTTAAGGACTTGAATTATGGCAATAATACACATCTCCATATAGATAGATAGATAGATAGATATGAGAATTAGATATTTTTACATACAGGAAATTTTGTTAATGCACCCTTTTTCATATCTATTCATATACGTTATAAATGTATAAGTTAAGTTGGCTGGCTGTAGTCAAGGCTCTCTTTTCAATAGCTACTACACCGAGGTGTAGAGGAGGGCACTACTCCTTTCCTTGGATTGCTTCATTTATCCTTGATACATACATTATAATGCTGAGCATCAAGCAAAGAGGTATCAAATACAATTTTTTGAGTCTTTGGTATGACGTGACCTAGGATTGAACCCTAGTCTTTTGAACCTTTGGCAAACACTCTACCCACAATGTCAATTAATATATGTAGTGAGTGATAAAACAATCCAGTTGAAAAAAAAATCAATCATAATTTGGGACATGTTTTCATTTTAAAATATTTAGAATTTCAAGAGAAAATCCATTTGTCTACTGATAGAGTGACAAAGAAAAATATTTATCTCCTAATCTTTTATATTATAAAGCCCAAATGTTATATCTTTCTCTTCAAGAGTTAAAACATTAACTAGATCTCAAATAGTATCATTATGCCTGAGCTTCGTATAAATAAATTTTATTTTACTTTATATTAAAAAAAAATTTCTTACTCTTAAGAATGATCAGTAATAACATCTTCTCAAAAGACAACTGAATATACTGCTGATATGACATAAGCATTTCATCCAAAAAGCCTCAGATGTTGTGAAACTCTCCATGGTAATTTACATATCTTTGATTTCTGTTTCATTTTTTGTTTTCAGGTGGTGGGGACTGATTCATCTTTTGATTTTAGTCTTTGTGCAAAATTAAAAAAAAAGCTATGATTTCTGAAACAAGAAAGATGTTAAAAAGCTTTGTAATTTATTTTTTTAAGAAAAGTAAGAATGAAAAGTTTTTAAATTCCTAGATGTGATATATATATATATATATGTGTGTGTGTGTGTGTGTGTGTGTGTGTACTAAAATATAGGAATATATGAATGTACAAACTATATACCTATAGACTGGCATTGTAGAAATATATATATATATATATACACACACCAACACTATATACATAGGCAGGAATTATCTATATACATACACACACCAACAATATATACATAGACAGGCATGATGTATATATATGTACACACATCAACAATACATACATAGACGGGCATGGTATATATATATATATATACTTTGATTCCTTTTTCAGAATTCATCATGTTCAGTTATGGCAAAAAGTTATGAAGTTTCCATTTACTTAGAAATTTTACCTTGCAGATAATCTATATAAAAGCTAAATATTTCCACTATCAAACATACATACACACACCAATATGTATGTATGTATATATATATATATATATATACACACACACATAGAAGCACATCTAGATGTATACTAGATTTTCAGTCAGACTTAAGAATTATCTACCTTTTATATTTGTGTTTTATGGATAGTATGAGGGAAATTCCTTGAGGTTTTCTAAAACTTGACAAAATTCTTTAAAAAAATGTAGGTAAGTGAAAGTAATGAATGCACATCACCTGGCAGCCTGAAATAAAGAACTTTGAAGGAAAAGGAAATAGTTACAACATTAACCGTTTATAGAAATGCTACAATAAAAATACATATTAACCTTACACATTCACACTTTGTGAAAAACTACCTACTCAGAAGAGAAAAAAATGGCTTCAAGCTGGTCACCATTCTTGCTTAGACTTTTTCTTTATTGTTCTTCATTCATTTTCTCTTATACTCTTCTATACATCTTTTCTTTTCCCTTCTTTTTCTCCAACTGTTTATTCAGTTCCTTCTTTTTTTCTTTAATCCTTTCCTTCCTTTCGATATTTTCCTCTTCAATTCATAACTTGTCCATTTATTACCCGTCTTCTACCTTCCTTATTTCTTTATTCGTGTTTTTCCTTTTCTTTTCTTTCCATTTCTTTCAATCTCTTTACTCTCCCTCTATTTATTTCTTCTTTTCTCCCTCATTCTTTTCTTATTTCTCTCTATACTTATCTTTTAATCTCTTTCTTCTCCCCTTTTTGTTTTTTTCCTATCTCCCTCATTCTTTTCAATCTATTTCCCCTCCTATAATTTTTTGTTACTTCTTTCTCTCATTCTTTATATCCATCCTTTCTCCTCACTTAGCTATTTCTTTTTTATCTATCCTTATTTTTCTGTCTTTTTTTCTTCTTTTCTCTCTCTGTCAGGGTTACATATATTCCCCTGTTTTCCAGTTCCAATGACTTTGTTTTTTTTTTTTCTTCTCTTCTCATTTAACCTTACTTGTGGGCTAAAGTTGGAACCCCACAATCAGATTAGCTTTGATATGATAACTGATGACGTGTATATAGCAAGGAGGAAGGTGTTCACAAAATTTATCTCTTCTCAACTTTAAACACAGCCCAGATAACCGATGTGTCTTTTTCTTGTCAGTTGAATCCTTCTATTCTCTTTGTCTCTTCTCCCTTAACAGAGTCAGCCAGAAAAATTCTCCATTCACCAGATTTGTGCCACCTACCCTCATAGACATTGCTATGCAAGAAACAGAAAATGGTAAAGAAGACGATTAGAACCCTAAGTGAACTTGACGGACAGTGCCAAATCAATTATAGTGGACAGTTCTTGGAGACAAATCTCTGACTTTGCCTCATGAAACTTAGAGACTTATAATAAGTTAATGAATATAAGGATGTTTTTTGATATATGTGCACAAAGACATGAAGATTTCTCAAAATGTTTTCATATTTATGTTTGTATATTCTAATGTAAGTAAACAAATATATATATGCTTGTAAATATATGTATAAGATTACTTGTGTGTATATTTATATATATATATATATATATATATATATATATATGCATACACACTCAGAACTATATAAGCTAATAATTTTGTCCACACATAGAATACTAAGCTTGGTAATTAATTTGATAAAACAAAAAAAACAGTTGAGATGATTTTCCACAATTTGATCTGACAGGATAATATTTATGTTTATGAAAAAGATTTGTTCAGTTAATGATAATCATACCATACAGAAATACAACATTGTTAAAAAGTAAAAGGCTGATTTTCAGAAAAAGATTACTTTAGTCCATAGATTTCTTTAATAATAAAATGGTGGAAATGGGAATGAAAAGGTTTCTTCCATCTATAGTTTTCTTTAACAATAAAAACCTTAAAAATGGCAAAAAAGGGAATGTTTTTTAAATGCACGCAATAATGACTAAGCAAATAGAATCGCCTGTCAAAGCCGGTTCAGATGTGGTACAAAGGAAGTATGCTTCAAGGAAAATAAAATGTCTAGAAATAAGACATTGATAAAAAAACAATATGTAGTTTCTCTTGAGATATGAGTGAATGGTTTTTAAAAGTCCTGCTATGTAGTTTTAAGAAATGGCACTAAATTTGATAAACTAAAATGGTGGCCTATTTTTGGCCAATACTTATCATATGCAAAAGGCTTCAATGTAATAGTTAGCACTTGCAGTCAAACATCCTCTTCATATATTTTTGCCAACTGACTTTCAAATCTGTTTCTTTCATTCCCTATTTTTTATGTAGCCCCTATGCTAAATCTAATTGACTTATACCTCAGTTTTTAATCTTCTGGGTATACACATCTGATTTCACTTTGGTTTTACAGTATATCAACCCTTGTAGCTTATTTAATGTCAAATCCTGTTTTTATATGCATCATTTTTAAACAAATAGTTTATTGGTAACTTTATTTTTAAACAAGTTGTAAAAGGTCATTTCTTTGAGCGCAGATAAATGGTTTGAAGTATTCCTAGCCATTCTATTTGATATCAATTATTTGTTTGCACAGTTAAATGCTTTCAAATACTGCTCTCTCTTTGACAAGTAATTCTACTTATCAAGTATTCTTAAGTAGTTTAAATAATTTGCACACATGGTTGGTTGGTTGGTTGTTTTGTTTAACAGTGTATTAACCCTTTTCAGGTCATTTAACACCGAATAAAATTTCAAACAATTCAGTTTGGTATAAGTATAGTTTTTGCTTACAAACTGTTAAACATCAAAACAGTTCTATTTCGAACAATTCAGTTTAGCATAAGTACGCAGTTTCAATGTGAAAAACAGTTCTGTTTCAAGCAAGACCCTATCAGATGCTACCACTCCGAGCCAGAGTGGACCTAGGAGTGATGGCAATGATGGGGTGCTTCACATTCCTCAGAGCTCCAGCATTACTGGAACCTCACCATCAGATTGTTTAGTGTCATATTCAGGATGCTCATTGGGGGATTCTTACCCTTCTGCCGAGAAGCAGTCGGTGTATTCTACAGCCCCAGCCTACTGGGCAACACATACACACGGTTGTATAGTTTCAAATAACTAATAATAATAATCCTGAAAGAATGGTTGAACAATTCTATTTGACTGATAGATGGGATACTGACAGGTACAATCAGTCTGAGTTAGAGTAGACCTGAGAGTAATGGCAACAAAGAAGTATTCTACATTCCCAAAAGCTCCCAAACTGGAGCCTCACAATCAGATGCAGTTTAGTGTCATAAACAGGACACTCATAGGTGGGGGTCTTATCCTTCAACAGTGCAGATTTCACTTTGTACTTAATCACAGTATTCACAAAGATCAATTCTTGAAAATGCTGAAACTTTTGTAGTCACTACCTTCTTATATCCTAGTAGATAACTTTAGAAAATATAATTTTTTAGAAAATTTAAAAATGAATAAAGGTCATCTTCAAGTCTCTATCATTTTTTTATGCTTGCTTATAACAAAGAATGTTTTATTTGCTTCATTATTGAAGTTCTGAGTGTTTTACATTCACCATGGTTTATCTAAGTATAAAAGTCTCTGAAGTATTCATTTTATAACAAGCCATCCTTCATTGAAATAAAGCACTTGACAAGTAATAAAATCAAATTCTTCAAGCTTGAAATTAATTTTTTGATAAGTAATAACAAAATTGGACTCATTTCCTTAGGGACATTACCGTGCATTCTTTAAAATAAAACTTCCTAACTGCATAATTTGTAGGATATTCATGTTTTAAGTTTTCAAGACTTTTTTCCTTGCCCCATGAAATATTATTGAAATTCTGGGATTTCTTTTTCATAATAAACTTTCTCCATACATCACTTAAGCTCTATTTCTTCATCTTGACATTTAGTTCTCTCATTTAAGCATAGAAAGGTTTTTTAAAGCACTGATCAATTTTTATTTGATGTTATTTATGATCCAGAGTAATTTTTACTTTGTATATCTATTTGTAAGTTACTTAGGAAAGTTTGATAGGTCTGAATAGAGTGACAGTCATTACATATTGATTGATTCTTTTCTCATATTTGTTTTTATGTAGAGATAGATATTATCATGGACACATTTCAGCTAAAAACTTAGTCGAGAGTAACCTGAAGGCTTCCTTTTCAATAGCTACTACACAAAGTGTAGAGGAGGGTGCTACTCCTTTCTTTTGATTGCTCCACTTACCCTTAGAGTGTTCACCAATGGGCCGGGAGACCTGGGTTCAATCCCAGGTCGCGGCATACCAAAGACTTTAAAAATGGTACTTGATACCTCCTTGCTTTAACACTCAGCAATATAAGGTACGTATCAGGGGTAAAGTGGAGCAATCCAGGGAAATGTGTAGCACCCTCTCCTACACCTCAGTGTAGAAGCTAATGAAAAAGAAGCTTTCTGGTCGCTCTTGACTACGGTTGCCAACTTTACTACTTACATTGAGTTAAGCAAGGAGGCATCAATTACCATTTTTTGAATCTTTTGTATGACTCGACCTGGGATTGAACCCCAGTCTTTGAGTCCATAGGCAAACTAACCATTATGCCAGTACATGCTGCCAACCAAGCCTCTGTCAGATGATGACCAAAGTTAGGCATGGTTTTGGTGCCAGAGTGCACCAGTTACATATCACAATATCACGAGACTTTGTTGGTTTTCCATCTAATGGGAATGCCATATCAAGATGCAGGCATGTCATATAATCATTTCTTATGTTCACAACTTTCCAGTAATGAAGTATGAATCCCCTTGTACTAGGTTTAATTGTACCACTACTGTTCTTCTACAAGGATGACTTTGGCATTAAATAATCCATGTAGGTTGATATGCCATTAAAACAAACCAATAATGAATTGTTAACTCAATGATATAAGACTTGTATTAACTCAAAATATATGTTATTACACTAAAGAAGAAGGAATTGTTAATTCAGTAATATTAATTTGAATTGCATGCCAAGATTATAATGTCATTGGAAAGTCAAAATAATGTTCTACATCATTTAAACAACTCACTTTTTAAACTGGTAACCCATACAGATAACTAAAAGAATCCTTTAAACTGTAAGAAAATCTGGACTCAGAATGGATCTACAATCTCAGTATAAGATTTACACAGGCAACCAATTTTATTGAGATAACTCTGCATTGTTTACTGATGTGATGATGTTATTTTAACCCCATATCATGTAAGCTTATTCCATTTCTTGATAGTGTTTTAATGATTGCAGTGTCATCCATACTTTCCCAGCAGTTTTTCATAAACAATATTATATGCACAGATTATATATATGTATATATGGGAACTCAGCTGATTTCCATACTAAAAAAAGTGTTAATTTTTGTACAAAAAATAGACTCCAGTAGCTGAAATTTTTGTGTCTGCATTTAGTATTTATTGACCAATCAGTGCATTTGAATTAGTTTTTATATTTCAAGATAATATCAACTTGCCATAGAAAATTTGAAGGATCAAACCCCAAAATAATTTAATAAATCTTTTCCCTTCAAGAATGTTAAAAATATAATTTTTTAGCTAATTAAAATCATAGATGAATCATCAACTTCTTTTTTTATCTAATTTCAAGCCTACCTCAAAGTTATGAATAAGTAAAGAAATAAATATTTCTTCAGTTTGTATGAATTATTTTATACTTACTCAACCTTTTGATTTATTTCTTGCGAGTGAAAATCTACATTCTTTTCTTTGAAGTAGGAATTTTATTTCAACTTCATTCAAATTTTCTTAAAATTGAACAAATATGTTTGTTTATATTTTTTTAGCATTAAAAATGTTAGCAGCAGATGCACACACATTAAGGCATAAATACATTCTCTGTCTACATAGTGACATTCTAACACAAAATCTATTACACACTCAAAATTTATCAACTCAAACTTAGACCACAAAAACTACTAGATTGAATATATCATTTTTTTCTTATAACATTGGCAAATATTAACACTCTAAGATTATCTTTTCTTACAAAAGTAGATTTTGTAACTTGTGGAGGTGGAATGTATTTAGTTATTTAAGTGGATATGCATGTGAATGAGTTTTCATCCTTATTTTACGGATATTGCTCTCAATATTATTTACAACACAAATTTTCATAATCGCGTAAAAGAAATGGAATAGAACACAACGAACATTAAACAACAAACAATTTAATATACATAAAACAGAATGTGAAAACAAATTAAAAACATGATGAGTAAATGGCCTTTTCGAAAAGTTTAGCAAGTTAGAAGAAAATAAATTTGTTTACATGTGTGTGTATGTTTAGATGTTAACAGAGTCTGTAAATAAGTAGTTCTTACTTACATTAAGTTCATATCGTGTTTTATGATTGTGGCGACAGTGTGTCACATTGATGAAAGAAGGTTTGCCGGGTTTTTCTTTTGAACATGATTCGCGGCCATCTGTAGCTAGGTCATGAACTTTGGCTGTGGAAGAAAAGGAATTTGCCTGACTGAGTATCAGCTTCTGCTTTACTGACTTAGTGACTGTGTGTTACTTATACTGTAATAGTGGATCAAAGAATTGTCCTAGAATTTTGGCACGTAGTCATTTATTGACCAATCAGATTTGTATTTTACTACTTTATTTTCAAGCCTAAATATTTTCTGTTAGTTGACCTCCGATCCTATTTTTCTAGAATGTTCTTATTGTATGTTTTTAGCTGATTGGTTGAAAAATATAAAAATGTAACTTAAATGCTAATGCAGTTTTGATCCTAAATTTCTAGAATTTTCTTAAGTATGTTTTTATTGCTTATTTTAAGACTAGAAAAAATGTGTATCCCATAAACTTCTGTTTTTTAGCAAAATTTTCATTTATTTTAAAGAAATAAAAATTTACAAATTTGTAGATCAAAACTTGATTCAATCATTCACATCTTTTTTCACAACAATTATATCTGATGTCTTTCAGCATTGATTAATTAAGTCAAATTAACTACATCAGTGGTGAAGGCTTGTGTAGAACAATTTTTGGATGAGCTTAAAGCAGTATCATCAGTGTGCCACAGATTCTATGTACATCACTCTTCAGATACCTATCTTGCCCAGTCAGCTAGGGCTGAAGGATACACCGACTGCACCTCTGCAGAGGAGTAAAACCCTCCCCTAATGAGTGTCCTGGATATGACACCAAACAATCTGATGGTGAGGTTCCAGTAATACTGGAGCTTTGAGGAATGTGAAGCACCCCATCATTGCCATTGCTCCCAGGTTCACTCTGGCCTGGAGTGGTAGCACCTGATAGGGTCCTATCTATGGGTTAAATAGAACTAAAATACGTACTTATGCTAAACTGAATTACTTGAAGTAGAACTGTTTTGATATTTAAACTGCGTACTTATGTTAAACTGGATTGCTCGAAATAGGACTATTTTAACATGTAAACTGCATACTTATGCTAAATTGAACTGTTTGACTAAACTGAATAGCTTGAAATAGAAAGGTTTTTGACGATTAAACTGTACTTACATTTAAACTGCATGCTTATGCTAAACTGAATTGTTTAATACAGAACTATTTTGACATTTAACCATGTGTAAAGAAAATCTATACTTATACTCAACTGAATTGGCTGAATTAGAACTGTTTGACTAAACTAAATAGCTTGAAATAGATATGTTTTTGACAATTAAACTGTGTACTCATGCTAAACTGAATTGTTTGAAATAGAACTGTTCATTTGTATAAAAATGGATTTGGCATTGAATAACCTAGAAAGGTTGATATGCAATAAAACCCAAACAAACCAAACCAAATCAGATACCTATCATTATTATTACTACCCACTTAAAGATGACCTTTGGCGATTATTTAGTCTTAACTCATCAAATCCTATTTATAGAATATATACTATAATTAAATGCAAATAGATAAAGGAAATTACTCTATAATTAACATTTGATACAACTCCTACACACAGATACTGCAGTGTTGGCTTTCCAGCAAAAACCTTCCATTCATCAGTTTTGTATAAACACTTGGTGTCATCTAGACAACTCACTAAGAGTAATAATTGATAAGGAAAGTCAAGGGAAATTATGGTGTCGATATGCCTTGAATGATGAGAAAGAATAGTTATCTCTCTAGAGAAAGTATGAAGGCTGATCTTACACCATTATTAAGATGACAATTAGACTTGAAATTATTTCTCTCACAACATTTTAATACTATTGTGTAAACAAACAAATCATGCTACAATGAGCTCTTTTTACAGCATTACAGCAATGTAAAAACATTGAAAAATCGAATCATTATAATAACAGTGATAAGAATTGATCAGTCCAACAAATAATCTCTTTTGATCTGATACTGTTGCACTTTGTTGTATTAAATGAACAACCCACAAGACAAGAAAACAAACCAAGCATTTCATAGCACAATAAAACGAGCTAATTCATGAGCAAGGAAGAACCAATAAAAATACACAAGGAGAAATTTTTTTCCCCAGACAGAAAAAATACAATCATTAGTTGTTCTTTATTTGATACAACCAAAGCTTAACACTGGTGCTGACTAATAATAAACCAATCGAGTTATGTACAACAAAAGGACTCTCCAAAAAGTCTTTCCACTGCATTCAAGTCAATTTTATATCCAAGACCACACAACACAATAAACATGGTATAATATATCTTCTAACCAGATATATGAAAAATAAAAGTTGAACAGAATTTATCCAGTCAGATATTTTTAATACCATTTTTTTTCTTTCATTATTTACTTAATTTATAATAATTATTTTTGTATTGGTGTATATATATATATATATATATATAGCATGTAAAGAGTCATCTGACGAGACGGAGAGTATAGGAATAATATTCTCCGCCGAAATAAATTTATTTTGACGACTTAACCGATTTTGAGTCTCCATTAAATTGTACTATATATATATATATATATATGGTGTGTCCTGAAAAATATGCTAGGATAAACAAATAATACTAGTATGGTAATAGATGAAAATTAATCATTTTTATTAATTTAACAAATAAATAAGTAACATGAAATATTATCTTTACTTTGTATTTTAATACATTACACATCAATTATCCAGTTGTATATGTCAATTCAATACCTACTCATATTAATTACAGGTAGAATTAAAGATTAAATGCATCACATTACCTTCAAAATGTCAACTGAATTTTTTGGAGTGTTTTTGTTTACAATTAATATTTGAGCGTTACTCAAAATTTTATACCCAGTGAAATTGGTTTCACTTCTATGAAAAGAAAAATTGATCATGGGAAATATAGTCAGTATACATGGCTGCTGTGACATAATTATCATCATAGGAAGTGAACTCAGCTTCCCAAGTTAAAACCTTGGATGAGGACGTTTGAATTTCAAATAACACTAATACACTTTGAAAAGGTATTAACTGTTCTCCATCCAGCTATGGGTAAATAATAGGGCAGATTGGACTCTTTAACTTTGGTATGGAAACCAATCTAAGAGAAAGAATATACTGAATTCAAACCAGCAGTAAATCTGAAGAGGGATGGGCTCTGGCCAGGCGATTCCTGTTCAAGACATACAACATGAGTAATGCCCCCTTGACCAAACTAGGTTATTGGACCCGTTAATGAATTAGCAAAAGAAAAAAAATTCATTCAATACGGTTTATTTATTTTTATATATTTTTTCCCTTGTGATTAATCTAAAGGTAGATGGTACAAAAGAAAATTATTCTGATGACTTGGTTCATTTGTAGGTGTGTGTGTGTGTATATATATATATATAGTATTATTTGCTCCAGTTAAACCAGAGTTGGCAGTAATTCCATCAGGATGGAAATAAATTTAGAATCCTAATGTGACCGGTTTGTTGTTTTTTCTTAATGAATATATATATATATATATATATATAGACAGAAATTTTCATTTATTCCTGCTTCCACATCCACACTAATATTAAAATGGCTTAAATTATGTTACATCATTAACACACATGATCAATATATCGTGTGTAGAAGAAGGAAGTTACTTACCAAGTAACAGAAACTCACCAAAAAGTGAGCGGATAGAAAACGCTCCTTTAGCCATTCTTATTTCCACCGGAGAGAATGTGCACCGTTTCAGGGCCTTCCTCTCCGATGGTTTTATTTGCACATCGCCCCCCCCCCCTCACTCACTGACATGAGGCCCCATTAAAGCATCCTGTCAAATCTACATCTAATGGCGAAATGTAAAAATTTTCAAATTTGTTTGCGTGATTAGAATATTGTTGCACATTCGCGAGCTGGTGATGCTATGATGTGTTTATTTTGAAATGTTCCACGGGATGTTTCTTTTATTCCATATCCACATTGAACAGTTTTCAGTTATTTCTGTAAGACGTTTCATAAGGTGTGTATGTATGTACTAACAAATGGCATATCTAATTTACACAATGATTTTGAAAAGCAGGTTTTAATAAATACCTATCTTGTGTTCCCCATTTATAATTTTATTGTCTGTAACTTTTATTAAACAGCCAAAAAGTTATTTTGATTTTATCAATTTTTTATTAAGGGGGTGCAAATTGTGATGGACATGAATGTTTCAGCTTTTTCATTGCCTTTGAAAAATATTCTGTCGGAACAAATACATGCAGCAGTAAACAGTTACCAAATGAGAAATTAAGAACCAATTGTTTGGTGCCAACTATAATGAAAACACCCACACATACATGATAATGGTCTTCACTTTCATATAGCATCACTCAGGTTCTGTTGAGCGGGTAGGCTATTTGTATACAACAGTCATTTTTTTGTTTGTTTTTATATGATTACAAATTGAAACTTTATCTTGATAAAATGTTGCAGCAAAGTGCAGGTATTATAATTAGTATATTTATATATATGTTGGATCATTGGCTTAATGAATAGAGTGTTCTCCAATGGTCTGTGAGACCAGGATTCAGTCCCAGGTTGAGTCATACCAAAGACTCAAAAAATGGTACTTGATGCCTCCTTGCTTAACACTCAGTATTATAAGGTATGGATCAAGGATAAAGATGAACAATCCAGGGAATAAAGTACCGCCTTCCCCTACTCCTCAGTGTAGTAGCTATTGAAAATGGAACCTTTGGGTCACCCTCAACAAAGGTCGCCAACCTTACTATATATATATATATATATATATATATATGTGTGTGTGTGTGTGTAAGACTTTCTTTTTGTTGGAATGTGTATGTATATACATATAACCAGCCTATTGGGCTAGTGGGTAGAGTGTTTACCAATGGCCCAGGTAACTGGGGTTCAATCCAAGGTCGAGTCATACCAAAAACTCAAAAAAATTGTACTTGATGCTGCTTTGCTTAACACTCAACATTAAAAGGTAAAGATCAAAACTTAGTTTGCATTCTAGTCATGGTTAGAAAAAGCCATGGTTTTAGTCTTCCATGTTTTATTATTCCTTTCTAGCTGGGTAGATGAAAAAGAAATCAGGGCATAATAGTGAGTGGGTGAAAGAGAAACAATCAGAGAAAAGCAAAAATATTTTTGCTTGTGTTCTTGCTATGCTCAAAAAAAGGCCATAGCTTTTGTATTCCTTTTTTTGTTATCCTCTTCAAACTAAGTGCATGACAAAGAGAGACACAATAATAAAGTGGTTGGGTTTCAGAGAGAAAGCTATGTAAAAGCAGAAATTCTTTTGTTTGCTTTCCAGCCTTATTAAGCCAGCAGTTACTCTCGACTGAAGTGATGCTGCTTTTATTGCCTTGTGCTGCTGAAAGCAAAGACTTACCTATTCAAAAGACTCATAAATAAAAAAAAGTGTATTATTCAATTCTGAACAACAGTTTGGATAAGGTTATTTGTTAATGTTGAGCAAAGATTTAAAACAATGGGAGAGTTTAGATTTGTTCAATTGTTAAATCTTAAGCTTTTTCATGCTTACAGAAAAAAACTTTCCGATGAAGGCATTTTCAACTTTGGATGTATATATAGACATGTCAGATTTAGATGGATTGAAATGCAACCTAAAATCAATCTGTGCTGTAGATTTTCCAAAACAAGTGCCAAGCAGCCAAGAAATCACAGAGATAATATGCAAACTTGAACTAAACCAAGCTCTGGCAGAAGTAATCAAATTACAATGTCTGATTCTGACCATACCTGTCACATACGTTTCCTGTGAAAGAGTGTCTTCTTTACTAAAGCTTATAAATAATTATCTGAGGTGTTCCCAAAGTGAAGAATGATTGAATAATTTGGTTTTCATTTCCCTGAATAAAGACCTTCTGAAGAAGAAGGTTGAGTGTAGTGCTGATACTTTTTACAACAAGGTTATCAATGAATTTACCAAAAAGAAATAAAGTATTGAATTGATTTACAAATATGTTTTAATAACTCATTATTTGTAGATTTTTTTTATTTTCTCTCATAATTAATTGCATTCACTATTGTAACTATAGTTTTACTAATGTGGTGTGAGACATCAGGTCAAATGGAGATGGGTATCAAGTTTGAAATGGGACCCGTTGGTAGAAGTGTATTTTCTCACATAAAATTTGATCCCATCACATTTACAAATAGAGGCAAGGGTAAATAATTTTCTAGGAGTGCAGAGTCAGGCTTTCATTTTTCCTCTCTGCCTTGGCAATTTGCCTGCATCATGGACTGCATACCCTGGTTTCCACTGGTATATACATCCACACTATCTGTAGTATCTGTCTTTTGCTGCAACATTTCATATATATATATATATATATATATATATATTCATTCACAAGTAAACCAAGTCAATTATTACTAACACATTTTTTTTTTAGGCTATAGATTGATTAATTTATCTATATAATGTAAAATCAATTCCACAGTTTCTACTTATTCCGAAAAAAGAAAATTATTTTCTATGAAAAAAAAAACAGTTGTTATGAAGACTATTTTCTTAGATATATCCTAAAATTTAGTGATTGTAATTAAATCAAACCTAGATGAGCTTCTTTTATTCATAAAAATTAAATATAAATCAATAGAATATTTCTTAGATATATTTTATATCTTTCATAAAAGCCAGATATTTCAGTCACATCTGATATTAATTATAAAAATGTAGTGATCATTCAGAGTCTTTCTTTTGACAGAATCATGGGGGAGAGGTTTTAACAAACATATTAGCACATTGGAGTAAATTTTAAATGTGTTTTATCCTTCATGTTTTTCTAAGCTCAGACACAAGGAATTTCAGGTTCAAAGTGTTTAAGAATTATAAAATTTTAAAGATCCTTTTAGACTTGTCAAAATAATACTATCACAAAAATCCTTTTGTATGTGTTTATTTATATATAGTGAAATGAACACATCACAATTAAAAATATTTTTGCTTAAATCAAAAAAAGTGCTCAAATACTATCCAGCAGAGCAGAATAAAACCTAAAATGAATATTTTCTCATATCCTCATGTTATTTGCATGACTGTAAGTTTCATTTATTAGTAAAAAATACAATTTACAGATGAAACATGCTTGAAATTATATATATATATATATTTTTTTTTTTTAAATGAGTAGGTCCATGAAGACATTTGTATTTTTTTTGGAATTTATTTATCTATTTTGTTCTTACATACATATATGTTTCCAGCTTATTGTTTTCATCAGAGAACATATATGGCACAAAGCCTTGTTAATGGGGTACTCAGTGAAACTTGAACTCACTCATGTTTGCAGTTTGAATGGTTTTCTGTTGGTTATGGGTTTATTATATAGAGGTCATTCCCTTCTTTTTCTTAGAGTGTGTTTATCTTATTCTATTTTACCCCCAATCGGTCTTTGATATGTTTTTGTCATCGTATGTGTGTGTTGGAGTGGTTTCGGATTTCACTTAGTTAATTTTTTTTCTTCTGTGTGAGTGGGTGTCTTGAGATTTTATGTAATAACAATATATATATATATATATATATATGTGTGTGTGTGTGTGTGTGTGTGTGTGTGTGTAATTATATCGGTGGATAACTGGGAAATGACATATCCTACTGGAAGAATATTTCATTTATATCTATCGAACAATTTGAAATGAACAAAAACACAAAACCCCTCAAAACTGAAATGTGTAGCCTATAAAGGTGAAGATGAATATGCAGTTTTGATATAGTCTGAATAAATTGGATCTTACCAGCTAAATATATGGGGGAGCCTGTGTTTCTAAAAGATAAGTCAGTTATCTGAGATCAAAAAAATCCACCCAAACCATAGCTTACCATTTGCTGAATGATACAAAATATCCCAAAACAGCCAGAAACCTAAAATGCCTCTTAAAGTACATAAGAGAAAAAAAAACAACATCCTGCTCCCAACTCATTTGCTTGCTCAATTTGCAACAAGGTTTTTATGTCTTTCTGGACTTAAAAGTCACTTTAGAGTGCACAACTGCTCAAATCTATGCTTTTAATCTTTTACCTGACAACTAAGAAGTTGTCTTACTTGAATGTAAGTTGACAGCCAGGGTGTATATTGATAAGCATAAATATACATATGTCTACTTATAAAACCTGCAATCTATATATTTTTGTTGTTTCAAATTGAACTAGAAATTGCTTGATTCTCTTGGACCATTTTAAGTGTATTGCTCTAATGAATATCTCACTATGTTGTGCCCTTTTTGCTGTGCTGTATCAAATACAAATAATGAAAATTTTAGTATTATATGTGTGTATATATATATATATATATATATATATATATTAAGGACTTAGTTGTTGCATATTAATTTTTCTCTTAATATATATGTACTTTTTAAAACAGTAAATTATTACTAAATACAAAATTCTTTCAAATCACTGTCTGAGAAGTATCTATTTAAGTGTCAGCTCCTAAGATCTGATTGGAAGATAATTGTTCATACATTCTAAGATGCATCTAACATATTGCATTATTCTAAAGTTCATTTGCTTTATTCTTTCTTTCTCCTTTCCAATTTTCTAATGTATTCATTCTTTTTTCACCTTTCTATTTGCTTTTTTTTTTACTAAAAATAACATTTTCTCTCTGCCATATAAGTATTTCTTTTTATTTGTTGGTTTACTGTCAGCTAATCAATGTAATAAAAATTCTTTTCTTTTTCTACATTAATAATCTATTTAAATGTATTAAAGTAATTATCTTAAAAACCTCACTGTCATTTTTAACTAAAAATTATATTTAAAATTCTTTTTTAAGCAATGTTTTTTATTTTGTTTTTCACTTAACCCAAACCAGTTTTACAATTTTTTCTTTTCTTTTATAAAAGATGCAAAAATTATTTGAACCATTTTTTTCATTATTGTTTTATTTATTAAAGAAAATGTTGTATTTTCTATAACTAATTTCATGCAACAGAACTCTGACTGATAAATATTCAAAAGCTACAAAAAGGTGAAAGTATTGTTTTAAATCAAGGCATCCTCCATTATTCTCAATATGAATCAGGTGGATAGTTGACCTTATAATTTTTACTTACATTATTGCCTATTCAACTCAAGAACTGAATTAAAAAAAAGAATCTCTTTTGCATGGATATAAATGATTTTTTTTTTCAATTATATTCAATAAAACTTTCAGTATTTGTTCCTTGATTACTGAATTTATTTATGAAATAATTTCTCTTTTTTTTTTTTTTTTTTTACATAAGAATCTACTATATCTAATATTACATTTTTTATGGGTATAAATCTTAGATCCAGTTCAATTTCATTATGAATTGTGAATGTTCAATTCATGACAGTGAATGTAACTATCCCACTATTGGAGAGGACAACAAGAAAGATCTTATAGGATACTAGTCCTCTACTTTACCATTAGGCTATACTAGAAAGTATTCACAATGTAATTTCTACTCACTTAGTTTGTTCTTGAGTGATCCCAGTAATGCAAAAGTTTTTTTGAGATTTTTCTAACATTGTTTGCAAATAGTACAATATTTCAGCTTATTTTTTAGACTAAATATACAACTTCATTTGTTCAGATTTTGAGTTTTACCAAGTTTGATCTTCATCAAACAATTTAGGCATAAGTTAAAAGAAAAAAATCAACAAAAACAAATGACAGTTATCTACCTTGAACAAATTTATTCATCAGATCCTATCAAACAGAGATCAGAATGATTTCTTTAAATCCAAATTACCCTCTCAATTACAATCAAAATTATTGTTGATTAATCAATACCTAATCAATGATTTAAAGGTTCATTTAGGAATGGTAGATTAATGGAGAAAATAAATTGTAATGAAACAGCGTTAATTGAATTTTTTGTCATTTTAAACATCTTTATCACTCTTGCTTTCAATAAACTTTGCATGGTAGTAGCAGTCTTTTTTCAAATATCAAATCCAAATTACAAAGCCATAAGATTGAAAAAACATCATAAAGAGAAGTTTGCATAACATTCACTATAGTTTTGATATTTACACTGTTATTTTTAAAACCCATATTAACCAGTAGGCTTCATTAACATCCAAGTAACAACTAGTCTTTTTAGCTCTCGAGCCAATTTCAATAGTGTTATAACTTGGATGGTTTCAGTCCTTTCTCAGATCCTTTGTCTTTTTCCTGGTTCTTTGAGATTATTCCAACAGCTCTGATTGTGACAGATGTCATTGTCACTTGCATGTTTCAAAGTTTTCCCTGGTCTTTAATTTTGTTGACTAGTATTTTCTTTCATCTTTAATTTGTAGATGCTTTCTTTTTAATTGCAATTAATTTAGATCAACAGTGCAGATCAGAAATAGGAAAGGCCAAGGCCTTGTGAGATTTGAATTCATGTCCTCTTTGCTTCCGGGAAATAATAATAATAATAATAATAGTTAACAATGTTTCATCTAAAAGTAAAAATTCCTTAATATCTTAAGCTTTTTCATAGTAGGACTAGAGTTACCTCCCTGTAGACGGAAGTTTTGGAATAAAAGACAGAGGGGGCCCTCCTAAGATGGCTACCTCTGTATTATTACACATGTGTCCTTGTCTCCTAATTTAACTTATTACTAAAGTATGCTATTACTACAAACAAATGCTATTACAAGCTTATTGATATGCTTGGTACTAAGAAAAATATTTAGTTGAGTCTCCATTCAACAAGGACCAAGATTAGCTTTAATATATTCATGATATACTAACAATGAACATAATTGAAGGAAAGATAAATGCATTAGTACATATAAGAACATTTAACTTTTTATGTAGATTGTAATGAAAATAAAGGTTGTCTTAACCAAAGACTTTCTTCAAACAAAATCAGTTACATACTACACAAAGAAAACTGCGGGATGAATGATTCATTGTTGACTGCTGTGGTACGGGTGACTGAACTCTATCCATTATTTAAAATGAAGTGTATCAATAAAAGGAGAAATATGAATGCAGCATACATAATGTGCATACCAATAGTATTAAGAAGAAAGAATACTTACATGTTGTTCTATGAACAAGCAGTATGTGAAAGAAGTACAAAAAAGGGAAAAAAGCTTACTTGATGAATAAAGTAAATTTATCACCTAGCTTTACCATTCCCTAGTAGGATCTAAGACACATCTATCCAGTTCAAAGAACAGAAGCAAAAGAAATTGAGAACGGGTTTTAAAACTGTCAGATGATACTCAATGAGACAACCAATGAACATACCAATTCTCTAAGGGAGATAATTACTTATTGTCTTACTCAACAAGTTACTATTGAAATTGCTTCTGGATTGAAAGAAACTGAAACACCATCAGCAAATTTAGTTTAATTTGTTAACAAGCTGGAAGCAATATCATAGGAATTAACAATTTGGCTTTTCAAATTTGATTTTGGGGAAAAATCTTAGGAAAAGTGAACCCCAAACAAATAGTATTTCATCCCGATATCCTTTGATTTGCATTCCTACAATTGTTAAGAAAAAATACCTTTTAATTATACTATAATACTTCGCTTTATAAACAAATCCCACCCTGCCATTACCATGATAAAAAAGAATAAAAACATGTAGAAAACTATAAATTATTCTTTAAAAAAACTATATCTTTCCTTTCTACTTTATGCTGTTCCAATATATGTTCTTACATCAAGAAAATAAAAAAACACAAATCCAAAGTAGCAAATATAAAAAGACTATATAATCTAGTCTAGAGAGCTGTTGAAGTAGTTATATTGTCTTAACACCAATGATCACCCTTCAGCTCATAAATGTATATTCTCATAAATGTCTAAAATAATTTATTGTTGTCAAGAGTGATAAACTGCTATAATATTTTATAACTAATCAAAACTGGAGGACCTACTTTATTGTTCCCTATACTAATATTTTATAGATTATCAACAAAAGAGGGGTCTGACTTCACCATCCTATGACACCATAGCTGAAAAAAGGGGAGATAACTATACATTTCCTGTTTAACTCTTTCCAGATTATTTATTTCTCCATTTTACCAGTTTTAACCATTTCACTGCCTTTAACAACTATAGACAAATTACTAAAGCCCTGTGTGACCGTAGTTAAATACTATTGATAATTGAGATATTTTGGTGGAAATAGAAGTATTAATATGGAAGGATCTTTGGCAATAAGTTATTATGTTAAATTAAAAAGAAGGTAGGATTTTAAGATGTATATTTAACATAATGAAACCCTTAGAATTAGGTTTGGTCTGGAATTTTGATCTTCCAGGTGGGGAAAATGATTATATATTAAGCATTTCATGAACAGGTAATATTTTTAATCCTAGCAGAGTGGGCAAATTTGTAAAATAGCAGTAATGTTCAAACAAATCCATTAATCATCTATAAAAAGAAAACAAAACATGATAATTTGATCAGCAATTGTCAATATTAAATGAAATAATGACATTAAAATCAAAGGAATTTCTGTATATCAACACTGAATTGGTCAATGAGCAGTCTATAGGAAAATGCCTTACATTGAACAACTGCTAACAATAAAAATCTCATTCTGCCAGTGTACTATTGACGACAGAAATGTCGCTCTGCCAACAAAAGGTTTAAATGAAGAATGATGTAGGGAAGTAAAAATAACACAAAAATTATACAAGCTTTAGAATTTTCCAGTTTTTTATTTTTATAATTAAAGTGGTTTCCTATTGGATATTTAATTATGTTAGGTTAACAGTTGAAGGTGAGTAGCACAATTCTTAACACCCTACTCTGTGCATTTATAGGCAAATTTCATACTACATTCCACTGGTTGGTCCATACTTTCCACTTGCTGAGGCATTTTGCAGAGAAGATGCTCATTTTTATACTAAATTTGATTATTTTTGCTAAGATTTTCATATTGTTGCTATGGAAGTTCAATGAGGTAAACAATATCAGTCATTCCATAGTCAGCGAGTTCTGGAAGAAATTATATATGATTAAAATACAATATTTAGAGATATTAGTAGCTATGAACTTGATTTTGATCATTATGACTCAAATGGAGATGATACACATGCTGCTGCACATAATATTGGCAATATAGAACAAGGTAGAAAATTTGCTGATTTTTTTCGGGAAAGGTTCTTGCTATTATTTTAAAACCAGTTCTTACCATTTACAATTATTGTTACATTATAATATTACATATTCACAGTTATTATTGTAATATTTTATCGTAATTTAAGAGTGTTTGAGTTGGTGTTTTACTGTGGAAAAAAGATTAGGAATTGACAGACTCAAACAGAGGGAAAAAGAAACATTATCATGTTGAGAGAAGAAAACTTTATAAAGAAATTATAGGATAAAAAAGAGGTAAACAAAGGGGAGATAATTGTAGGGATTATCAGACTTTAAACAAAGGAGTTTAAAAGGTATTTTTCTTTAATTCACTTTTTCCTGGAAAATACTGCAACGAAAGTATTGAGGTAAAACAAAATTTATCTGATTCTGGTTGATTCTTTTTTGTTGTTCCAAGTTATTCATATAAAAATCATAAAATGAATTTTAAGGGTCTGCTATTTTGCCTATCTTGCAAACTATTGACAGTGAGTGTTATCATTCATTTGATGGTCTCTTAATATAAAGTTGAAGCAGTTCAATATATATTCTACAAATTATGATGAAACAATTTTTATTTAAATTATGCATAAATTTTCTCTGTCAAAATTTATATATATATATATACATGTATGTATATTTTTCCCCCCAGATATTTCTCTCACAGGGACAACCTTTGTGAATGTTGGTGACCCAGTTTTTCTGGTCTGCAATGTTTCGGGTGGAGATTACATCCCTGAAGACATTGATTGGTTCAAGGATGGAAATGAAATCAAATCTGACGCTGGCAGAGTGAAGATCACTAAACGACAGTCGGTGACAACCAGATCAATAACCAGTCAGCTGCTAATCAAACACAGTTATATGACTGATGCAGGCAACTATATCTGCCGTTCCAGTATGGATATCACAAGCTTGAGTGTACAGGTCCTTAATGGTAGGCATTATGTTTTTGTTTTGATAGCCAGAGGTGCCTAAGCTGGGTTCAAGGCCCTTTTTTTTCCCCCTCTCTCTTTCCCTCTCTGCTTCATCCTTTTTAATGCATTCTTCATTTTAAAAAAAGTTCTTTTGTAATAGCCTTCATATATCACAGAAACTATGATAGATCTACATCTTTCATTTTATAATTTGCCTTTTTCCTTTCAGGTTACTGATTGGTCATATTATACAAAATAATGACTATATGAAATTTACATTTTATCAACTCTTTTCTATTACTAGCTTATGATGTTATAAATGTGAACCCTTGTAATATGACAACTTATTATGACACAATTGTACATATCTATCTAACTCTTCTGCCATGAGCAGGATGCAATGCTTGGCCCATTTTTAAGCTGATCTAAACTCTGACTTTTCCTTTTTCTAGACTGGTTGTCATACCAAAGTTAAAGAATAAATTTAGGTTTGTTTGGATGGGCCTTTATGGCATATTGTAGGTTATTTAATGCCAAATCTTCTTTACACATATATATCAAATATATATATGATTTGTAAACATATTTTGTAGATAATGTTCTTATGAAAGCCTGAGATCTTTTTTGCCCACAGTTAAATAGTTTCAAGTATTGCTATAAAACAGTCACAATTTAACTTCAGTCATTTGTTTGTAGGCAGTGTATTCTATTTGACCCATAGATAGAACTCTACCAGGTGCCACCACTCCAGGTCAGAGTGGACCTGGGATTGATTGCAATTATGGTTTATTCTGCATTCCCCAAATCTCCAAGGCTCGAGCCATCAAATGGTTTAATGTCATATCCATGACACTTGTTGTGTGAGGAGGGGGAAGGGGTCTTACCCCGCTGTAGAGATGCAGTCAGTGTATTCTACAGCCTCAGCTGACTCGGCTATAAAATAGTTGTGTCTGCCCTACTATTTACCTATTGCAAAGAGGAGAATAGTTCAAATCATACTTATTCCTGAGGTATTAGCACTATTGGAAATGCAGACTGCTTTATTCATTATTTGAAACTGAGTTCATTTATTAAAATTATAACCTATATGCCACAAAGGCATTTATGTCATAAGTACACGACACCCAATGAGAATTAGATTCACTTATAAAAATCAGCTAAGCTAAATGCTTATCTACAACTACACAGTGATTTGCCCTTTAATTACCCTTTTAAATGGTGGATTCAAGGGATGTAACTCAATATTTTAGTCATCTCTCTTGAAACTTTGGTTTAGATTATTATAGAGAGAAAAAATAGATGAACAAGTACATGTTAAATTTTATTAGAGTAGATATTTGTTTATGTAGATATATTGGAATAATACATACAAGATGTGATCAAAAAGTACTGAGACTAAATCTTTAGATTTAAAAAAATATTTTGATAAAGAAGACATTGCAAAGCCAAGTAATTTATATAATTCCATCCTGACAAGTCAGCACTAATTTTAATTACTTTTTGTACTACAGGTTTTGATAAAACACAGCATTGTGCAAATGCAGCACTCTCCACACCTAACTTCTTGCAACTTCTAAACTGAAAGTTTATCAGTAATATTTGAAGATGAACTTTGAAAGAAATCTTTATACCATATCAAAAGAAGTTTCAGAGGTGCTTTGACCAATAGAAACTGACTGGAATAGGTGTGTTTTATGCCAAAGTGACTATTTTAAAGAAAATTAATGTTTCATTGTCAGTTTTTGTCATGATACTTTGAATACACCTTGCATGAATGTTATAACAATTGCAAATACTGTTGGCCAACGATGACAGAAGTTTTGGTATGACTACCTTAACTTCATTACATACTGCAATAAAACAATATCAAATAAGCATTTTAAAATGTTATTGTTTAACTTCACCAAATAATCATATTGTCATATCTACAGTAATTTAGGGTATTGATAAGAACAAAACAAAATAGATTAACTCAAAGATGGAATATTGTTCTCTCAGCTTTTTTTTTCTACTTTTGATAGGACACAAAACCAGTTGTGTGGACTTGGTTAAAAGGGTCATTTCCCGTCACTTTGGCCATTTTCCCATCACTAGAATATTGCCAATTTGTCCCTCTTATATCACTACTTTTTAAAAAGATGTTTAGATGAGTTGCATTCATTGGTTTCACCAATTCAAGATTTTCCTGTGAGAACTCAATTTGCTGCCTCTGGCAAGCCGCATTTATTCTTATTGGATGTTCCATTCCTAGAGCCTCTTTCCAAGAATATCTGCAACATGGATCAAACTTCCTCATGTATTTTTTCCTCTAACCTTGAAATTTTTCAATGTCTTATCTTATTTTTGTTGGAATTTCTGCTTTATTATCTTTTTGTAGAACTCCTGTGTTCCATCCTTACCTTTCATGTCATATTTTAACCCTTTGTGAATTGAGGACTTTATGTATTAAGTCTTCCTTTTAATCATTAATTTGTTGTATGTTAGGATATTTGTTATGCAAAAACAAATATCAACTTAAATTTCAAACAAGAATCCCCAAACAATCTTTTTCTATTTTTATCATTAATTTGGTCTAGTCCATCCTTGGAAACCCATAATGGTAAAAGACAGTCTATCTTGGAGTTCTAATGATAGTTAAAGTCAGAAACTATTCCTTGCTACTGGTACCATGTAACCCACTACAGCCTGTTGCATGTTACTTGGAGAGAGAGTCTGGACATCATGGAGTATCAGACATTACCTTGAGAAACATCATGAAGGATGATACATATCTCCATGATATTAAGTATACCTGAAGAATTAATTTATAAGTAAGTAAAGTTGGCAACCGTAGTCGAGGTTGACTCCACGTCTATCTTTTCCATAGCTACAACACCAAGATGTAGGGGAGGATGCTACTCCTTTCCCTGGATTGCTCCATTTTCCCTTGATCTGTATCTTATAATGCTGAGTATTAAGCAAGGAGGCATCAAGTACCATTTTTTGAGTCTTTGGTATGACTCGACCTGGGATTGAACCCAGGTCTCCAGGCTATTCATGAATGTCAAACAAGTTTATTTCTTTTGAAAAAATGCATAATATAGCTATGTGATTTGCTATATTAGTGGGTAGAGTGTTTGCCAATGGTCCAGGAGACTGGGGTTTAATTTCAGGTTAAGTCATACCAATGACTAAAAAAAATGGTACTTGATGCCTCCTTGCTTAACACTAAGCATTATATGGCATAAATGAAGGGTAAGTGGAGTAATCCAGGGAAAGTAGTAGCATCCTCCCCTGCATTTCAATGTAGTAGCAATTGAAAAAGGAGCCTTCAGGTTGCCCTTCTTAGTTGTATTTATAAAGAAAGAGTACCCAATATCAGTGATAGAGCATATGTAAATCTAAATTTGAGGAGTACAAACACGGTAAATGGTACTTGGTAACAATCAGTTCATTCTGGGAAGGGTGCTCTTATTTATTTATTAGCTGATGGTCTTTCACTGGAGTCTGAGTGATTGCAAGTCTCCTCAGTATTCTAACCAATCTCAATGCTGTAGTCTTGATGGTCTTAATTCATCCTCCAATTTTTAACCTTTCCAGCTCCCTTTCCAAGTCATACCAATTACAATTGGTATTACCCTTATGTTAAACAAATTTCTTAGTTCTCTGGCAAGATCTAAGTACTTGTCTCTCTTTTCATTTGCTTTGATTTTCACTCTGTGGTCTGATGGGACAGCAAAATCTACTCTTTGACAAGTTCTTTTTTTTGTTAATTATCACTCAGTCTGACATTCTGTCCTGGATTAGATGATCTCAAAATTCCAGAGAATTTTATGCTCTCATTCCCTAGGACAGATTCTGGTTTGTGCATGTATTATTATTATGATTTTGTCATTTAGTTTTTTAGTTTAATTAGTCTTAGTGAAATTGAAGAAGATATAATCTTAGATATTTTCTCAAATCCTCTGCAAGGAGCAGGGTGTGACACAAGGCCAATTTTTAAAGTAAAATACATCTAGTTTGAATTCAGAGTTTTTCTTCTCCTAGACTGGTTGCTAAGCAGAGGTTAAAGAACCCAGTCTGTTCTACCATTTATTTATAATTAGGGAGAAAACAGATGGATTCATGCCTTTTCTAAGAGCATCAATGTCAAGTGAAAAGCAAGTAACCTCAGTCAGGATTTGAACCCTAGTTGCCAAATCCATTTCCTAAAATGATAACCATTATGCTAAGTGTGCCTCCTTATTTTTTGATTTTAAGTATCACAATAAGATTTTGGCTTATTCTTTTGGTTCCCTGATGAATAGTAGTTCTCATTGGAGAATTAAGAATTTAGATTGAAAAGTTCTAGACTTTGATATAAAGAGTTGAGTGCATTGTTATTGCACCCAAACATAAGAGTCAGTTCATGACACCTGAGGCATTTCAAATGATAAATGGTAATGAAACATGAGAACTCAGACATGTATATGTACATATTTACATAAGTGTATAAGCATACATATACATGCTCAAACTAATGAATTAGGGTTAGGTTTATGCTAATGGAAAATGACATAATTAATAGATTTTCTTCCATGATAGTTGTCATAGACAAGCAAGTGTTTTGGTGAAAATGAAAACATTGGCATTGACATGATATCAATGAAAAGGTTAACAAGTGAAATGGGAAACAGAAGATGTGATTTTAAGCATTAACAAGAACATCTTATGTTTAGTAAACTTTTCCATTGATAGGTAGTGTGGCAAATTAGTCTTCTGAGTAACTATGATAAAAATTTAATGCTGTAATTAATTATGAATAAAATAGTCAAACAGAAAACAAACAACCAGAGGTTGAGTCAAACAGGTGTCTTTTTATATATTTATAATTGTTCAAGTGTGTACAGAATACCTAAATGTTTTTTTATTATCCTTGTTTTTTAATTGCTTACTTATGTATTACTTCTGATCTTTTTTTTTCTTTTTTTGGGGATTAAACTTAACATACAGAACTGATACATTGATTCAGCAGTTGGAATAACAGTAAAATACATTAGATTTTTTCTCTTTGGATATAAAAATTATACTATCTAGGAAGAGGATAGCTGGTTCCAGACCCACTAAATTTTGGCAGCAAACTAGAGAAGTTATTCTTGGAAATGATGACATACTGGGGTCTTCTTCTTGGAAAGGGTAATTTTGTGTTTTTTATAAGGGAATTTAGAGTTAAGATATCTTGGTAAAAGTTTTATACATTAATGTGAAATATAAGAGCTGAGTTTGTTGTTGATGTTGGTTGGTTGGTTGTTTTTGCATATCAACTCTTGTAGATTATTTAATGCCAAATCCTGTTTGTACATATATATTATATATAGGATTTATAAACAAATAGTTTGGAGTTAACATTTTTTTACAAGCCAGAGCTCATTTGTTAGTACACAGTTAAATGGTTTCCAGTATATAAACAGTTCTATTTGACCAATAGATGGGACCCTTACTGGTACTACTACTCCAGGTCAAAGTGGGGCTGGAAGTAATAGCTATGAAGGTATACTCCACATTCCCTTAGCTCCAGGACTGGAGCCTCACTATCAGATGGTTTGGTGTCATATCTGGGATACTCATTGGGGTTCTTCCTGCTCAGCAGAGCTGAGATGGCGTTTGTTGATGAGGGATAATTGTATCATTGCCTTTAAGTATTATTGCAAGAAATGGAGTCAGTAACCAGATTGGTTTAGTTTGGTTTATTTGTTTAATGGCATGTCAGCTTTCATAGGTTATTTAATGCCAAAGCCATCCTTCTAGAAAAACACTTGTGGTACAATTTAACCCATAACTAGGAGGATAAGAGGGTTTCAAACCTTTCCCAAGGGTATTTGTTCGAAAGCAAACTTCATAGTGCAAATAGAGTTCAAACTCACTATGACTCTGCAGTTCAGTGCTTTAACCATTACACCACGAGGACTCCCCCACCACTCAGTAACCAGAGTTCAAATCCTGGACAAGACTGTTTGCATTTCACTTTGCACTAGTGCCTCTCAAAAATGCATCCTCTCCCACCATCTCAAAGCAAATAGTAGGGCAGACTGGGTTCTTTAGCCTTGGTTATGCAATACCAAGAGACATGTTTCTTTTCTTGCTACAAGTCACATCTTTCTAACTGTTGTCAAAACCACACTTCCAAAGCAGAATTTGTTTTCCTTCTCTCTAACTAACAAACTTTGGCTCTTGATGTTCCAATTAAATGTCACACTCATTCTGATTCTCTCTTAACTATTGTCAGTAAAAGAATTGTGTTGCTTTTGGTGAGTCCTTATATACATGATAACTCAGGCACATTCATATGTGATAGTAACATAAGGATTCAAACCTGTGCATACATCTTCCTCTCATTAGAAATGACTGCTTACAAGAAAGACACATGAAGCAACTAATTCTCTGTGCTTCATATAAATTAACACAGTGCAAACAAAAATAATAGTAATCATTCACTGAAATGCTTATAAACTTATTTTTCACAAGGCTTACAAAACATCTTTCTTATTCATAGAACTCAATTTTGCTGGGTTTTTTTTTCTTTTCAAGTATCAGAAGTTATAAGTTGCACTGTGTACATGACACATCACCATAAAGTTCTACTCATGACTTCTGCAACCAAAGCTAGAAGTTCAATAGTCCAAATGTTCCTTTATCAATATTATATACAACAATTTAGTCATAAAGTCTAACATAAACAACAGTTGCCTGAATCCTATCTCTTGATTGCACTGGATTTTTATTATTCCTTGAAACCCTTATAACTTTAGATGTTATACATTGTGTAGTTATTTCTTTGTGAGTAGATTTTATAAATATTATCCTCCCGTTTGCTATGGTAGGTAATTCTTTTCATTACACTTTATGGTGACATGAATTACTGTTCCATAAATGTTAACTTCAAATATCGATAACACCTTCCTGGTGTAACTTGTATATTTCAATCGTATAGATGTTTGACCTCAATGGTGCTATTCTTCAAGGTATTTCCTCAAAGTATTTTATGTATATGCTTGCTATCAACAAACTTAAAGCACTAGTTCCCAATAGATCATCCAAGTTCAGCTGTAGCAAAAGCTTATCAGTACAAATTCAAAAGAGGCCTCAAGTTGTCTGTGCATGTGTTTGTCAAAGGTTACATTCAGGATTCCTCATTAGCAATAGAAAAGCATCTTCAGATATGGGCTTTTTGGCAAATCTGCTACTCTTCAGATATGAGATTTTTGGCATTCTGCTACATCTTGGCTCTCTTATCCCATCAGCTCTCTGCCCTCATCTCTGGCCAATAAAAGTGAAAGAAAAATAGCTGTCAGCAGGCTACTTTTGATTCGACTCACTTGGTTGTCATTATAATGGGTGACTTATTTTTGGAGAGTTATTCCTTTGGAAAATTTACTTTTTGTGACAAAAGTTATGCACTGCCTACTGTGCTGAGTTTTTGAAACTCTTGCCACCCAGTGACCTCTCTCACCTTTATTGATTATTCTTTTCCCTCTCTCTCCCTTCATCATTTCCACTTTTTGATGAAGAATTACTGCTAGTGTTTCCTCAATCACAACACATCCTAATATTATTTTTCAACAATTGCTTACAGTATATGCTGATACTAAAATCTGTGTGCCAAACTAAACTGAGCTTAGTAATTAACAATAACCATACTTTCCTTATATATGTATCAGGTACTAATTGGAAATCTATAATTGACACTCCAGGCAAAGTACCAAATGTTTGTACTTGATTCACCTGTAAATAGCAACAATAATTTTTTTTAATACAAAGATAAACATGCTACTTCATATTAATCATTGTATAATAACAGATGTCTGCAAAATCTCAACTTTTATTCTCTTTTATAGATATTGCATAATATATGAACATAATTTTTAATACTTCACTATCATCTTTGGCTATACCCCATTTCCTATAATCACAATGTTTATTGATCACAAAACTGTTTCAAAAACAAAATATGACCACAACATCAATAGAGACACAAAAACTTCTACTTTAAAGGCAGGGTTAGTTTTCTTGTTATTATGACTCATGATAAAAGCAAAGTACCTTATTTTTTTTATACAATGCATTTTTGTAAATGCTATTTCATTGTTGGTTCTCTGCTTTTAATCAGATTTATTAAATTGTACTGAATTCCAATTTTTAAACTTTATTTTCTCTTGACATTAAACTAAAAATATTTTTGAATGATTAAGCATAATTGTTATCAGTACAGAAAATGGAAACAGCAACCCAAGTTCAAACCTGAGCAAGGCTGTTTGCATTTCACTTTGCTCTTATACCCTTGGAAAAGGCATGAATCCTTCTCCCTCTAGATGACCCAGTCGGCTGGGGCTGTAGAATATATCGAGTGCATCTCTGCAGAGAAGTAAGACTCCTCTCATGACTGTCCTGGATATGACACTAAACAATTTGATGGTTAGGCTCCAGTAATGATGGAGCTTTGGGAAATGCAGAGTACCCTTTTATTGCCATCACTCCCAGGTCCATTCTGGCTCAGAGTGGTAGAACATGATAGGGTCCTATCTATTGGTCAAATAGAACTAAACTGTGTACTTATACTATGCTGAATTGTTTGAAATAGCACTATTTTGACATTTAACTGTGTGTAAACAAAAAAACTGTACTTATGCTAAAGTGAATTGTTTCAAATAGAACTGTTTCTGAATATAAAAATGAATTTGGCATTAAATAACCTACAATGGTTGATATGCCATAACCCCCCCCTAAATATAGGTAAATTGTAAGGCAAACTGGGTTCTTTAGCCTTGGATAGGTAACTCCAGTTTAACTCCTCCTAAAAACTGACCTTATGTCATATCCTGCTTATAGTGGAGGGGTTGGGTAAATATATACTTTAATTTCTTATGTTCAAAATTATCCCATTGGATACTCTTTTTTTAAACATAGTTATGATAATGTATAATTTCTCTTTTTGGCATAAAACAATTATAAAAATATATAAAGGGTGCTGAAAAGTTGTCAGACCAACCAAGAAAGAATAAATAAGTATTAGAAAAAGACGTCAACATTGGAAATGTTGAAAACAAAAAACCTGAGAAATTATGTGTTAAGCGTGTAAAACTGTTGGATGAATATGCACAACTGCATTGCCTTCTTGGCGAAGAACTTTTCTGCATTCATATAATAAGTCACTTGTGGTATCACTGGTTATCTTTGTAGAAAATAGACGTAGCAACCTGAATTCAAATTTTAGACCAAGTCGTTTGCCTTTCCCATTGTACTAATATCCTTGGGAAATGTATGAATCCAGTTATTCTTCCTCTAGACTAGTCTCTTTAACCTTTATATAGCAACCAGTCAAGGAGAAGGAAAACTCTGAATTCAAACCAATTAAACTCCACTTAAAAATTGATTTGGTGTTAGTTACATTCTACTTATGTGGAGTGGTTAAGTTATATGATCTTTAGTATATGTTTTTTTTTCTTTTCTTAAGTCAAGAACTTTAAAATTTTCATTTAAAAAAAGCATTTGATGGTTGGTTTAGCACTGTTTTGACTTGCTATCACAACATATCTTGTGCTTTATAACCATTATTAAATAAAATTTATTGATTATTTCTGAGAATGGGCACTGTATTTCCTGTTCTTACTGTTTAGCAACCTAAACTCTTGTGTTATCATAAAAAGCAAAGGTATCTTTAAAATACATGAACATTTAATCAACTTTATACAATTCAGTCAAATAAAACAGTCATCACTCAATTTTGTTTTTAGATTGGTTTCATTTGATTTTTAATAAAGACTCACTGGCCTAATAAGTAGAGTGTTCACCAATGGTCCAGGAGACCAGGTTTCAATCCCAGGTCGAGTCATACCAAAGACTCAAAAAATGGTACTTAATACTACCTTGTTTAGCACTCAGTACTGTAAGGGCAGGATCAAAGGTAAAGTGGAGCAATCCTTGAAATGGAGAAGTGTTCTCCTCTACACCTTAGTCTAGCAGCTATTAAAAAAGAAGCCTTCGGGTCACCCTCAACTAAGGTCACCAACAACTTTTCTTTAAATCTTTAAGTTCCTATCAATAATTTTTAAAATAAGTTGCTTGATTATTTTTGATGGCATTTCAACCTGTGTTGGGTTATTTGATGCATAGAATCATTAGAATCACTTACATTATACATTTATATCTTTTGTATAGTTTTGTGCAATCTCACATTTTTTTGCGTACAGTTATATGATATCAAGTATTCCTATTTATTGTGAATTGTATTACCATGACCAGAAAATCTGGCAAACACTTACACACTTATGAAAAAATTTAAAAAAGAAAATGTAGATCTATTCCTATTTAATACAAATAATTTTCAAGACCCATTGATGGGACCCTACCCAAAGAGAGTGAACCTGGGAAGAATGGCAACAAGGAGATACTCTACACTTTTCAGATCTCCAAGATTGGAGCTTCACCATCAGAAGAATCTTAGTGCCATAATCAGTTCACCCCTTTTGGAGAGTGGTGTCTTACCCTATTGACAGGGGATCGTTTCATTTGATTTTTAATCAAGACTTATTCTTTAATTCCTGTCACTAATTTTTTAAATAAGTATTTCGAGGATGAAGGTAAAAATGAGTGGTTTGTTTAAAACTGTGTATAATGCCATCATTGATATTATTACTAGAACACTTTTAATGGTGTAGTAGTTAACAAGCTTTCTTGCAGATTATTGTTAGTGAGGTTGCTTCTCACTTGGTGTCTCACACTTCTGTCTTTGAGCCAAGCTCAGTGAACAACTTTCAAATTGATTTAATCCAGCAGTTTTATCTTGAAGAAAATTGTATTTTGAATGCAATGCTGTGTTATGCTACTGTAAACAAACTGTTTTTATCTTTTATCTTGATCTTTGATTATGGAGAAGGGATATAGTCAGTATATTCTAAGCCCTGTGATAAGCATTTTGAGGATGAAGATAAAGATAGGTGATTTGTTTAAAACTATGTAATGCCATCATCCTTATTACTAGGTTACTTCTAGTTATATAATGTCTAACAAGCTTAATTTGCCGACTATTGTTCAAGAATTTGATTCTTATTCTTACTGGGTGCCTTATACTTGAGCTGAGCTAAGCTTAGTAAACAACTTTTGAATTGAAAAGTAAGCTGTAAAGTAATGAAGTGCTGTATTGCACTGCTGTAAACAAATTGCTTTAATCTTTCACCTTGATCTTTTTTCTCTCTTTGCCATGAATATACATAAAATTTTAAAGCATGTCCTTTTACAACTCCCAACTTTTGCATTGAGTGAACCAATAGTTTGCTTTTCTCTGTTGCTTGCTTCAATAAAAACTATTTTATCTCATCTGACTCAAGTACATTTATTCAATATCATTAAATCTTTTGATCCACCAAAATCGCACAATTTCATTTTATTTATTGATTCCAGTTTCTGATACAGAAAGTTTGCATTTATTAATGAGCTACTAGCATACAAACTTTTCATGTTGTACATTTTTTGGCTAATTCAAAGATAACCCCATGTACTTCAATCACTAATATACAGTAATGCCTGTCATAAAACATAACTACTTTTTCCTAGCAAGAACAATTTGCTGTGTTCATTTACTTTTCCTGATATGGCTGGAGATGAACTTTTTCATATCAGTAAGCCTCCTAATTGCTCCTATTCCCTTCTTAGGCTATCAAAAACATGAAAGCACAGCACTTAAATGACTTCTAAAATGCATCTTATGTACAAAGGTGTATCAATAAGTCAGTAGCCTGTGATGAATATACTATGGAAATTGATATATTATTTAATAAATCATATCCATCATATCATAGGTTGCATAGACAACTAATCTTTGTATTATTATCATGAAATAATATTCAAGACCAGGTTAGTAATAAGTAGATATTATCTTAAGCGTTCTTTTTTAGCAAAAATAGTGAACACTTAAGAGCTTGTACTACAAGCCAAGGCCTGAGAGCAACATTTAGTAAATTCTAAAGCCGTGATATTTGTAATTATTGATTTTTACCAAGAAAAATGCAATGTCTTGAATCAGGTTTCAGATATCAAGTGTATGGACATTTTATGCATTTTTTCAAACCTTGAAAAATTCATACAAGGATAAAATTAATTTACACCTTGAGGATTTATAAACAAAGATAATCACATCCATCTATGTTTATATGGGATGAAACAAAATCCCAGCTCTTATTTTAGGCTGTTTCATTTACTACCGAAGTCCCTATGCAATCAAGAATGGATTCATTCCAAGTCATTCATTGTGTAACAGTTATCATATAGAATAAACTCAACTCGTTCAAATTCTGGATAAGACTGTTTTGCCTTTTGGTTCACACCAATACCCTTGAATCCATCTCTTCTCTCACCTCACCACTCAGCTGTTGATAAATAGTAGAGCAGACTGAGCTCTCTAGTCTTGGTATAGCAACCAGTCAAGGAAAAGGAGAGTTTTAAATTAAAACAATTGTACAAACTTTAAGAATTGATCTTGTATTGCATTCTTATTGTGAAGAGGAGTTTAGTAAAAACATTGACAGAGTCATGTGTTGTTCTACATATTCTTTCCATTTTTGGCACACTTCATTTCTTGTGTGTTTTCCTTATTGTTGGGATGATAACTTTTTAGCACAATTCGATAGTTCATGTTTTAAAATGATTCAATCTTGGCTGTGTAGAGTTTATCACTTTATTCATAGTTTTAAGGATATGCATGATAATCCATTAGTTTCTTGTTGGAACAACAATTCAATTTCTATTTAGAATGAAATAAAGAACTATATTTAGAATTTTATAGTTATAATCATTATATTGAGACTTCAGACAATTAAAAAACAAATTATATTCAATCCAAAATTATCATCCAGTGGCAAATTGGCCAGGAAATTGCTTTATTCTCTAAGAGCATAGCTCTGATAAAAAATCTATGATTTGCCCTATTTGCTTTTATATACACACACAAAGATATTTTTAGTAAAATACATCAATGCTAGTTATGTAAATATTATTTGAGTTAACTATCATAATTCTATAAGCTATGACTTTCTGTTCATTTGATTGTTTGCATCTGGGTTCTACATAGAATTGTATTGCTAAAACAACCACTTCTCACTTTAAACAAGTTTTTGATTAACCTAATATCTTGATTAAAGTAGTTATTTAAAAAAAAAAAAAAAGACAAAGAAAATAGATTTTTCGAAAATTAAAATTGAAAATTAACAATAAAACAATTACTTATTTTCAATCTTATTTTTAATAACCTACAGAAGAAAAAAATAGAGAGTGTTAAGATGGTACAATGTGTACACAAAAAGTCTGAGACTTGAAAACAATAGAAAGTTGGCTGGCTCTGGTTCTTGGGTGTAGGGATTTGGGCCCTTTTTCTCTGGAGACTCATGGAGAAGCATAAAATGAACTTTTCTAAACAGATCTTTTAGGCAGTAAGGTCTTGTAGCATCTTCGCTCGGTTACAAGATACTAAGATATGTTCAGAATCACCTGAGCCTGGTTGTGCTAATGAGTTTTCATAGCTGTATATGTATATGGAATAAAGTATCACCCAACATTTTCAGCAGTTTGTTCTCTCATCCACAATAAAAGTTACGAGGTAACAACAGTTACAATAACTTTACCAAGAGTATTTGTGTTATGTGAAATGCAAACCGCCTTGTTCAGGATTTGAACTTGAGTTGCCATATTCACTTTCCTCAACAATGACTGTTATGCCATGAGTGTTTCCTAAGGAAATTACTTATGCACTCAAATAATTGAATAATTGTCCATTAATTTAAATGATTAAATCATTAAATATGCAAATAAAACTGGCTCAAGTTCAAAATAGATTGTAAATCCAAATTCAAAACCATTTATAGATTTCAAACCTAAAATATTTCAAAAAATTAGCTGTTGTTGTTTGTGAGCTGATAATCTTTTCCCTTCCTCTGTATCTACCTTTATCTTGATATTCTATATTAGAAAACTTTCGATAAGTAGGCGTGGCACCAGTTATCTGTCAGTGTTGTCAGATTGTTTCCATCTTGCTTTTCCAAGACATTCTCATAATTCTCCCTCTAACACCCACTTCCCATCAGAATTATTTCAGCCTATATTTCATGTCAGGTAAATGAAAACTGTCACTTGGTGTGTGTATTCAATTTATGTTTTCGCTCAAAATACTGTCAGCATAAAAAAGTTTTTAATCAATCACTGTAAATGATTTTTTTTCAGATAGTATTCCATCATAACAGCCTTTAATTTCTGCAGTGTTGCCCACAAAGAAATGTCATCTCCCGTATTTATCTATCTTTCTTCTTGTATCATATACACATACATATTACTAGCAAGGTTCCCAAGAATTCCCAACTCTAAATTAGTTTTTACAATTACTATATGATAAAAATAAATTACTGGCATAAAATTAATGCAAATAAATTTAAAACATTTTTAAAAAAGGATATAAATGAGTAAAAAATACCTATGTATTAATTTTGTTTTTTAATTTCTTAGTGATAGATTATGTAGGTGGTGGAGGAGAAAACTTATGTTTAAAATATTTTTAAAGCAACATGTAATATATATATAAATTTATTTTGCTATATCTATAGTGTTCAATATCAGTATAAATAGAGAGTCAACACCACTTGGGGTGTGTCAGAATCTTGCGTATGCAATCACCATATATGTGTCTACATTATCGTATTATACATGTATTGAAAGTTAAAACTTACAAAAATTTTCTACTATTAAATCTTAATGACTCTCAATCCTCAGATAGGCAGAAAAATTAATGGAATGATGAAGGAGGTACTTATTCTTTCTAGTTAAAAAAAAACATTTATTACATGACTTAAATAGTCAGGTAGCAAATCAGAAGGGAGTTATTTAGTTTTGAATCTGTATTTAAATACCAACTCTTAGTATTTGTTTTGCAATTTGTTTTGTTTTGAGAATCTTATTATACACATCTTTTGCACATAATTAAGTAGTCTTTATAAATGATTCTATAATTAGAGTTATATATATATGTATAATTAGAAAGAGATTGCCTCTCTATCTGCGGGAGGCAGCAAAAATAATTTGATACAGAATTACTGAATTTAGTATGTATACTTAATTGTTCCAAGAAAAGGTTTTGACAGAAATGAAAACAAAACTTTTGTTTTTCATGAAGAAAGGGGGAGCTTTTAACTAGACAGAGTCTCTCACAATAAACAGTGAAAAGTTACACTGCCACAAGGTATATCTTATTGTACAGAATTTCAATTTCTAAAAGTTAAAAGAAAAAGTTTCACAAATTGTCTTAACAAAATAATTATTACCATTTATGTAAACATTACTAATTAGGCTTATTGGTAGTACACCAAGCTGGAGATATAAAATGATTACATAGCATTGTTTATTTAGGACTAAGAATTCAGACAAAAAACAAAAACATGAAAACCTATAAATCTTTTAAGTACCTAAAACTCCCTAAGATGATATAAAAATGTAATTGCTAAATCATTTTTTTTGTTGTGTGATTTCATCTTTTATAATAACAATTATCATTTATGACTTTTTTATTTCATTGTAAAATAACTAGCTGTGCTCCATGTCTCAACACAACACTGACAAAGTTGTATTTATTGTATACTTCAATTATTGATATCTAGAACATTGTCTGTAACCTGACACTCACTTATTAGCTGTTTTTTGTCTGAAATACAAGGTCAATAAACTCAGAGCCTGGGAAAATCATTTTCCATCTGCCATCAAAATCGGTTTGAATCAGTCTGCATCTCATCTCATTTTCCGGGTCTCACTAACTCTGTCTGACTACATCTTGCTTCATCAGACTTTGACCAATCTCATCTCATGATTGATTTCAATTTCAATCTTGTTTCATCTCCCGTGTCTCACCTGTTCTGATTACATTTTGTTTTGTCAGACCTCAACTTGTCTCATCTCTCGATAAATCTAATTCTGTTTCTTGTAGTTTAATTTATGTATTTTTCATAGCAAGGTCAGGGGGCGGTGTAGAGGTTATTTTGAAATCCCGTCACTAGTAGTAAAAAAATTTCACGAGAATTCCTGAGCAAAATTTAGCTACAGAAATCAACTTGAAATGTCAACATTTTGTTTTCATGATCAAACAATACAAAATTCCCTTTTCTCATAATGACCTTGGAATGACAACACTTTGTTTTTATGATTTTCCTTTTTTCCATCCATCTAATTTTAAAATCTTTTCAAACAATGAACAAATTATATCTGTCAATGAATAATTCTGATGTTTGACAAGTTCTTTTGATCAAGATGCTTCAAACACTGATTTTGTAGTAGAAATTTTTGTGATAAAATCAACAATACGTTTCTTTCTACACAGCCCAGTCAAAAGCTATTATACATTCGCAATGTATTTTCTCAAGTTCACGAAAATCCACATGAACTTTTTTCCTTTTTCTGGATATCAAGATCCCTCTGTTAATCTCAGAAATTCACTATGATACAGGCTACTGTCACATAGCTTCTTTAATTGTTAGCCTACAGATTTATAAATTAAACTTAGTCACCCAGAAGGTGTAACAATGTATTAATAATTAGTGCAAAAATTGTATGAGTCCACTTCCCCTGACACTGTCCCAACTTAAGGCATGCTCAGCATAACAATTATCATCAGAGGAAATGGAATTAGTGAACCAAGTTCAAATCCAAGCCTAGGCAGTTTGCATTTCACATCATGCTAATGCCCTTCAGCTATGAATATATAATCAGGCAGATTGGGTTCTTCAACTTTGATTGGGCAACCAGACTTGAAGGAAAACTCTGAATTCAAACCAGCCTTACTCTGCTTAAAAAAATGACCATGTGTCACCTTCGACTCATGGCAGAGAAGTTGGATAAAGACATACACTGTCCCTTTCCAACATATCTTGACTGAAAGTGTCTCATCAATGAGCAGGCAAGGTGGTTGATGAAAAATAGATCAAGAGGGAGGGCATTTGTACAAACAACCTTACTGCCCATATATTATTAATGGAAAAAAAACGCTTTATTTCTATTGTCAACCTTGATAGAAGTCAGTCAGTCTTGATTGGTTTTACATTTCATAGCTTCACTTATTTGATAGAGAATTCTCTCCTTTAAAAACAAAAAAAATCCTCAAATTTAAGGAATTAATTCGTCCCTCGTAAAAAGCAACCCCCATAGAAAACTGTTCATTTCAGATAATATTAATCTCTCTCTTTTTAAGATAGATCAGATTTCAATAACAAAAAGAGCAGGTTATATAAAGAAAATGAAATCAGCAATCTGAGTTCTAACTTCAACTAAGATTTCATTTAGTTTATTTTTTAAGGCATATCAACTTATGGGATATTTAATGCCAAAATTTGGGTCATTTTAAGAAAAATAAATATAGGAATTGAAGGTTTATTACTGTATTTAAGTAAATAGTTCAGACAATATTAGCTCAATTCATGTCCCTGTTAGCTGTCTATTCCTCTAAACAGCATCAGTAGGTACTCCTGCAGACTTTTGACAAGGTGATGTGTCAATAAAAGTCTTAATGCTTTTTATGTTTTCTGATCATCAAAAATGATAAAATAATATACTTTACTACAGTAAGTATTTGATTTAATTCAGAACTGATGACAAGATAGTTGGAACAGAACCTAGTTTATTTAAATCAAAATCTGTCTGACTACATAATATAAGTATTCATAATATAGAAGCCTGTCAGGTATATCTTAATTCTAAGACATTTTTAATATAAAGAAGAGATTCTTGATATTTTCCACCAAGTCACTGCCAAGTTCTCAGAGACAATATCTAAATTAGATTTTGTCTTAGAGTTTGGCATTCATGCAACTGTTTATTTCATTTTCTCTGGTGTGTCAAGAATAACTCACTTTGGAAACTATCAGAATCCTTTAATTACAATTAAATATAAAATATTTATTTTATTTTTTTCATTAAAAAAATCAAGTCTTACAAATTATAAATGTACAGGCTCTAAATTTAGGAAGAGTAATTACCTTTCCAAGAGGCCTAACCCTAAGGTTCCAGACACCCAGAGAAGGCTGAACTTTAGCACCCTTTAAAGTATACTTAAAGTTTATTCATTTCTTGAACAAATGAAAATATAGAAATGAAATGTTTATTGCATTAGTTAAGTAAATGGTTCAGACACCTTGTAACCAGGAACTGGGTCTTTTGGGCCAATGAGAAAGGACCACAGACTGAAACAACCAATGTTTATGTAAATTGGTGACCATAGTCGAAGGTGACCCAAAGACTCCCTTTTCAATAGTTACTACACCGAGGTGTAGGGGAGGACATAACTTCATTCCCTGAATTGCTCCACTTTACCCTTGATCCTTACCTTATAATGCTGAGTCCTAAGCAAGGTGGCATCAAGTACCATTTCTTGAGTCGTTATTATGACTCAACCTGGGATTGAACCCTGGTATCCTGGACCGTTGGCAAACTCTCTACTCATTACACCAATGGCCCAGTTCAATGTTTCTCCAAAAATACATGAATACTCCAAATTCTTCTCATTTAGTCTTTAACTCTCAACCTTCCAGCCAATATGCACAGCTAGTCTTCTTTACCTCACAAGTTATTCACCCAAGCAATTTTAGTCATATCAGTATTTATGCTGCATAGTAGATCTACTCGTGTCTCCATTGGCCCCCACCTGCTCAAGCCCTACTGACCTCATCACATGGCAAGTTCTTTTTGAAGTATCTCACTAGTGCTACCAACCTCAAATTCTATATTTAGTCAGTTTCACAGTTCTCCAGCCATACATTTCATTGGAGGCTATATGACTACATCCTGTACACACACACACATGGCCTACAACTTTTTATTGCTGTCCATGAGATCAAAATCACAGTAGTCCTACAAAGGCCAAATACGTCAGCCACAGACAAGTTTTTCATGTATCTAATTAAAAACATATGACTCCACCTATAAACAAACAGCAGCCAATAGACAAACTTCATCAAGAAAGTCTCTTCTTTGAATGTCAAGCAAATAACAAAAACCAACATTCATGTTTTAAACCTTCCTTCTAAAAATTCTCATGAATGTATTTTACTCAACTTCTGTACCAAAGCAAAATGTGACAAAAAACCAATTTCATAGTGGACTAAATCAGATTTTGAATCCAGAGTTTTCTTTCTCCTAAACTGGTTGCCTAACACTCAAGAACTCAACCTCAGAACTGGAAGAGGAGAAATGGATTCATGTCTTGAAATACAAACAGCCTCATCTCAGGTTGCTGACTCCATTTCCTATGATAATAACTTTTATGCTCTGTGTACAGTCTACCTTCACAAAAAAAATGTCTTGTATGTTCCTATGCATAAAACACACCCTTTCTTGTTAGCATTATTTGTTTTCTTATAACCATTTCTTTCACCACCTTGCAAACCAGCAAGGGGGATTAACGTGGTCCTTGTCAAGTCAGCCCTTCTTTCCTTCTTGTTTGACTCTTCACTGAAAAAAGTCTTGTTAGACAACAAGATGGCTGCTTGACAAACACCGTTTGTAGACATTAAATTGCTTATCCAACCCAATCCTGCTGTATCCTGGTCGGTTTTCTGTTATATTTTGTTGTTCCTAATATTTTGAGATATAACAAATTTTTGCTGACAATTAAAAAAAATGGCTACATCACCAGACATACTGAAAGAGATATTGAATCAACAAGAACTGTTTCAAAAGTCTCAACACTTCTCAAATGAATAATTCATGGAAACAGAAATCCCAACTATTCCCTGAAGCTCTTAGATCCCCATACTTTTGACCTTGTCCTAACTCTAAATTATGCTTAGTAAATAATTATTTGAAAAATATCTCTCTTTATTATAACTACAATATCCCTGTCACTGTACCAATAAACTAAGCAACCTTCTGACATAAACATTTATTGAATGAATCAACCATTTTGATAGTTAATTTATAGAAAACTATTATATTGATAATGTATACTAATAAGTAGCACACAAGATAAAAGTAAGAGCTGTCTTTGTACAAATTGTATTCAGGAATGAGCAATGTTTTTTTCTGGAGAAAACAGCTAAGTTAAAGCAAGCATAACTATTTTTTTTTTCTTTAGTTGTCTATATGAACATAAAAGAGTACACTCATAAGAGTATTTATAAAGAAATAACTTAAAGATACAGATATATTACAAGAAAGAAATGTATATACATATACAGCAAGCAAAAGAGATGTACCTGTTACCTAAAAAGAAATAAACTTTTTAAGGTTATTTTTAGGTTATTTGGCCGTGCAATTACCATGACTAGTTGATTTAGCGTCACTTGTGTGCAATATGAACTGATGGCTCAGTTGTAGAGTTTCAGCACTGCAATCTGTGGTCACTGGTTCGATCTCCAGTGGTGGAGATTACGGTATACACTGCTGATGAGACCTAATAAGGTCGAAACAGCTGTCCAGTATATCATATCGGCAGATTTTCTGGTCATGGTAATTCAATTCACAATATTAATTCCTCTACTTGAAAAATAAAAATATGTACTGAAATCAACTTGTTTGATTTTTATAAATAAATAAAAAGTCCTCAATAACTCACTTTCCTGGGGTTTTATCTGTGATGTTGGTTGGAATATATAGGTATTCACAGCAGTAACAATATCAACAGCAAAGTTCAAAGGGTGGGACAATTCATAATTTACACAGGCATTGGTATCTCCAGGTCACTGATATTACACTAAAAGGAAATATACAGAGATTTAATAGAGCTGCAAGGTAGAACTCATTCCCAGCAAGTAGGATTGCCAAGTTAATCTAAAGGCTGATTAGCTTTTACATGGATATGCTACATGGTATGCAAATCTAACATGTGGTTATTCAGGACTCCAGTTGTCATATTTACACTGATATAGTACAAGCAAAGAGATATAAGAATGCATTGTGAAGCTAGGCTTTGATAATACTCCTCAAACAAGACACAGGGAAATGTTGAGTAACTTAACAAACAAACAAACAGACTGATTATTCTGTTTCAATTTCCCCAACTCTTTGTTTGGTTTCTTTGTTTAATGGCATATCAATCTTCATGGGTAGTTTAATGCCAAAGCTATCCTTATAGAAAAACAGTCGAGATATTTTCTTTTGAAGATTCAAGGAGTTTCTTTCTTCTTATAGAAAGACAGTTTGGAAACTCACAGAGATGGCTGTTCTGAATTATTAACTCATTAATAAATGTAGCAACCAAACTACCAAAGGCCATTTTTTTAAATGGTGTATCAACCTTTATGGGTTATTCAATGCCAAAGCCATCACTGCAAAAGAGCAGTAATAGTACTATTTAAATAATGGCGGGGAGGGGGTCAAAAGTGTTCATAACTTTCTCAAGGACATTAGTCTGAAAGTGAACATGTGTGACTGGAGTTTAAATTCGCTTACTACAATGTTTCAGTCATCCAGCATGCTAACCACTGTGCCACAGAGACTCCTCCCCACCGTGAACATTTGAGTAGCACTTTATATGCATGCATTCTTTAATGTATCTGTCTATAAAATTCCAGGAATTCATGTATGGATGTAAACCTGAGCTGTATATTTTTGTCATTTTATGGAAAACAGATAAAATGAAATAACTTACTCTCCTCAAATAAGAAACTTTAAAGTTTAAGTGATTTTTTAAATCCACTTAGCACTATCTGATGTATCTGCTTGAATGCACATGCCCACTTTAATATACTAGCTGATGTACTTGTCTATGTTGGGTAAGTGTTTTAGATAAATACTTGTCATTACAACAGACCACTATTTCCAAATCATTAACATGTCTTAAATAAAAAAAAAATGGAACAATTTATCATGGTAAAGGTACACAGAAATTGCCCTGATACATGGGACTCCCAGCATTAATTTATTGCCAGGTTTATATAATATACTTTTTCTGAGAAAATTAGTACTTAATAATAAATGTGGGATACAAAAAGGTCTATTAAAAAATAAGGCAGAACTACACATATAATAAAAGTCCAAAATTTCACAGATTTAGAGAGATGAAATATGTATATTTTCTTGGTTGTTTTCTTTTTTTGCATTTATTCATAATTTAGATATTTATTTTTTTTTCACAGACTACCAAGTAAAGAGGTACAACTTCATTTTCCAAAATGTTTTTTCTTCCATTCTTGTATTGCATTTCATATAAAATATTGTGCATCATTCTTGTTACTGAGAAATTTGTTATTTTTCTTCGAAAATATCATAATCATCTTTTTTTCAGAAGACATACAAAATCACAAACTGTCATTTCTATTTTTCTTTATCTTTTTCAATTTGAAAAATTCTTTAGCTTGTTAAAACAAAGAATCTATTTTGATTCTACTTCTTCATTTCACATTCATATTGAACTTTGGTTCTTGTATTTGTGGGATTAATAATATGAACACAAAGCATTTCTTAATTATATTTTATATCTAATGACCTTTGTAATTTTCTTGTTTCATTAATTTGTTCAGATAAATCAAATATTGTAATATAATGGATTCAAGTCACCCTTTTAACCCCTGTTACTATGTAACAAACAATCAAAAACCCTAATACAAAAGTTCTCTAATTATTTAGTGATGAAGAATACAGTCTATAAGTCTTGGCAAATATTTAATTAATTCAATATAAAGAATAAATGTATGTCCATGTTTAAAGGATTCTCAGTGGATTATTATAGTTTTTCAAAATTTATTCATTTCCAAAACATTACTGTACACTCACGAACTGAATTTCTAAAATATAATCTAGTTTCTGATACCTGTTTTCTTACATATAATTACTTTTTTCCATCATACTAACTATACTTTAAATTCTAAAGCAAGGTTAGTTAACTAAAGATTCTTCTTTTTTTTTTTTAAATTCTTTTGTTGAATTATTTTGATTTAAAAGGCTGCAGAAGTTTGTTTTAATAAATGGCAGTTTGTAATTGATTTTTTTTTCAACAAATGGTACAATATACACTATTTGATGGTATATAATTTTTTACCCCACATATTTTTTCCTAATAATAAGGACCCAAAATATTTCATACAAATCTGAGTTATCTAGTTGGTTAATGTTTACTTATAAATCATCAACTACCACAACTCATACTCAATCTAATTTTATAACAAGAAAATATTAAATGTAAATATTTTGGCAGTGGGGAGGTCTTATATGCCATCATATACCATAATTATTATCTGTTCATGTATTTTTAAACATTGTTATCTCCAGAAATCTGTTTTGTGTCTTTTCAAGGCTAAAGATATTTTTGAACATCACAAAGAGCCAGGGATGTCACAGTGTCATGCAAGATGACTTTTTATTTATTTTTATCATGCTTATAAATTAAAGTTTTTGTCATATTTTTCCTTACATGAAATTTTTACTTTGTTTCTCTTTTCATGTTTTTTTCCCTGTTTTTGTATCAGTCTGAAAATATAGGCTGAAGCCATTCTTAATAAATCAAGGAATAAGAATACATGTTAAAAAAAAAACTTCTATAATAAAATGAAAATGTAGTTCCAAGGTCACTAAATCCCACAATCTATTCATCTATTTTTGATCACCATAGGAGTTAATACCTTAAAGATTAAATTATGTTTTTTATCGCTTACATCTTAAACATTACTGATTATATATGTATATAGAATTAATCATAAACAAATATTCTCTACTATATGCCATATACATTTGTAGGAGGTTGAAAACAAAGCAAAAAGAATACAAATTCAAAATCATCTCATTAAATATTAATGCTACCATATCTGTCAATTTCAAACAAACTTGTGAATAATAGAATTATACTCTCTTAGATACCCTCAATAAATAAACCATGAAAAGTAAAGCCATTTATATAACAGATATAAATTTCAGCAACTCAGGTAGCTATAATAATATGATCATAGCTGTTCACTAAGTTTAGTGTAATATAAGGAGAACTAAGATTGTGTACTCAGAATGTCCCCAAGTAGAAAGAGCCTGACTGCCTTGAAAATCAGCATCTGTAATCCTGGGCCTGAATATTGATTATCAGTGGTCCTGGGAAAATACAGCTGTACCAAATCGGATTATAAAGATTCACTCAGTTTTATACTAGAAGACTGACTGGATTTATGTCCTCAGTGTTATTTTTATTTCGTTAACTGTTTCATTTTATAGCTGAAAGGAAAAACTTTCAGGGATTTTTTTTTTAAATTTTATTTTGTGCAAGGTTGATGTCCATAAACTTGGTTCAGTTGGAAAAAGTTTCTTTTTCTTTCAACATTGAAATATATTTAATTTGATCTATTCTTTTTAGCCATCTTTCAGGCAATTGAATATTTTTTATATCTCTCTGCAAAGAACTACTCTAAGTATTTTAGAAAACTGAACGTTTTTTTTAATTTCATTAAGACAATGCAGTAAAAAACAAAATAAATATTATCTAGGTACCGCTTGTGATTTATCATCTTGCAGGCTTGGCTAGCAGACCAATACCAGTGAGTGTGATGCTCACTGAGTATTCTATACTTCTTACCTTGAGCATAGACTAAGATTGATTAGTTGTGTTTTAAGGCATATCAACCCTTGTAGGTTATTTAATGCCAACTCTTGTTTATACATATATATATTAAATATATATAGTTGGTAGGTAACATTTTTAAATAAGTCAGAGCTTATTTGTTTGCAGACAGTTAAATAGTTTCAAGACTTGCTATGTAATACTTATAATTCAATTAACTTCACTCAATTGTCTGCACACAGTTAAATGGTTTCCAGTATAGGAAATAATTAAACATTTCTATTTGGCCCATAGATTGGACCCTATCATGAACTACCACTCCAGGTCAAAGTGGACATGGGAATAATGACAAAGGGGTACTCTACATTCCCCAAAGTTTCAGGACTGGAGCCTCAGATGGGTTAGCAGTCAGTGTATTCTACAGCCCCGGCTGATTGGGTTAGCACAAATTAAGTCTGTCTCATTACCTTGAAAAAAAAATTATTTTTACTGACTTACTGTTTGAGCCTAAGGAGTCACTTGAGCATACCAATCTTCCCTCATGACCTTACCTGCCAAGACAGTAAGCAAGAAGCTGTTATTGTTGCCTTCCTATGGCAATATTATCAGTTACCTTTAAAGTACTCCCCTTGAAATCTCACTCAGTTATCCCAGCTTCCCTTTAATTTTTCTGCAGTTTGAAAAATCTTCTTTTGGGATCACCATCAGCTGCCTTATCACATTCTCCTTAATCTCATTCAAAGCCTTCCCTCAATGATTGGGAAAAGTCAGAAATTGCAAGAAACAAAATTGTATTGGGGGCAGTGGATACAATAAACTTCAAGGATGCAGTGTTTTTCCAAAAAGAAAAAATCCTGCATGAGATATGGAGAATAGTATCTAAGAGCCATTGGATTAACCCTACAGATGAAAGTATGTTCAATCGTATGCAGTAAGATGCCAAGTTACATCTAAATCATGTACCCAGTTTTCATGGTATTCCAACTAACTGGATGTGTCTCATATACACATCATAAAAGTGTATATAGTTAAATTTATAGGACAGTGATGGTTAATAAGCTGTTCTTCACTAGCTATCACTTAAGTTTTGATCATCTCAAAACACTCCATTATTATCACCTTGAGTCATACAATTACAAGTTCACTAAATACCAGGTAATGAGTAATAGGTTTTTCATTAATCACTGATATACTGTTAAAATAAAATGGATATATAGAACAGACCAATATATATAGTACTACTCACTGATCTTATAACCTGGTTTGGTCACAGAGGCACTATACATATAGCATGTTTTGGACTGGTGTAGCTCATCCTTCTTCAGGTCTACAACTGGTTTGAATTTAGAGTTTTCCTTCTTCAAAACTAGTTGCCTTACCAAGGTTTAAGAGCCCAGTCTGCCCTACTATTTATCCATAGCTGGAGGGAAAATAGTCATGTTTATACCTTTCTCAAAGGTTATTAGCACTATCAGAAATACAAATAGCTTTGTTTAAGATTTCAACTCAGGTAGTTGTAGTCACTTCCTCTGACAATAGTCATTACAGTAATATTGATATGATGTATTCATTTTGTTTTACACAACATATTTCTGAACATAATCTCCTTCCTTTTCAATGTACTAAACATAATGCATCTCTATTAATCACATCTATTGAACATTATGGTAAATTTCAAATGAACCTTCAGCTAATAAATGACAGACTATATAGACTTTGTATTACACTTTCACAAACATATATATATATACATAAGAGGTCGACTAAAAAATAATGGACAATTTTGTTACACATTTAAATGTAAAATCGGCCATTATTTTCTAAACATCCAAAAATCTAAGTTTCAAGCATAACTGAAGTGAACCTATACATGGAATAAAACTACATTCATACTTATATACATGGGTGTGTATAGGAAGATGTTACTGTAGACCATATTCTAATGAATAAAGTTTTAATTAAATTCAGAATAATTACATTAATGCATAGCCAATCAGTACTTGTGATTACATTGTTAACAAAAAAAATTAATGTAGAGAATATTTGTGCTATAGCCAGAGGAAAATAATGCTGCAAATTTAATTAAGTTACAAAAATGAGATGTAAAAGTTTTTGCCAAAATAAAAACAACTTACAAAATGAAAAGAAAAATAATCAAAGTTTAGTCTAAAAATTCCAATTTCATTTTCTCTAAAGTTCATATTACTTTACTTTCATAGAATGATGATGTGAGGTTTAATGTTTTATGGAAACGTTTTCATTTAGCAGTACCTGCTTTAATTTTATGTTTAAGTATCTAAATTAGTTTTTTTCTAATTCTATAAACCTACTTCTCCATCAGAAATTATATACTATGTGTTAGTAATATTAAGAAATTATGAGAATGCAATACAATATATATATATATATATATATACAAGACATGTGCACACACACACACGTGTATGTATATATGTATATACTTGCATATGTATTGTGTGTATGTATGTTAAATTTTGAGGACCTTACTTTTAGGCAAAACAATTATCATTGAACTAGACAAGAATAATGATAATTTTGTAAGTTTTAAACTTCAAATATAATGAAAAGAACTCGAGTCAACCTTTTGATTTTTAAAAATTAACAAGTTATTTCAAGATTATCAATTAAGAGTCAACTTATTTTGAGCCAAAGTTAGAAAGTCAAATAATATTAATGTAAAATGAGTACATTTTTACCACAGAAAAATAAGTTTAAGCGATCGAAAATAAGTACAATGTAATCTTTAATATTTTCTGCCTTATCCATTTAAAGAAAATAACTATATAGATATTTCAATCATTTTTTTTTAATAAGGAATAAAAACATATATCTGAAATCTGATTTTTCCCCTCTCTTCTATTCTTTTGTTTATTATTTTTTGAAATTTTGTTCTAATCTCAGAGCTTTCAAACTTAAAAAGGTGTAAAAAGCCAAGGACTGAGTGTCTATGTCTCATTATACTTTGCTTACGACTGTTGACTAAAAGTCATTACCATCAACTTTCAGGTATGGTTGCAGAGAAAGGTAAAGTACCAAATATTTTTGGACATGCTGTGTATTTAATGTAGACCATAGGATTGCTGTGCTTTTCAGTATATTCAATAAAAATAACAAAAACACAACACTTACCCAAAAAAACAAAAAACAAGTTAAGTAAAGACCTTAAATATCAGATTTTTTCAGTATTAATTTACACCTCAATTGTAGTTATTTCTAGTCTGTTGTTTCTTTATAATGAAAACATACATACATATATATATATATATATATATATATATATAAAAACCAGATATTCAGAGTATGTATATATTTATATGTAGATAATATGTTAACATTTAATATTGGAGTGGGGTAACCATCTTCAGGGTGATGTGATATCTCATTTGAAAAGTTATTTTCAAATTAGAAAAATTAAATGAAAAAATTTACGTGTTTCTTAGTGATGATATTCTGTTTCAAAACATGTGATGTAATTAGCATTGGAAAATGTGTGTATGTATCGTCCTAGTCACAATTATAGGCATCCATAGAATTTCAGTACTTAATGAGAATATCTACTAAAAAAAAAACTATATTGTGAAACAGCTTTGGTCTATTGATAATTCATGATTGATAAAGAACAAAAAATGATTCAACAAGTTCATATGTATTTGGTTATTTTCTAAAGATATAGCAAAAAATTAAAGGGTGCCAGTAATGGTGATGAAGACTGTGTAAGTCAAAAGAAGAAATGTATACCTCTGTCCCATAATAGCTGTTAAATTTATGTTGAAATAAAACAATGATTATTAGACAGAGGTAGTGTAATGCAATACATTATATTTAGTGTATCTGATAAAATATATATATTTTTATGGATACAGGTGTACATTTTCTACTAAGAATTGAAGATATCACATTAACAAGCAATTTTAATATTACCAAAACTAATTTATCTTCCTAAAATGTTTTGTTATACCTTTATATAGTGTGCTTATATATATATATATAAAGTCAAGTTGGCAACCGTAATTGAGGATGACACAAAGGCTCTCTTTTCAATAGCTACTACACCGAGGTGTAGGGGACGGCATTACTCCTTTCCCTGGATTGCTCCACTTTACCCTTGATACATACCTTATAAATGCTGAGTATTAAGCAAGGAAGTATCAAGTACCATTTTTTGAGTCTTTGGTATGACTCAATCAGGGATAGAACCCTGGTCTCCCAGGCCATTGATGAACACTTTACCAAACTGGTAAATGGGCCAGTATTATATGTATGTAACACCGCCCCTTCACAACAGGTATGCTATGACACAAGGTCAATTTTTAAACAAAGCAAGTTTGAATTCAGTTTTCCTTCTCTGAGTCTTGTTACCTGACCAAGACTAAAGAACCCAATCTGTCCTATTTACCCAAAGCTAGGAGAAGAACAGGTGGAGTCAAGCCTTTCTCAAAGTATTCACATGAAGTGAAGTGCAAACAACCTCATCCAGGATTTGAACTAGTTGCCAATTCCATTTCCTACATCAATAACTGTTGCACAAAGCACACTTATATATATATGTGTGTGTGTGATTGTAGTATCCTCTACTGATAATACAGTAAGAGAAATTCTGAGTTTTAATATTGTAGTTTTTATTTCAGCTCTATATATAGAGCACTTTTCTTTTATTACAGCTATATATAAGTGTTTTCAAGATCTTGCAGAAACTTATCAGCATGTATCTGGCACTCTCACCAATGATATAAAAGGCACAAAGCTTGGTGACATTATAAGATACAACTGGGCACCTTAGGTTAGAAATAATAATACTTCAGCTCTAAAACTATGCCTCATCCAAGGGTTATCATCTGATATAAAGGCTCTGTTAGAGAGACTGGTAGTAGTTTTGGATCAGTAGTTGTATGGATTTATTTCTTAATTATGGAGATTATATATAATCACGATCAATGCAATATTTTATAATTCCCTGTAATATTGAGAGATGATGTTAATATTCTAAGATTAGTTTATACAAATGAATTTTGTGCTGTTAATATTGTTCATCACAACATTTCAGGTGTATAATCTCTAAGGGATAAGCTTTTTTCTCTCTAGATCAGATTTTAGCTCCCTATCATTAAAGTGACAGTAATTTATACAAGGATTTTGAGTGCTCCTCAACATCCTCCTTGCTGAGTAAAGAAAAAGACACCTTATTGAAATCTAAAAGTACAAAGAACAAGTTTAAATATTCAAACAAATCTTAGAATATTTTATGTAGTTAAAATAACAAGTTAGTAAGGCATATACAAACTGTATGTAATATTTTAATATCTTTATGCTATTGAGTTTTAACAACAACACATACTAAAGACATGAATATCATTTGTGTAATATGATATTATATAATATGCTGAAATAAAATTATATTCAATAAACATGCATGGATATTCTGCTTATACAAAATGGTGGGTTTTTTTTTTAATAAATGGAAAAAAACTCATATTCTCAGAATATTAAGCATATGATTAAGATAATGAAATTAAAATTAAAATATTAACAAAAATAACATTTTTCAAAACAAATATTGAGTATTAAATATAAACTCCATAGCCTGATTTAGTTTTAATATTGCCTTACACACAGTTTTTACTATAAGTAAAGAACAATGTTTTAAATACTAAATGCATTTTGTTTATTAGTCTTTTACTATAAACTAATTACTATTTGATAAAATTTTATAAGTATTATTGAATACATTTATACATATTATGCAGCATGTGTATGGATTCTCAAATTTTGAATTCTCTTAACTATTTCTTATGTTTTTTCTAACATGTTCTCTATTCTAAATAAAGCATTATTCAAATTTATCCTTTATAATCAAATACTGTTGTACAGTCTAACAACAGCTCTTAACACATGTAGAACATTTTTTTATTCACATACTTAAACTTCTTTTTTAAATCTAAAATCTAAAAACAGTTGCATGATTCATACTGCAAGAAGGAAAACAAAAAATACAATGATGTTGTATTAATTAGCAAAAAAATAATATCAATTAATCACTTTTATTATTTCAGAAAAGAAAAACTAAAATCCACCTTAAGACAACAACAATCAGTTATTTATCTTTATAATGAACAGTGTAACATTTTCTGTTTCTTTCTTTATCAGTCTTAACTCCGTGCAAGAATGTGTGTGTAGTATCTGTGCATTCTGACCAGAATTTAAGTGTTGCTCCCGGCTATTTCTACCACATATCAGAGTGTATTATCCATATCAATGGAACCCTAACTTAATGTATCACCAAGAAAGAAAGAAATTTAAGTAACTCAAAATAATCATCTACATATTCATGTCTGGTTTGTTTTAGGTTTTTTTTATTTTGTATTTATTTGTAAGGAAGACTTATTGAAATATAGACCGTTTTCATCAGCCAATTTTTTTTCAAAATAATCATCAGGACTTTTACTAGTCTTATATACATTTTAGGAATTTGAATAAAGTACTCCTACTCCTATTCACAAAATAAACTAATCAGGACATTATCAGTATTTTTTTAATTATCTTTACAGAAGGTTAACTCAATAGACCTCAATAAAAATTTGAAAATTCACTTATGAATTAATTTCTTGAATGGAAAAATTAAAAAATGATATGAATCATCAAAAACAAATAAAATGTCACTAAAGTGACTTTGATTTTGACAAATATTCTAAATACATTTTGTATCATTGATGATTTAATATATTTTTCATTCTGTTCCATTGTTTAAATCACTTAAGAAGTAACAAAGACATTCTACAATTCTTAAGGAATTTTTTTCTTTCTATGCATCTAACTATATTTGACTGGAATATAGAATATGAAATTGTCCATTGCAACAGATAAGATAGTTTATCTTCACAATTCATCAATTTAGAGCTAAAATGTAAAAGAAATTAAGATCTTTTAATTCATCTATAAATACATTACATTTATTAGGCATTTCATCATACATATTAGATGATTTGTATGAAAGTAAGACCATTTAAAACATGCAATAAAACTATTTTCATCATTCATTTTTTTTAACAAGAAAACCCTTAGTTATAGGCGTTTCATGAGTGTTAAATTGAAAATTTACTTCACAACCATTACAGTTTGTATTTTAATGAAGCTCATCTATACATCACCTGACAAAAAAATTGATTATACTTTAAGTTCATACTCTTTCATAGGAAGAAGCAATAAAATTTTAACTTCAAATAAGGAAAAATGGTTTTAAGGTGTAGAATCTACAATTATAATCACAAGTTTAAAAAAAAGAACTGCTTAAATAGCCAGAAATTACAATACTCTGAATATTAATAATTAGGAATATTTTGATTGTTTTGCCAATTGTGTTTTGATGCAGAGATATGAAAAGGGAAGGTTCTTAAAAAATTTTCATTGAAAAAGGAGACATTCAAGAGGGAATCTCTAATTGTAATCATCAGGAAGCCGTTTTGCTGCAAGATTTGAAAAAATTCTTTTTTTTTATATCATATTTTAGAGATTCCTTAAATCTAAGCTGCTTATTTTTACTGGTCTATAAGTCAGATTTTCTAGAAGTATAGTGCACAAATTCTCTGATCAAAAGATTTTAAAATTTATGAAATTATAAAACAACAATTGGTTATACAGACTTTAGGTTTTTCTTCTTTTTTTCTCCATCAGTTAACAGAAAATCATAAATTCAGACCTCAGCCTTACCTAGCTTGGTTAATAAAAAAAAAACAGGAGTCAAGTGTAGGTTTGCCTTCGATCATAGATAAAAGTTATGGCTACCACTTTACTTTCTACTGGATGAAAAACATGGAAAGAATTTTCATTTCTTACATTTAGGTTTATGGATATGGCAACATGAGTTCAAATCCTCAACAAGACTGCTAGCATTTCACATAGCACTAATACCCTTGGGAAAGGTATGAATCCAATTATTCTTCCCCTTCCCCCATCTATGGGTAAATTGTAAGGCAGACTGGGTACTTTAGCCTTGGTTAGGAAACCAGTCAAGAAGAAGGAAAACCTTGAATTCATACCTGTTAAACTGTGCTAAAAAATTGACCTTGTGTCACATCCTGCCCATATGAAAGGGGTTGGTAAATACATTGCATTTTTGTTTTCCCTCATGCTTTTTTGTTTTTTCTTTTGGCCTCACATTCTGTGAAGTTGTTTAAAAAATAATGGTTAATTTCATTACATATTTAAATATAAAAATCAACCAACATTTTCCAAACAACATAATATATTTGAATTATGATGGAGGTAGATTAAAAGAAATTTTTAACTCGATGTTTACAAATATGAAATATATAATCATAGATAATTCAAATAAACCTATTCCTCAATGATGAATATAAGTACACTGAATTGTATGGTTTCTTTCCTTCTTTTTTGTTAATATCTTTAATACAAGAATTTGATGTTGGTTGGTTGGTTTTTATGGCATATCAACCTTTCTAGGTTATTTAATACCAAATCCATTTTTATACAAATAATCACTTCTATTTCAAACAATTCAGTTTAGCATGAGTACACAGTTTAATATTGAAAAACATTTCTATTTCAAGCTATTCAGTTTAGCCAAACAGCTCTAATTCAGCCAATTCAGTTTAGAATAGATTTTGTTTACACACAGTTAAATGTCAAAACAGTTCTATATTAAACAATTCAGTTTAGCATAAGTACACAGTTTAATTCTGAAAAGCATTTCTATTTCAAGCAATTTAGTCAAACAGTTCAAATTCAAACAATTTAGCTTAGCATAAGTATGCATTTTAGTTCTATTTAACCCTTAGATAGGGCCGTATCAGGTGCTACCAGTGGACCTGGGAGCAATGGCAATGAAGGTGTGCTCTCCATTCCCCAAAGCCCAAGCATCACTGGAACCTCCCCCATCAGATTGTTTAGTGTCATATACAGGACACTCGTGGGAAGGGGTCTTACCCCTTTGCAGAGAAGCAGTCGGTGTATTCTACAGCCCCAGCCAACTGGGCAAAGGTCTTTAGGATTTCATCCAAAGTAGTCATTTAAGCTTAGCTTAGTTCAACAAAAGATTAGATGTATTGAACACTGAATCTCTCCAACTGACGAGGTTACCTGGTACCAGCTTCTCTGTCCTGCTGTTTACCTTTAGCTAGTGAGATAGAGAAGAGATGAATTTATATTTTTCTACTTAGGGCTTTAGAACAAGGTGAATACAAACTATTGCTGCTGAATTTTGAACTTGGATTGTTGATTTCATTCTTTATGCTACAGAACATTAGGCTACTCACACCTTCACTGAATTTAATTTAAAAAAATACAATTACTGAAATCAAGACTTTGAAAATATAAGTGATAGATTTAAAAACTCCAAGCTCAAAATTTATTTAAAAAATTTTTATGGGCAGTACAGAAAAGCATGGCGTGTTAGCTAAAACTTTTTTCATTACCCAATAATTCTTCCATCAGAAAAATATGGTCTAAAACAGTTTGGCTTTGAGTTAACCATACCACACTTAACTTGGACTTGAGTAGATCAAGTAGAAACCATTCATAAATATAAACTTCTAAAAATACTGAAATTCTCCTAATTTAGCAATGGGAAAATTTAGTTACATTATTTCTTATTATTTACTAAACTTTGCTTAGTCTGGTCCATAGGGCTTTGATTGCTTAGTGTTCCTGCACTTAGTAATGGGTCACTCATTCAAATACTTAACAGGCTTATTACTGCTTAACTTTGGTGATCAAGCAAGAACCAGTGCTTTCAATGTGACTTAACCATAAACCATTATCTGCATTATTTCTCTCATATCAAAACACATCATATTTTCTAAAAATATGAGTTAACTTGAATCAGCTGTTTCATAAATAAACAACATTGGTACTTACTTGAAAGCTATGGAGATGATTACTTGGATGCACCCAGACAGTAAAACGTACAAAGAACAAAATTTCTGATATATTATTTTTAAAAAAACTTCTAGTTTATATGTTACTCTAACACATCAAAAATATCACATTGTAGTGAGATTTTTATTTGGGCAATACTTATAGAATACTGTATTTACCCAGACCTAACTATTCCACCATGAGCAAGATACAAGGTCAGTTCATTTAAAGCAGAGTACAGCTGGTTTGAATTCAGAATTTTCCTTTTCTTAGACTTGCTGCCTTACCTAAAGAACTCAGTTTGCCCTGCTATTTATCCATAACTGGAGGAAGAACAGATGATTTCATACCTTTCTCACAGATATTAGTATAAAGTCAAACACTAACAGCCTCATCCAGGATTTGAACTCTGGTCACCAATTCCATTTCCTTATGATGCACAATGATAAGTATTACACTAACCATGCTTCCTTAGAGAATAATGTAATTTCAAATCTCATTTGCAATAATGATATGGGGTTTGTGATTTTACTCCTCTTATCATTATAATTTCTTAAGAAAGATAATTATTAATCGCTGATTTGCTAATTATGAAGTACTTTTATTTTTTACAATTAATCATCTGAATTTATGAATCAGTTATGAACTGACACTGAAAATCATTGTAGCTAAAAGCAACCTTCAAGAAAAATGATGGTAGCTAAAAGCAACCTTCAGGTAAATAAGAAAATAATAAACTGTATTACTTTTTACTGGATCTAACTTGTATCATACAAAAGCAAATAAAATTACCAAATACACACCATCCTGATTCAAACATCTGAACTGGGATTAAGTAGACAAGTGATTTATCTGTACTATAGCGGCTCGAACTGCATGGTGAAACTAGTAAATATCAAATTAAGCAGAGTGTACCGATACTACCCTTTGATCCAAGACAGAGTGCTAGAAAGCAACATTTTTAAGCCAATGAAGAGCACACACACACTCTAATCCTTAGCAGAAAAGTTTATCAATAAATAATCCTTTTTATAGGTTTTATGCTAGTAAACATATACTGATAATGTTATAAGTCACAGTTATTTAACCTTTAGAGTTCTTTTCTTGGTGTAATGGTTAGCAAATAGAAATACTGACCATATCTAGTGAGTTTGAGTCTCACTGAGTACCCCACAGTTGTCCTACTGGTATATAAAGCTTAGTAAATAACTTGTTACTTTAAACAAATAAGCCTAATATTTTATTCTGTGTACTATTTTACTATACTCTATTAGCCTGATATTTTAGGCTCAAAGCTCCTAACTGAAAAATAAATGAAAATGTTAAATACAACACTTAATAGTTTATAGCGATATAGAAATAGGGTTCTAGCTGTTTGGGTATATGTACTTCTAGGTAGCAACACAAATACCAGCTTTTCAGGTTCTAAGTGTTAATATAGTAACCTTTCTGAGCATCCCTTTTAACAAGGATATTTGTATCCTGATGTTTAGGAGCTCAGGTGCAGCATATCAGAAAGCCAAAGGAGTGTGGCTTAAAAAGAAACAAAGGTGGTGACCTTACTTGAAGGTGACCCGAAAGCTCCATTTTCAATAGCTACTACACCAAGGTGTAAGGGAGGGTGCTACTCCATTCCCTTGATTGCTCCACTACCCTTGATCCTTACCTTATAATGCTGAGTGCTCTAAGCAAGGCGGCATCAAGTACCATTTTTTGAGTCTTTGGTATGACTTGACCTGGGATTGAACTCCAGTCTCTCAGACCATTGGTGAACACTCTACTCATTAAGCCAATGGCCTGGTCAAAAAGAAACATACACAAAAACAAATATTTTCTTTGTAGAATATCTACGAATTTGATAACAACTATTAGATTTCTATTTGAAGAACAAGAATTTGATAGAACAGAATTAATTGGATGCAATTACTTTTTAATCATAAATATTTTCAGAATTATAAAGAATCGGCAAAATATAATTCTATCATTGAATCCTCATTATCATTATTTGCTCTATCCTCAATTTACCTGAATATTTTTCACTTAAATCTTAAGTTTGATATCAATTATTCTGATTCATCATAGTTGTTGTTAAAACAAAATCATTGGCTATCAATATTTGAGGGCTTAAAAAATATCAGGAAATATCAGAATTTCTCAATCTTTTTTGACTACATGTAACTTTCTCACCAGGTTTCAGAATGTCATTGCACCTTTTCAAGATTATAACTTCTTCAAAAGGTTCAGTGTAGAAATCAGAATAATCAATATTTCAACAGTTTGGGTCTGCTGATTTGTTCTTCCAATTTCCCTATGAAGCCTAAAAATTTAGTTATCATGTTCAAGTCAAAAATATTTATCATGAAAAAATTAATTAAAGTTAACATGGTTCAGCTTCATTTTTTTCCTACATTCTCTTATATTTTTATAGTTCATATATGCTTTCATAGTGTATCAAATTATCTAAATAAGTTTTGGGTCTTTAAGCTTGTAAACTATTTACTCTTTTAAAGTAATTTAATGAAATAGGTTTCAAACTCATGCAAATATCATTTTTATAATTATTATACTTAATTTTTATACTTATTATAATCAATTATAATTTTTATACTTATTATAATCAATTATAATTTTTATACTTATTATAATCAATTCATTTTTTAATTTTCTTAGTGAAAGCCTTTAATACCTTTTTATTAAAGTTAGAATATTCATTGTTTTTTTGTTTTTTTTGTTATCACTTAGATGGGACTTTTTTGTTGTTGCTCTTTTCATATTATAGAACAATGTAGTGAAAAAAATTAGAAGGATCCAGCACTGGTAAAATGAATTGCCATTAACATCTTCCATGTTTTATTTCTATGTTTTACATGAGTCAGCTCTTAAAGACAACGAATCAGCATCCAAAAGAAGTTTTTTCTTTATGAAATTATAGAATTTTTTTATGACATATCGGAATTCCTCAAAATCTATTAGATATACTTTAATAATTTTTTTAAACAGTCCTACACTTAAATAACATGTTCAGCTTAAATTGTGCTGGACAGAAAATCTGCATTGACAGTTAATTTTTTATGATGGAACTTATTAAAGTCAATGTTTTTAAAAGCAAAGATAGTGTATGGGAACTTCAGGATGGGTGGTAATGCAATGCATCTGATTCTGAGTAAATCAAGAAAAATTAGCAAAAATAACAAGGGAGAAAATTTGGAAATATTTTTCTTTAAAAAAAAAAAATCATATTCCCAAATATTTTCTTACAAAATATCTTATTCATAAATTTGTTTGTAAATAAGTAATTTACCGGCTAATTCATCTTTATGCAATATTATGACATGTAAATGTTGTTTTGCAGTGTTTAACAGATTCTCAAATATAAATTCATTTTGTTTTTTCATATTAACACAAATAGTTTTCATATCAGATTTTTCTACTATGTTCTTACTTATGAACAACACAAATTAAAATTTTACAAGTTAGGGTTTTTTTTTGTTATCACATTGTTCCCCCCCCAAAAAAAAATCCAATAAGGTTCCGATAGTTTTCCAAGAGATTGGGGGCAAATTTTTAAAATTTCAGAAAAGGGAACACAATCAAACCATATCCACTTTAGTTAAAAGTGAGAAAAAGCTGAAATTGTTTAAAATTTGGATGTATTGTTCATATAAGCTGATTCAGATTCACCGTGTCTGAATTGTTACATTTTTTTGCTAGTTTTTCTGCTATCTTCATCTTCCTTTTCATTTTTATCCTTTCAATCAGTGCATTATCCTTCAACATTTGCTTATCTCAGAGGTTTGATTCTAATTGGGTCTCCTACTATTATAGCCTTGTGCCAGATTAAGCTAAACTTAGTTAATATATTGGACTTGCAGTGTATATATATTTACCCCAAACTTCTTCCATGGACAGGATGTGACACAAAGTCAATTTTTATTAGCAGGATAAAGCTGGTTTGAATTAAAAGTTGTTGTTCTCCTAAACAGATTGCCAAACCAAAATTAAAGAACTTAGTCTCCTCTACTATTTACCTATAGTTGGGGAGAGAACAGATTGTTTCATGCCTTTCCTAAGGGCTTGAAGTCATGAAGAAAAGACCAAGAAAGCAGATATTCATTTATTCTTGGCAGACAAACAATTCAGACTTAAAAGACTAGTACAACATAATCTTCCTTCACCTAAAACAAGTCTTATACTTAAGATAAGCTTAATAAATATCAATAATTGCCTAATTTCTTTATATACATTTGTCTATATGACTTTAAAATAATGAGTGGCAAAGAGCATACTCTGTGGCTGAATTAAGTATTTACCTAACCCTGCTACCATAAGCAGGATGCAACACAAGGTCAATTTTTAAGCAGAGTACAACTGGTATTAATTCAGAGTTTTTCCTTCTCCTAGACTGATTGTCAAACCAAAACCAAAGAGCCTAGACTACCCTACTAAAGTTAGTAAAGTTTGCAACCATGGTTGAGGGTGACCCTAAGGCTCCATTTTCAATAGCTACTAAACTGAGGGCACTACTCATTTCCCTATATTGCTTCCCTTTACCCTTGATCTGTACCTTATAATGCTGAATCTTAAGCAAGGTGGCATCAAGTACCATTTTTTGAGTAATTGGTATGATTTGACCTAGGATTGAATCCTGGCAAACACGATACCCACTTCCCTTCTATTAATCCATAATTAAAGAAAACAGATAGATTCATGCCTTTCTCAAGGATATTAGCACAGAGTGAAACAGTCTTGTCAAGAATTTGAATTCAGGTCACCAATTCTATTTCCAATAATGATAACCATTAAGTATGCTTCCTTGTGGTTGAGCTAATTACATAATCATCACTGAACTTGAAGTTAATATTTAAGCCGAGATTTTTTAAAAAAAGTATGAATGCTGATTTTCAAGGCAGATTGATGCAGCACAATCTCCTTACTTCACAGATTAGTGCCACACAATCCTCCTACCTAATGTTGTTTGAATTTCATGATTTTTGTGAACCAAAAAGGTTCAATTGAATTTTGAAAATAATTTCCAATTCTGTTTTTATTTCTGCCTTCACCTAATGCAATTTTCCATACACTTGTATACAGTCAAAATTTCAGTGTAAAAATGTATGCAGAAAATTCAAAAATAAAATATTAGGAAAGCAAGTATATAAATGCATCTGGTGGTGAGACTTCAGCTTTGGGGAGTATGGAGTCACTCTTTCATTGTCATTATTCCCAGGTCAACTTTGATCCAAAGTGGTAGTACCTATTAGGGTCTCATCTATAGGTCAAATTGATCTGAGATAATTGATTTTGAACTTAAAACATTAATATGAAGTGTTCAAAATGAGTGAACTTTACTTATATATTGGCTCTTTAAACATTGATATTGTAATTTGATTGGAAAGCAAATTATTATCGTCATATAGGAACAGTTACTTGAAACTATATAGTTATTTACAACTTATAAGTATTAGAAAAAATACTTTAAATCTTATAATTGTATATAAATTATGAATTAAAAATAGTTACTTGAAGCAATAATTGTTTAAAAATAATTATCACTAAATAAAAATAGTTATATGAAACCTGTCAATGCACTTAATCCAACTATCCTCTTGAAGTCACATAGATCAAATATTGTACAGTGAAAATTTCTTATCAAAATTCAGCCACCATACTATACATATAGTTAATGGTTCTTTATCAGCAAAGATTTTTTAAATCAAAAATCCATTTTTATCAAATATAAAAATCACCTAAGTTACATTTACTGAAAGCATTGAGTTTTATTCTTTAAAATCTGTTAATTAAACAAAACTAATATGAATCAAAAGAAATCTCCTCCCAACTCCATAAAATGTCTAATTTTTTAAATTTTCTATCCAATTAAAAGATAGAAAATAAAACGACAGTAACAACTTCAAAACATCATCTCAGTACATGCACACACAGCAACAGACATAAACTTAACATTCAATTACCAACCTCTGTCTCATAATAATTATTACATAAACATAAATTTTATACACAAAATGAAACAAGTATTATAGGACAGAGAAAATATTACTTCTGTCCCATAATAGTTGATACATTTAGCATATAAATTTCATACACTAAATGAAACAACTATTATGGGACAGAGATTGTATTTCCATTGTTCAAGGTCTTTACTTAACATGAATGCAAATAAATGAAGGCATGCATAATGACTATTTGTATGTAGTTTCAGTCACTGATTCTCAATGTCTCTTGTCTTCTATGTAGAATGCACAATATGAAAACATTGCATGATATCTGCAAATAGTCAGCTGATCATATGCCAAATTCTGATGCATGCACTGATCAGAAATGTCTGAAATTAAATGTGACAGTGTAACACCAGTCTTGTATCATGATGTTGTTCGCATTTTTATTACATGAAGAAAATTTCAGGATATTTGAAAAATATCTAATCTTCTAATATGTTAAGGTGTATTATAAAGTATTTTCATTTCTTTAATCAACTAAAACTTTATTGGAAACTTTTCCAGAACTCCTGTATATTTTCAAAGCTTATATAATGCTCCTCTTATTGTATCGTTCAATGATCCTAACTTTTTATATAAGTTTTTTAAATGCTGATGGTTGGGTTCTCTTCTAGTTTGCATTTTAAAGAATCATAATCAATAAATGATGGTGCTGCATTTCTGGCCTTAGGGACAAGTCCCTACTTCAAAATGTTTAAACTAGTTGTGGTTAGTATTTTTAGATATTGTTTAATTTTCTTCCCACTTGTTGAATTCTGTAGCAGTTTCAGTGGTTTTTCGGCCTAGTTTAAAATATTGCCTCTTGAATCTTAATAAATATATAACCTGTAATAATATTGAAAACAAAAGGAACAGCTGAATAATAACAGCAACAAAATAGAATTTACTATCTTGTAGATTTTGCTCTTCTGTCAGTTCACAGAGTAAAAATAAAAGAAAGCAAAAAGATAGACAAATACTAAGACCTTATCAGAGAACTGAAAAAACTGTGAAATATGAGAGTCAAGGTAATACCAATTGTAGTTGGTGCACTTGGAATGGTCTCCAGGAGCCTGGAGGAACTGCAAATCAGTGAGAGAAACAAAACCCTCCAGACTACAGTATTGCTGAAATTGGTTAGAATACTGATAAGAGTCTTGGAGACCAGAAGAGACTTGCTGTCACACAGACTCCAGTGAAAGACCACTGATGTGAAAAACTTGCAAGGAGTAAAATAAGCAAATGCAACAAACTGGCACAAAAGGAGTACCAGACTAGACATGACTGAGGTGTGGAATGCACTCCACTGGGAATTGTGCAAGAGATGAAAATTTGTCCATCCAAACAAATGCTATATACACAAATCAGAATCCATCCTAGAAAATAAGACCCATAAAATTTTCTGGAATTTTGAGATACAAACAGATCTCCCAATCCCAGCCAGAAAGCCAGACTTAGTGTTAATTAACAAGAAAAAGAGAACTTGTCATTTTGTGGGTTATGCTGTTTCTGCAAACCACAAAGTGAAAATAAAAAGATACTTGAATCTTCCCGGGGATCTGAAACAGCTATGGAACATTGTGATACCAATTACTGTTGGCACACTTAGAATTCTACTTCCTCCAGGACCATTCTAAGTAACAATTGAGAACATACAGACCACAGCACTATTAAGATCAGGTAGAATACTCAGAAGAGTCCTGGAGACCTAAGGAGACTTGCTGTTGTTTAAACTCCAATGGAAAATCACCAGTTAAAACTGGTGAAGAAGAAATAAAATAATAATGATATAATAGAGTCATGGTCTTAACTGTGTAAATGAAATAAGCTTTGGAGTACAGTTTACTGTAAATAAAAATACTTCTAATACACTTAAATAAAATCACATTTTCCTGCAATTTGGTGTTTTATATATTTTATGACTAAACTTTCAACAATTCATAATAGTTAAGTGGGTGAACAGACTTGTCTCAAAAGCAGCAGTAAGTGCCTTCAGCTAAATTTTGCTATCACCAACCAATACCTAAATTATCATAATTTTAAATGAATAAATTATTGATTGAATATTTTAATTTTATGTGAAAAGAATTGAGTAATCTTTCAGATATCCTCAAGTTTTCACAGCATCTTCATGAAGTCCATTGATACAATGAACAAAAAAAAAAGAAAAAGTTTGTGATATTGTTTCTATATCAGTAAAATAGCTATTATTTCTGCCAGATGGCTCCTGCAGAGCATGAAATTTAAATTAGTCTTGCAGGCCATTCTTTGTGAATATGATTGTGTCAGAGGACCCTATTATTCTGACCTTGTACCATGAGAAGCTTAACTTAATACAAAATATTTTGGTACCTTACAGATTTAAAAGAACTATGATAGTAATTTTGCTGTTATAATGAGTTGATTTAATATTAATTGTATTGATAATTATTTCATTAATTAATAAAAATTTTCTTTTGAATTTCTTTTCAGATTTTTGATAACTTTAGGGAATACTATCTTAAGAGATTATAAATTTTAGTTGTTAAAATAATGAACAAAAATCTTTGTGCTGTTGCTGCAAACTTATCTCTCGCAATTGTCTTCAATTGTAGGGATACAATACGTAATAATACAATCAGTAATTGTTTCCCTTTAAGAATTAACAAGACCATTCAGGACCTCATAGGATATCACATGACCATCACAGAAACTCCTTTAACCTCTTTTTGACTCTGTTATTTGAACTGTAGAGATGTTATTGACCTTGCTAAGAAATGGTAAAGCCACATGGCTATATCATTTATACTCACCAAGCCTTTTGCTATTTTGTAACTCTTTTATATACTGCTTATGAATATGTCTATAATTCTATCATGGGACACATTTGTGTATTCTTTCTTTTAATACTACTTGTACATATATCATGTATATAAAGGGTTTAATGTTCTTGTATGTATAAATGAGCTTATCTTGTCTTTCCTTTTGTTGTGTTCAATGTTAGTATATCATGGACATACTAATATTGGTCCTTGGTGAGAGGGGACTCAACTAAACATCTTCTCTATTACCATGAAAATATTAAGAAATATTCCATTAGAAGATGTGTAATTACGATGAAGGTTTAAATTATACACATCTTATTCTCATAAAGCTCTTTACTCTGAAATCAATGTTCAAATACCATCATATATATATATATTTTTTTTTTCATAATGCTATTCAATGATGTTTATAAACTTCAATAGCATTCAGCAATATATTAATAATACAATTGATTTACTATATAAAGGATATTAACCTTTTCTCTACAAAATTTCTATGCATAACAATTAGTATTTAAGAGTGTTAACCTCAATGAATACTTCAGTTGTGGATTGAAAATGATAGCTTTTCTTAATAAAATTATGTCATTATTTCATAATAAACATCATTGTCTCAGTCAAGTAAATCTAATTAATGACTAAAATGTCTGATGAAATATGTTGTAATTCTAATTCTTTTCTTATGTAAATTATATTAAACACTGGTAAATTAATTAAGTTTTGTAATTTAATATTCAATTAATTTATTTGTTTGATTTGTTTTCTTTGTTTAATAGTATGTCAACTTAAATTTATGGGGGTGGGTAAATGGAAATTAAATTTGGTTACAAGGGTAGGACATCAAGTAAAAAATTTGAGAAGCCTTAGTATAGACAGTAAAAGAGATTATGATGAATAAAATAAATGTGTCTTATATAAAATAAAAGCTTTTTTTTTTCACCATTAGGCTACATATCTATTTGTTACATATTGACCTTGTGTTAGTAAGTGGATTTCAAAAACAGGATTCACCAGGGTTGTAAGGTAAATAAAATAGAGTGGAAATGCCGCATCAATTGCATGGGTATGATGCCAGAAGGAAGAGTAACCACAAGGTGTGTAGGCATCCAAAAAATATATTACAGAAGTTTTCAACCCCAAAGCAGAGTAAAGAGTCAGCAGTCAGTGGTAAGCAATCAGGAGTGGGAGTAGTGGGCAGAGAGCTGACAGACTAAACATCATGCCACCCTGGGGATGGGCCCAGAGGTAGAGGAAAGTCTAAATGTACAAGACTCATTAATGTCAAAATGAGTATGATCCCAAAATGAAGAAGAAACAAAGTGATTAAATATTTTAAGTTAGCCCTGTGCCAGTCTCATAGATACAAAGTGAAGAAGTAAGGCTCACTGAATATATCGTATCTCAATCTGGTGTAAATCTCAGCAGTCCTTGACTCGGTCACACGACTAATCTTTCCACAATCTAATGATTAACCAAAAAGAATATTTTAAGTCAGCCCTGTGTCAGTCTTATAGATGCAGAGTGAAGAAATAAGGCTCACTTAATATATTGTATCTCATTCTGGTCTTGCTATGATTTAATAATAAACAAAAAAGAGATTGTAAAGAAAGGTTTGGCGCGCAATTTAATTCGACACTTGATTTCACCCAATTAGAATGACCTATCCTATTCAGCCCGGACCTTTCATTCCCGGCCAACAAATTGGGTAAGCTGCCAAACACCCTCTCTTTGGCTGGAGAACGCCGACCAGTGCAGATGTCACACTGGCCGTTCTTCAATAGCGATGCTTTTTAGCTGGACAATGCCGCCCAGTGCAGACGTCTCACTGTGGCTCTAGAATAGCAGCAGCAGCAGCATGGACACATGAGGGAACCTATCTAATTTATGGATTCCTTGCAAGGAATCCCAGTTGAATATAAATTAGATGCATTCAACATGCCTCGCACAGGCTCAACTTTATGTCACCCCAAAATTGGCTATGTCGATCTGACGCGTAATCCCGCTCTCGACACCTAGCTCCCATTTTACCTCTGAACCACTTTAATGTAGATAGTGCATACTCTCCCCAAATACCAGACACGAAACTCATGGTGACATCCAAAGTTCAATTCCTACAACAGGCGAACACAATCCCTCACACGTCCGATGACACACGCTGCCATCTCAACATTCTCAACTTCTCATCACGCCATTTCGTCTCAATACTCACAACCTTTCACGAGTCTTGCAGCACCAAAAGCAAACCCAATATTCCAGGCTGCAAATAAAAACCTATTCATAAAAACATATTTCGGCATCTTATCTTCTTTATCATCCTTCCTTTAATACCTAACAACAATTAGCGAAAGACCTTACACACTAAGCGAGGAAACAACTCAATATAAACACACATACGTTACACCATCTTCCTTGCTAAACACAAACAACACTTCCCTCTCGCTAACAACAAACTTTCCCCCTCGCTAAACAAAAATAACCAAACGTCACCCATTCCTACAAAATGGTTCCCCCTCGCTAAACAATAATAACCATTTCACTTAAAGGTTAAAAATTCTTCGCTAAAAGATAAATATTTTTATGTATAAGTATTTTTGTCTTCTCATTCCTATATATAACATATTGTTTTACTTACTTATGTTAGATTATATGTACTTCATTGAATGAAATGAACCTGCAACTTGTTTCTCTATGAAAAGTTCATTCAAAAACTGAAACGTATCTAATTAATTTGAAAATGAACTGTTTGTAACTGAAGATCAAAGTTTTTATTCCTGGTAGATTCTCTCATGTACAAAAGAAAATTCATTTTAAAACATGAATGGTAAATTATTTTTAGATACAGCCATGTAGAAAATTTCCTACAATCTTTTAAAATTTTCATGAACAATTTGTCTATCAAAATGACATAAATTATGTTTTACATGGTTTATATAATCACATAAACATTCTTGTCCTATTGTGAGGATACTATGCAAGCATCCTTTTACTTACATCATATATTATATAGGATGACTACAAAAGAAATAAATAATTTTTAAAATTTGCTTTTTAAAAAACTATTTAAGATATTGACAATTATGATACTTGGTTAGGCAAGGAAATATTTACAGATGACTCATTATTGAACAAAAGACACTCCATAAAACTATCTTGATTTTCACAATGCTCTTCTATTTCTGTATAGAAATCACAAAAGTGGAATTTGTAACAACTGACTTGCCTTCCTTTTGCATATCTGTAAGCATCTTAGGTAACTTGTACAAACAATAATTTTTCAATTACTAATAGTCTCTCAGGACTGGACACAAAATTGTAAACAGATTGTCTAGTCGGATGTAGTTTCCCAAAATATGTTTTATGACAGTAACAGAATTCATTTTAGTTAATGATTTCTCAATAAGTATAGATTTGGGTGTCTTGGATGACAGTGAAATACTTGGTACTGTTGAAAACCTTAATAATAATCTTTAGTTGTTTCTCTGCAAAACAATGTATCATGTGTGTCAATAGAAGTTTTTTTAATAAGTTTTTGAAACTGTCTTTCATAAAGATACATGATTGATGATTTTTCTGTAGATATCAAGTTCTATCAATAATCATTAAAAGCTAGAGAAACAGATAAGAGATTTTGTTAAATATATTTCTGAACATGACTATTAAAAAGTTACTAAAGAAATAATGTTTCTTTCTTAAATATTTCCTAGAGGCTGACCATTTGTAATTTTTACTTAAGAAAATCAAAGAGCCAACTCCAAACAAACAATAGGCATTAAAAAAAGACAATGAAGATATATTCTAGGATAATTCTATAAAAGTAAAGTCGGCTCTCTTTTCGATAGCTACTACACCAAGGTGTAGGGGAAGGTGCTATTTCTTTCCCTGGATTGCTCCACTTTACCCTTGACCCTTACCTTATAATGTTGAGTGTTAAGCAAGGCGGTATCAAGTACCATTTTTTGAGTCTTTGGTATGACTCAACCTGGGATTGAACCTTGGTCTCCTGGGTCATTGGCAAACACTCTAACCATTATGCCAATGTCTGGTCTTATTCTTTAAAAAGGAATAGAAAACTAGTTTCTAAATTCCTAATAATAGTTAAGAGATGTAGAACTTGCAATTACATGAAACACTGAAACCTTAAAAATTAACCTTGAGTTACATCCTGCGCATGGTAGAGGGGTTGGGTAAATACATACTTAATACTGAAACCACAGTACCATGACTAGTATGGTGTAGGTCTTGGGTTATGCTCAACGAAGAGTCTAAAATAATTATAGCAATAAAGGTATGTTTAGGTTCTATTTCTAACAATTCAATTTAATTTAAGTCATTTGTTTGCACTTTGTTTAAATGTCAAGTAGTTCCATTTGACCCATAGATAAGACCCTATCAGGAGCTACTACTCTGGGCCAGAGTGGACCTGGGAGCAATGGCAATAAAGGGTTCCTCTGCATTCCCCAAAGCTCCAGCATTACAGAAGCCTTACCATCAGATTGTTTTGTGTCATATCCAGAACACTCAGGAGGGGGGGGGGTTACTCACCCTGCTGCAGAGATGCAGTCAGTGTATTCTACAGCCCCAGCTGACTGGGCTAAAGGTGTCTTTAGTGTAATGGTTATCATCATAGGAAATGAAATTTGCAACCAGAGTTCAAACCTTAGATAAAGCTGTTTGCATTTCACTTCACACTAATGTCCTTGAGAAAAGTATGAATCCATCACTTCATCCTATATCTATGCATAAATAGCAGGAAAGACTGGATTCTTTAGCCTGAGTTAGGCAACCTGTCTAGAAGAAGAAAAAACTGAATTCAAAGCAGCTTTACTTTTCTAAAAAAATTGGCCTTGTGTCATACCCAGCCTGTAGCAGAGGAGTTGGGTAGATATATGAATATAGTAATAAATTTAGGGTAGACTGGGCTATTTAACCAAGATACAGCAACCAGTTCAAAAGAAGGAAAATTCTTAATTCAAACCAATTGTACTGCACTTAAAAATTCACCATATGTCATATTCTGCCAGAGGTGGAGGGGTTGGGTTAATGTGTACATAATGAGAGCAATAATAACATTCACAATTAACTTGTGGAAATTAAACAACTGATGGAATTGAAATATTACATCTTTATGATATTTTTTTTTAAATTTAATTTCAAAAAGTGGAGTTTTATACATGAATAAACTCAAAACCTACTTTCCCAACTTTGGAATTTTCCCAACCATTGTAGAATCCACAAAATAAATTCATACTGCTGGGAAAAAAATGAAAACTTGGCAATCTGTTTTAAACATGTAAAACATCCATTTAATAGATAAATAAATAAATAAATAAATAAATGGAGATATAACCAAGTAATTCCTGAAAGATGTATGGGCATTTTTAAATCTAGTTTTTAGATTTATTTTAATTTTTGTTTTCTCTTTTACTTCTTCAGTTATTTCTCAACCAAATATATTTTTTTTGCATTGATCACTGTTCCAGTAAGTTTTCTTTTTTCCTTTAATATTTACAATGAAATGGATATGGAAACAAAAGAAAAAAAGCCTGTTAAACTGTTTATTTAGCAGAAAGAAAAGCAAAAATCATTTCCTGAAAAGCCTTCAAACTAAAAACAATACGCTCTACTGAAAACTTTTTTTTTTTTAGTTTTTTTTTTTTTTAACTTAAAAGTTGCTCAACATAGATGGAAATTTTATGTCAAAGAAAAAATTTGAAGGAATAAAAAGATTGTACTTTGAAACAGGCTTAGACTAAGATAAATATCTAGATGAATAGCTCTACTATGTTGGTATTATATTTTTTAGAAGTATAAGATTATATAAATTTACACAAATACTTATACACATATATATTTATACACACACAACCTAGAAAAATATCCAATTTTTAATCCATTATATCTTTTGATGGTTCCATTTATTTTACATCATTGCCTTATACTGTCACAAGATAGTTTTTGAAATATGAATGCCGATTACTTGATTTAACATTAGCCCCCACTTTCTCTGTATATATAATCTCCTCCCTTTTTTGTATTTCATTTAACATTCACTGATGATCAAACAACACTCGTTAACATCTTTTCTAAGTCCTGATGATGGTTTATTAAAACCAAAACATTATAGCATCGATTTTCTTTCACATTAAATTCTTCACTTTGGATTACTTTGTTTGTCAGATTTTTTTCCATTATTCACTTCCATTATATATTTAGAGGAAGAGAGAGTCATATAAACATACGAGGTGCATACGATAAGTTTCCAGACTATTTTTTGAATGGGCACTTTTATTGATAGTACACACATGAAACTCTAGTCCCCTTTGAAGTAATCTCCTCCAGTTGCAATGCACTTGTACCATTCCAACAACTTCTGGAAGACCCCATGGAAGTCCTCTTGTGTGAGCCTTTCAATGACCTTTGTCACAGCCTCTTTCATCTCCTCAATTGCCTCATAACAACAGCCTCTGAGCTTAGGGAATAACCAAAAGTCACAGGGAGCAAGGTCTGGACTATAGGGACGGTGAGGAACTGTCTTGATACCCATCTTGGTCAAGTAGTCTATGACAAGGATCGAGTTGTGGACTGGTTCATTGTCCTGGCGGAAATGCCACTGACCCGATTTGAAGAGTGCTGGCCTCTTCAAACGAAATCTCTTCCTGAACTCCCTTAAAACCTCAACATAGTAGCCCTAACCCTAACCCTTTGGCCTGTGGTGTATTGACTTCCTTACTCCTTCCGCACCTCTCATCATCCCTCACAGACTCCCTGCCTTCCTTGAATCTCTTATGCCACTCAAAAACTGATGCTCGTTTCATGCAAGATGCTCCAAAAGCAGTCTGTAGCATTCCATACGTTTCTGTGGCATTTTTTCCAAGTTTAAAACAGAATTTTATTGCATATCGTTCTTCTAAAGTGTCAGATTGCATTTTTGAAATTCACCAGCAGTGGCAATCAGGCTTTAGTTTAGTAAGGTGTATTCCAATTGCTGCTGTAGCTGTTGATTTGAAGCTGAAATCATAAAAATTGGTCAGTCATCTCATAAGATGTATAGTAATAACATACTGAATTTTCCAGAGTCTACGACAATTTTAAATGCCTGTACGGAAAAAAGTCTGGAAACTTATCGTATGCACCTCACACATATATTCATACATTTAATATATAGATATAAAGAGTGTTTACAAAGTCCGACAACAGATTAAAAATGTATCCACAAAAATGGTGGTCATGTTGAAATGCGATTATCAAAAAGTACATCAGGGGAAAAAACTTCAAGATTTGAACTTTCATTTTGTTTTTACTGAATCATTTGTAAAACATAATTAAATTTTTATTCATAAAACTGCTACAAGACTTTATTAACACCCTGTATATAATTTCATATGTGTGTGTGTGTATGTGTATGTATTACAGTAATATTTATTTTATATTTCTAACAAGAGCAATATACTTTCAAAGATAGATCTTTGTTCTTACCAAAACAAAAATAAGAAAGTCAATCATAATTCTTTGGATAGTGCCAACAATTGAATCATTAACTTTAGAATGTTTTACTGTAAATCCTTGTTTAGAGTCTTATTTCATTATTAAATGGTAGATTTCATTCTTTTCTCTCTTTCCAAACAGTATAAATAACAAGTGGTCATTATACATAAATCCCTTTCTCAAATTAACGAGATTAGGTCACGAAAAGGTAATGGGAAAATGTACCACATGGGGAATCATTTCCTCAAAATTACCAATCAAAATGTTTCATAGCCTACCTCCTTTTATTTTCCTCTCCTGCACCTCCTTTGTACATTTCTCCTAAATATAGGACTTGAGAGATTTGCATTTAGATAGACGTATACCCAGAGAGCAGAAAATCATGTAGAAAGCTTGTACAAGTGCCCAGTAACTCTGGGAAAGATCCAAGTTTGACTCGTTGTAAATATGTATACCATGCAAACACCGACAACTTGATAAATATTAAATTGATAGCTCGGACGAATGACTTTTTAGCCTTCATTTAAAATTTCAGTCTTCCTTAGAGTGTTTTAGCTTGTCAAAATCAGTTTAATCTACTTGATAAGACTTGGTAATATGAAATTAAAGTTTATAATAATCAGCCTTCTGACTTAGGAAGCAGTTGTGGTATAGTGGTTATCATCATGGGAAGTACACTTGGCTACCTGAGTTCAAGTCCAAAACAAGACTGTTTGTATTTCACATAGTGCTTATACCCTTGGGAAAGGTGTGAATCTAACTATTATACCTCCAGATATGGGTAAATAGTAGGGCAGACTAAGCTCTTTAACCTTGGTATGGCAATCAGTCTAGGAAAAGGAAAACAAAATTAAAACCAGTAGTAGACCTGGATAGGGATGGGCTCTGTCGAGCTATTCCTGCCTAAGACATGCTTCATGAGTAGTGCCCCCATGATCCAACAAGGTTATGGGATTAGTCTGTTCGTTTACAACTTGCTCACACCAATTTAAACGAGATCCTAAAATACAGTTTGTTAGCTATTTTCCTTCATTAGTAAAAGATTTTCAGGCAGACATATTACTGATACAAAGTATTATATTATAGATACTAGCTGAAACCCCAACCAATGAGGGGAATCTTAAGTTACATAAACTATATATATGTATTCGATAAAATGTTTGATGGAACAGAAGACATATGGTGAAAAAACCCAAATATGATGGACAATTTATTAATTCAATATAATGTTCCACTCCTTTATTTACAATATTTTATTTCAAACAAGAATTTTATCATCAAATCTTCTTGATAACTTAAAATTTCTTAGATTACAATCATAAGCTCAATTACATTTTTTTTTCTTTCCCACATTTTCAAGATTCCATAACAATTATCATTCCTAGATATGTTACCATGACAACCTTAGATAACTTTTTTTCCAATATTCTTTCCATGAATTTTAAATTTTTTCTAAACCATCATCTGTTGGTTGGTTGGGTTTTATGGCATATCAACCTTTGTAGGTTAATGCCAAATCCATTTTTATGTAAATAATCAGTTCAATTTCAAACAATTCAGTTTAGCATGAGTACACAGTTTAATTGTCAAAAACATTTCTATTTCAACCTATTCAGTTTAGTCAATCAGTTCTAATTCAACCAATTCAGTTTAGTATAAGTATAGATTTTGTCTACAGAGTTAAATGTCAAAACAGTTCTATTTCGAATGATTCAGTTTAGCATGAGTACACAGTTTAATTGTCAAAAGCATTTCTATTTCAAGCTATTCAGTTTATTCAAACAATTTTAATTCAGCTTAGCACGAGTACAGATTTTGTTTACACAGTAAAATGTCAACACAGTTCTATATATAACAATTCAGTTTAGTGTAAGTACAGTTTCAATATCAAAAACGATTCAATTTTAAACAATTCAGTTGAGCATAAGCACACAGTTTAAATGTTAGTACAGTTTAATTGTCAAAAACATTTCTATTTCAAGCAAAGCTAATTCAGTTTAGTATATATACAGATTTTGTTTACTCACAGTTTAATTGTCAAAACAGTTTTATGTTAAACAATTCAGTTCTGTGTAAATACAGTTTCAATGTCAAAAAACAGTTCTATTTCAAATAATTCAGTTCAGCATAAGCACGCAGTTTACATGTTAGTACAGTTTAATTGTCAAAAACATTTCTATTTCAAGCTATTCAGTTTAGTCAAACAGTTCAATTTAGCATTAGTATGCCATTAGTTCTATTTAACCCATAGATAGGGCCCTATCAGGTGCTACCACGCCAGGCCAGAGTAACCTGGGAGCAATGGCAATGAAGGGCTGCTCCATATTCCCCTAAGCCCTAGCATTACTGGAACCTCACCATCAGATTGTTTGGTGTTATATCCCGGACACTCATTGGGGGGTTTTACCCCTCTGCAGAGATGCAGTCAGTGTATTCTTCAGCCCCAGCTGACTGGGCAAAAACCATCATCTGATGGAGATCCTCATTAGAATATTGTATTGAATAAATACTCAACAAAATTTAATTTGGTTTCTTTGTTTAATAGCATATCAATCTTCATGGGTTATTTGATGTCAAAGCCATCCTTGTAGAAGAACAGCAGTGTTACTATTTAACCCATAGCTTGTGAGAATATGGAAGTTCATACCTTTCCCAATGGTAAGTAAAGTTGGCAGCCTTAGTCAAGGGTGACCTGAAAGCTCCCTTTTCAATAGCTACTACACCGTGATGTAGGGGAGGGCGCTACTCCATTCCCTGAATTGCTCCTTACCCTATAATGCTGAGTGCAAAGCAAGGTGGCATCAAGTACTATTTTCTGAGTCTTTGGTATGACTTGACCTGTGATTGAACCCTGTCTCCTGGACTATTGGCAAACTAATAATGTAAATGGAGTTCAAATTTGGTTAAATCATGACCGCAGTCCAGTAATTTAACCAACCCAGTTAGCTGGGGCCATAGAATACACAAACTGCATTTCTACAAAGGGCTAAGAGCCCCCTCCTAACAAGTGTTCAGTATATGACATTAAATAATCTGATAGTGAGACTCCCGTAATACTGGAGCTTTGCCCTCACTCCCCTGTCTACTCTGGTCCAGAGTGGTAGCACCTGATAGGGTCCTATCCATGGGTCAAATAGAACTGTTTGACATTTAAACTGTGTGCAAACAAACAATGTATGCTAAATTGAATTGTTAGAAATAGTACTGTTTGATCATTTAATTGTGTGTAAACAAATGACTGATGTTTAATTGAATTGTTAGTGATACAATATAATACTTGGAACCATTTATCCGTGTGCAAAAAAATGAGCTTTGGCTCACTTAAAAACATTATCAACAAAATGTGTTTACAAATCACACATATTTAATATATATGTATAAAGAGGATATGGCATTAAATAATCTACAATGGTTGATATGCCATCAAACCAAACCGGCACTTTAACCAATACACAATGGAGACTCCTACCTCCACCAAATTTTGTTTTCACACCAGATTTCTTCTATAAAACCATAAAGTTATCCATCTAACTTTTTATAGCAACAATAAACCCCACCATAAATAGAACTATGATTTTCTGAGGACTTATAAGCTAATACACATCATCAAGACATTAACATAATACTATAAAAGTAATAAATTTCTTTTCTTTTATAGAAAAAAATTATTCATAACCATTTGTCATACATTTTAAAGTGCCAATGAAGATTTTAAAATAAATATTGTTCATAAAAATGAAGTATGTATTTACCCAACCCCTTTGCAACTGGCAGGACATGACTCAAAGTCAGTTTTGATTAGTTTGATTTCAGAGTTTTCCTTCACCTAGAGTGGTTGTCTAACAAAGGCTAAAGAGACCAATCTACCCTACTATTTACCCATAGTTGGGTGTAGAAGAGAGGGATTCATACCTATTCCAAGGACAGTTAGTGCAAAGGGAAATGCACACAGCTTTATCCAGGATTTGAACTCTGGTTTCTAATTCCATTTCCTAGGATGTTAATCATTGCACTAAACATGCTCTATAAGAATGAAAGAAGTTGAACAAGTTTTTGACATTTGGTTTGGGTTTTTTGTTTAATGGCATATCAACCTTCATGGGTCATTTAATGCCAAAGATATCCTTGTAGAAGAACAGAAGTAATACTATTTAACCCATAGCTGGAAGAATAAGTGATTTCATGCCTTTCCCTGGAGTATTAGTTTGAAAGTGAATGTAAAGTGCAACTGGAGTTCAAATTAGCTTACATCAAGACTGCATGCCATGGGGATTCCCCTTTGATATTATTGCCATATCTTCAAATCCAAGTCTTATCCTCTGTGGGCAGGTACTTCAGCTAGTGCTAATACACTTCATAAATATAACCTGTTTTTGTTTTGTTTTGTTTTTTCAGGAAAAAATTTAGTTCTTCTTATTTTTTTTTTATTACTATTTATTAATCTGGACTTAAGTACTTGGTCAACTCATCTGACATTCAACTTCTATAAACTTAGAATCAAAAATCCAACTTTTTCTTTATCAGAGTATTTCTTTCTTTAATCTGTTTCTGATTTTCTCAATCCTCTCAAGGCAATATATCAACAATCAGTTGTTATATTGCAAAGCTCTACTCACCAGGCCTTATTTAATTATATGTTAATATAGATTCTAATATCTATGTCTGCAAACTTTTATAGAAATAATGGAGCCTAAACCAATGAAAACTTACCCAGCCAGACACCACTGTCAGTCACACAAGAGGAGTTAAAGAGCCAAATACTCAAGTAGTGGAGTCCACAGGTCTCTAGATGTTGTATTTGTTGGTCTAAAAATACACTTAGTTTGTCAGCTGTCAGAAAAAGCTGTGTAAAAAAGAAAAGATAATTGAGATATATTCTTCAAGTTAGAATATATCCATCATGTCTGACTTCATAAAAGTGGCTATAAACTTACAGACAAAACTGTTTCCACTTAACATTAAATGAAACAAAAAGGGTTTTTTCATATATCTATAGAAATAGAATATATCATTTTTTAATGTTTAAATTCACTAATTAATGCCATCATTTTAATGACTGGTTTTCTAGTTCATGAAATTTTGTTTAAATGATATATACATTATAAGATAAAAGTATATATATATATATATATACACACACACAATTTTTTTGCATATAATGTGTGTTAATATTTATACAAAAACTGTATATGCAAAATATTATTTCATGCTTATTCTTCTTTTAAATAAGTGACATTAAAAATTTATTTTCTATATTTCAAATCTTTCTTATAGTCCGACAAAATGAATATCCTCTAGATATATCTAAACAAATCCTTTTTAATACTGGTCAACTTAAATAGTTACCACCCAAATCTTACTTACTACTTTAATTGACAAGTATTGTTCCATCCAGCTTACTGAAAAGCCCAACTTGTTCTGGGGGGAGAAGCATATTATATGGTAATTCAAGCAAATATCTGTGTAACATTGGCCAATCACTTCAAAGTATGCAAATATCTGAGTAACATTAGCCAATCACTTCAAAGCATGTAAATACATCCTTAACACAACTATTCTCTACTTTGTATTTGAGCTAAAATTGAATAGACAGATAAGTATTTTACAACAAAAACTTCTGCTGAAGGTGTATAAATGAAATTGGTTGACATGCCCAGGCATTAGGTCTCGTCATCAAGATTTACAGATAGATCAATAAAAGAAAAATTTATGGAGGAATTTATCTAATGAATTAAATATAACTTGAAAAAAGACACCAATGAATAATTTAACTTTCAAGGGAAACAACTCTATTTATTCTTTATTTAGGAGATGAAAATTAATAAGTTGGCGACTGTACTTGAAAGTGACTTGAAGGCTCCCTTTTCAGTTGCTACTACACCAAGGTGTAGGGGAGGGCTCTACTCCTTTCTCAGGATTGCTCCACTTTACCCTTGATATATAACTTATAATGCTGGGTGTAAAGCAAGGAGGCATCAAGTACCATTTTTTAAGTTTTAGGTACGAGTTAACCTGGGATTGAACCTCGGTCTCCTGGATCATTGGCAAACACTGTACCCACTAGGCCAATAGCAATTTATTTTTTGTCCTGCAGTGCATTACTAAGCAATTATGTTGTAGCTGTTTCGTTTCTTAACCTGCCAAGGACTTTCAACAAAAGATTAATTTTTAATAAATTTCGTATTGCTGTTTTTCTTTTAGTGAAAAATTATAAAATATAATCTGTAACTCAATATACTAAATGATTAGTTTTGTTTTATGAAATATCAACCATTTTAGGGTATTAAATGCTAAATTCATTTTTATGCATATAAACAGTTCTATTTCAAACAATTCAGTTTAGCATAAGTATGCAATTAGTTCTATTTGACCCATAGATAGGACCCTATCAGGTGCTACCATTCCAGGCCAGAGTGGACCTAGGACTGATGGTAATAAAGGGGTACTCCACATACCTCAAAGCTCCAGCATTACTGGAGCCTCACCATCAGATCCAGGACACAAGTTGGTGGGGGGGGGCTCTTACTCCTTACGCAGAGACACAGTCACTGTATTCTGCAGACCCAGGCAACTAGGCCATACACTAGATGAGGAACTTATTAAATGAAAAGAAAGAATATAAACCTTATATCTGAATTTAAAAGTTGGTACTGCTTTTACTAAAAACTTTATAGATAATTCTTCATTCTTGTATTTTCTTCATAAGATAAAATGAATAAAATAAAAACAATAAATCCATTCTTATCTCTTAAACAACTGCTGAAAAAATTACTTAAGAAAGTTTTGGCACTTTACCTAAGACCCATACACGTAAAAATTATTTTTTGAATACATTTGTCTTTTTTTTTTCAAATAATATGTCGTATAAATTTGGCACATACCAATAGTTTATTGCCAACAAATACTTCCTCCCCACTAGGCTTTGAAATTCTTTAAAAACATTTTAATGAAACAAAATTACAGTTTTCAATTTGAAATTTCATTTGTTTTATGTAATTTGGGAAGAAAATACCAGCCCGTTGGCTTTGTAGGTAGAATGTTCATCAATGGCCCAGGAGACCATACCAAAGACTAAAAGAAATGGTACTTGAAATTGCCTTGCTTAACACTCAGCATTATAAGGTATGAATCAAGGGTAAAGTAGAGCAATCCAGGGAAAGGAGTAATGCCGTCCCCTACACCTCAGTGTTGTTGCTATTGAAAAAAGATACTTTGGGTTGCCTCGCCAACTTTATTTTTAACTACTACATAATTCCTTTTATTATTCATATTTTACCCCTCCAAGAAAGAAATTTGTAAATCCAAGTTTCTCTCAAGCAGGAGTTAAGTCAAAAAGCACTTAAAATATGCAAAGTATTCCAATAGAATATTGGTTACAAACACTCTTTATTTACAAGATGTGATCAAAAAGTATTGAGACTGCATCTTTGACTTAATTCTAATTAAAGATGTGTACACAATTGAGCAACTTATATAATAAAGGCTTTTAGTTTTGTTTGTTTGTTTGTTTGTTTGTTTAAATCCATATCATCCTCTTATGGGTTATTTTATGCCAAAATTGGATTAATTTCTAAATGTCAATTGTAATTATAACTATATTTTCATTGTTCATTTTATTTTATTTGTCAACAATTTGTTGGCACACCGATATGATATCAATTATTCTTATCAAATGCATAAAATTTGCACAGTCATTTGCTTTCAGATATTATTACTACTAAAAATTTATGCAAATTTATATAGTTTCAAGTAACTCTTCCTATTTCATAATAATAATCATTTGTTTGCACACAGTTATATTGTTTCAACTATCCCTATATTACACCAATAATTTGCAAGTAATTATATGGTTTTAAGTTAGTAATAACAATAATCTTTAGAAAACAATTATAGCTTCAAGTCACTATTCTAAGTGCAAATAATTTTTACACAGTAATATGGCATTGAATATTCCTATCTAATACAAATAATTTTCAAACCAATCTATTTGACAGAATAATTTTAAGGGGCTCTAATAAGTACTACTAATCTGGTTGAGTGTGGAGCTCGGAGTAATGGCAACAATGGGATGACTGTATATTACCCAGAGTTCCAGAACTGGAGCCTCGCCATTGGATGAGGTTTTGTATCATAACCTGGATTCTTCTTTTGAGATGGGATCTAACCTCTCAGCAGGGAATGAAATCTGCATATTCTAAACCTTTCTGATAGGACAACTAAGAATTTTTACAATTATAATTTCATGTAACTAATAATCTTTTGTGAAAAGGTTCAAGTAATGATTAATTTGCATACAGTTAAATAGTTTCAAGTATTCCAATCGTATATCAATAATTTTCAATGATCTATTTGACTCATAGGAGGGATCCTAACAGGTATTACCACTCTGGATCAGAGTGGACCTGAGAGTAATTACAACAAAAGGGGTAATCTAAACTTTCCAGGACTCCAAAACTAGAGTTTTACTACTGAATGCAGTTTAACAGTATATCCAGGGGATCACTTTTTTCTGTAGTCTTACTCCTCAGCAGGAGATACAGCTGGCATATTTTAAGCCTCACCAGCAGGGTGTCAAATATTGGGCATTCAGGTTGCTTAGTTTTAATCAGTTGTAACATTTTCCATGGTAATAACGAATATGAATCACCAGAAGTACATTTTTTTTTAAGTAGAGGAATTATATTGTGAATTGAATTACCATGACCAGAAAATCCGGTGAACACGTACACACGACACACGGAAACACTGGACAGCTGTTTTGATCTTATTAGTTCTCATCTGCAGTGTATACCATGATCTCCATCAATTCACAATATGCATCACCACTTTATATAATCATCACCTGAAAATGAAAGGACCATTGAATGGCTTCAATATGGCTAGATGATTGATTGGTTGTTTGGGTTTTATGGGATATCAACCGTTGCAGGTTATTTAACACCAAATCCATTTTTATGCAAATAATCAGTTCTATTTCAAACAATTCAGTTTAGCATGAGTACACAGATTAATAGTCAAAAACATTTCTATTTCAAGCTATTCAGTTAAGTCAAACAGAGCTAATTCAGTTGAGTATAAGTATAGATTTTCTTTAAACACAGTTAAATGTCAAAACAGTTTCATTTCAAGCAATTCAGTTTAGCATAAGCATGCAGTTCAAATGTAAGTACAGTTTGATTGTCAAAAACATTTCTATTTCAAGCTATTCAGTTTAGTCAAACAGTTCTAATTCAAACAATTCAGTTTAGCATAAATATGAAGTTAGTTCTGTTTAACCCATAAATAGGGCCCTATCAGGTGCTACCATTCTGGGCCAGACTGGACCTGGGAGCAATGGCAATGAAGGCATGCTCCACATTCCCCAAAGCTCCAGCATCACTGGAACCTCACCATCAGATTGTTTCGTGTCATATCAGTACACTCATTGGGGGCGGCATTTTACCCCTCTGCAGGGGTGCAGTCAGTGTATTTTACAGCCCCAGCTGACTGGGCAAAATATGGCTAGAGTTATATCCTATCAAATAATGGCTCAGTAAATAAAAATGCTGGTAAAATATATCTAATTTCCAGATGGCAAGTTCCTTTATGTTATCTTTGGCCTAAACAAAACTTATTTTTATTCTCTAACATTCTCAAAAAAATTAAACCAATTATCTATATGAATTCAAAAAAATGAACTGCATTTCTTTAAGCAGTTGCAGAAATATCTGTAGTCCAATTTTTATATGAGGTATGTTGAAAAAGTATTGAGACTGAAACTGTATAAATAAACAGGGAATGAAACATTTTCTTCAAAACAGTCCCCTTAACATTCAACACATTTGTTCTAGCAAGGTTTCAGTTGGTCAAAGTAGTTGAAAAATTCTTCTTTTGATATTGTATGAAACTGCATCATTTTATTTTTTACTCTTTAGCTAAATTTTCAGTTTTGGTTTGGCTTTATGGCATAACAACCATTGTAGTTTATTTCATGCCAAATCTTCTTTATACATATATATCAAATATACATACATTTTGTCAATAACATTATTAAACAAGCCTGAGCTCTTTTTTGCACACATGGTTTCAAGTGTTGCTATATAACAGTCTCAATTTAACATCAGTCATTTGTTTGCACACAGTTTGTTCTATTTGACCCTTTGAAAGGACACTATCAGGTGCTACCACTCCAGGCCAGAGTTGATGTGAGAACAATAGCAATGAAGGGGTACTCCATATTCTCCAAATCTCCCAGGCTGGAGCCTTACCATCAGATAGTTTAATGTCATATCTAGGACACTCGTTGAAGGGAGATGGATCTAACTTTCTTTGCAGAGATGCAGTTGGTGTATTCTACAGCCCCAGCCAACTTGGCTTGAATTTTCAGTTTAGGGAATTAAAGAATTAGAAAAGAGTTTAGGGAGTCTGGTGAGTATGGAAGATACTGCACTTGTACAATCCTGTATTTCAACAAAACCTGCTGATTAAAAATCTACCAAGATTTCAAATAAAAAAAAAAAGGATTGAGAATTGATAATGACTCATCAAGTCTTCTTCTAAACATCATCACTTTATTCTATAAGTTGCATGCATGTCTTCATTTCAGTCTGAAAGACTTAAAGATTCAGTCTTAATACTTTTTGATCATTCTTCATATCTTTGGTATAGTTGTTGAAAGTGTTGTTGTCTTGTTTTTGTATTTAATTTTTTTCCAAAATTTATCCAATCAAAATTGTTTTGCATCTTCAGTTCTGGGAAATTTGATGGTCTTTATATTATAGGTTCCTCGAAAACAGCATTTATTGGTTTCTATCAGCCAACATCTTTTCTGATATTTTTCATTAATTTTTGCTTAATATTTTGTCTTTCTTGGCATCTCTTATACATTTTTTTTTATTTCATTACATATAGTAAACTTAGTGGAAAACATGTTATGATATTGGCAAAAATGTTTGTAAAGAAAAAACACTATTGCAGAAAGTTTAGAAATTTAATTTTTGATTTTCACTATTTTCATAAAATTTATATGTAAAGTTAAAATTATGAACCAAGCTTTACAAACCATCTTAAGGAAATATTTAATTGTTGAAATGAAAAATCCGGTATTTATTTATTCTCTATTTTATTTTTTTAGTTTTACTCAAAATGAAAGAAAAACAATTTTAAGCAAGAATAAGTAAATCTACTTAAAAGAAATGCGAGATAGAATTTTCTAAAATATTTCTATTTCCTTTTTCTATGTATTTAAAAAAGTTTTTCCTGTAAAAGTTTCAGTATAAAACTATCAGAAAAATGGTTTGTTTGTCATATGTAACTGCTGAAAATTCTCTCACAGTTATTTTCTTTCTGTATCTATTTTAGTCTTTTAAAGATAACTTTGCAAATGTTGAAAATCTCACTTTTACAAAAAAGAAAATAAATTATCCATTTGTTAAAGTTAAATTCAGCTGTAAAAGACAATTAATAACCAAAATCCAGACATACTTATTTTCCATACATGAGTATTTTACAAGTATTGAAAAAAGAATCTCTTTGTTTGGGGTTTATGGCATATCAACCTTTGTAGATTATTTAATGCCAAATCCATTTTTATACAAATAAACTGTTCTATTTCAAACAATTCACTTTAGCATCAGTACACAGTTTGATTGTCAGAAACATTTCTATTTCAAGCTATTCAATTTAGTCAAACAGTTTAAATTAAAACAATTCAATTTAGTATAATTATAGTTTTTGTTTACACACAATTAAATATCAAAACAGTTCTAATTCAAACAATTCAGTTTAGTATAAGTACAGTTTCAATGTCAAAAACAGTTCTATTTCAAACAGTTCATATTAACATAAATACGCAGTTTAAATATCAAAACAGTTCTATTTCAGTTTACTCTAAGTACGCATTTTACTTCTATTTGATGCATAGTAAAACCCTATCAGGTGCTACCACTCTGGGCCAAAAGTGGACCTGGAAACAATGATAATGAAAGGGTGTTCTGCATTTCCCAAAGCTCCAGCATTACTGGAACCTCACTATCAGATCATTTAGTGTCATATCCAGGAAACTCGTTGAGGTTGGGACTCTTACCTCTCTGCAGAGAAGCAGTCGGTGTATTCTACAGTCCCAACTGACTGGGCAAGAATCTCTTTGAATCCATTTACCCAATACTTACCCCATGGACAGGACATTATTAGATAGTCAGGTTACCATGTAGAGTAATTTCTATTGATAGAATTTCTTTATGTAATGCGTGTTAGTTGACTGTGGCAATATCCCTACCTTGCACAAAAGGTGGGAGCTGAAAAGTTATCACACTGATAAAGAAGGGAATAACCTTGAGTCATGAAACATGTTTATCTTGTGCGTATTTACCTAACCCTTCCACCACAGACAGGATGCAAGACAAAGCCAGTTTTTAAGTACAGCTTGTTTGAATTCAGAGTTTTCTTTCTTCTTGATTAGTTGCCTAATGAAAACTAATGAATCCATTCTGCTCATAGCTGGGGAGGAACAGATGGATTCATGCCTTTCTCAAATGCCAAGTGAAATACAACAGCCTTGTCCAGGTTTTGAAATTGTGTCACCGATTTGATTGCATACAATGATAACTATTATACTAAGCACACCTGTTCCGAAGAATTTCCTTTGTTCCCTGTTAGCCAGCACAAACAGCCAAGTCATTTTCTTTTGTTTTACTGATTTATCAATGGGGAAAATGTAGCTGCTGCTGCTGCTGCAAATAAAACAAAATATTTTATATTTTTCTGCTTCTTTTTTCTTTTTCTAAACTTCTCCAAAAAGGATTTCCAACCCAAGGGGAGATAACTTAAAAAGAATTTGCTTCATTTATTTAAGCAATTACAATATCTTTGTATGATTTGGAACCAGCACTTTTATTAATATTCAGAATTTACAGTGATCTCACTTATCTGAGGTTTCTATTGTCCACATTCAACCTAGTTGAAGTTTGAGTTATCTAACTTGGTATCTCTTTATATATGGTTGTATTTCTTGTTTCATTGTAGTTAGTTCTCTAATAAATATGGCACTCTGCTAAACATGTGTCAGTGCTGCAGAATTAACATACCTCAGAAATAAACAATTCATAAGTTCAACCAAATAATTGTCCCAAATGATGCTGGCAATTTGGATATGCCATAGAGATACCATGAAGTGTTTTCATTAAATCAATTGGTAAAAGTTCTCAGAAAAAAAATCAGATGCTGAAATTTCTGAGTTCTACTTTAAGAATAGAGTTTCTGTCATAATCAACATATCATTATTATAATTCTATTTTATTATTAATTATTCTTGCTAATCTCTTCATCATCAAGGTATGCTGACAGCACAGGTTCCTTTTACTCTTTCTTGTCAATCAGTTACTATAGGTTATAGCTCTTTGCAAGTCCTTTAGACAGCACCCAATGTCTGTGCATAGCTGATTAATGTAAGTTCTTGCTGATCAGCCAATGTTAGTATGTCCATGTGTAGGAGTCCATAGGTAAATGCCACTTATAAGCTCATTCTTACCTCTCCAGCAGTGCCCAGCATGTCTTGCTTATCTTATCTGGATGATTTATAAGACAGAAGGTAAAAGGCTATACAGCTGCTGTTTTAAAGGGAATTGCTTCCAGGATTTATAGGCAGCATTTTTGTAGAATTCCTATCTCTGATTTTTTCCTGGCATTTTATTAAAGTCCAAGTAGTGTAACCATACAGGAGTACTGACATAGCTACAGCTTAAAACAATTCTTATTTCAATTTATCAGAGAGATCAAATTTCCATATGTTCAGTAACCAGTCAATACCAGTCCATGCTTTACCTATGCATATGTTGACATCATTAATCTCTTATGCTAGATTTATAAGTTTGGTTTGTCCTTAACTGCATTTCAATTCTTAGTGGGTTATTTGGTGCTGAAACTTAATTTTGACATAAGTATTTATAAATTTAGAAGTATGTTTGTATACATAGGTTTTATATCGTATCAAGTGTTCTTGTCTAATACTAATAATCTATTCACAATATGGGTTTGGTTGTTGAATTTAGATTCTTATATGAACCTGTCTCTCTTAAGTATGTTTGGTGATGGGTTGATTAATGCTGAAACTTGTTGGCCTAATGAGTAGAGTGTTCACTAATGGTCCAGGAGACCGGGGTTCAATCTCAGGTCGAGTCATACCAAAGACTCAAAAAATGGCACTCAGCATTATAAGGTACAGATCAAGGGTAAACTGGAGCAATCCAGAGAATGGAGTAACACCCTCTCCTGCACCTCAATGTTGTAGCTATTGAAAGGAGAGCCTTCGGGTCACCTTCAACTAAGATAGTTTCATATGGTTTGAATAAGATGCTCTATAAAAACATAACAGTAAAAGTTCACCCACCAGATGGAGACACAAGCTTCTTTATCATAGTTGCTGGCATTCTGAAAGGGGATATATTAGCCCCATATCTGTTTTTAATCTGCCAAGACTACGCACTTCAAATGTCGATAGATCTAATTAAAGAATATGGTTTTACACTAAAAAAAGCAAGAAGCCCACAATACCCCACAGAAACTATTACAGACACAGATTACATAGCACTTCTCACAAATACACCTACACAAGAAAAATCCCTAATACATAGTCTGGAGCAGACAGCAGAAGGCATTGGCCTCCTTGTGAATGCTGACAAAACAGAGTACATGTTTTTAATCAAAAAGAAGACATCTCTTCTGTAAATGGTGGTTCTCTGAAATTAGTGGACAAGTTCACAGACCACAGTAGCAGCATCTCTTCTACTGAAAATGACGTCAATTTGTGCCTAGTGAAGGCATGGACTGCTATCAATAGGTTATTCATCATATTGAAGTCTGACCTATCCAATGAAATAAAACGCAATTTCTTCCAAGCAGCAGTAGTGTCAATTCTACTATATTGATTCACCACATGGGAGCTGACAAAGCATACAGAGCAAAAGTTAGACGGTAACTGCACAAAAATGCTATGAGCTATATTGAACAAATCCTAGAAGCATCATCCCGCAAAACAGCAGCTGTACGGCCATCTATCTCCCATCTCTAAAACCATCCAAATAAGATTAAAAAAAGACATGCAGGACACTGCTGGAGAAGCAAGGATGAACTCAAATGACTTTCTTTTCTGGGCCCCGTCACACAGATGTGCCAGTGTTGGCCAACCAAGAAGAACCTATCTACAACAGCTCTGTATGGACACATGATGCCTGAAAAGATGAATGATAGGGACAAATAGTGAGAGAGATTCAGGGACATGACAATAATAATGATAGTTTTAAGTAACTATTCCTATTTAATAATAATGTTTGCACACAGTTATAGGTATTAAGTATTCCTGTCTAATACTAATAATCTATACTCAATATGGTTTCAAGCGACTATTTTTTTTTAATAATCAACATTTGTTTACAGTTATATCATGGCGTTCTGGACTAAAGGTGTTGCTAAGGGCCAAGATTAGAGGCCTATTTCAAAATGTTTGAGAGTGATGCATTTTAGTTTCAGTTTGAGATTTTACTTCTATGGTCAGCTTAAGAAATTCAAAGAAAGTTTTGGTTTTACACTAAGAATAACTTGTACCATTATCCAGTTGACATAAGTATAAGATATATTTATTTTATATCCTCTGGACTTAACTCAATTAACTATTCTTAATAAAAATAATTTGCAAAGTTATGTGGTTTCAAAAATTCCTATCCAAGACAATTTTCAAAGATCTATTTTACCTATAGATAGGAACCTGACAATTACTACCAATCAAGGTCAAAGTAATAACAATGAAAGTGTGGAGTACACTTTCCAGAATGCTAGAATTGGAGCATCACCACTGGATGCAGTTTCATATTATTACTAAGATGTATAGTACATATAAGATGTAGTACTATTTTTGGATAGCCATCTTGTTCTTCTTTGCCTTTGGTTGGTTCATTTCATATATATTACTGACTCTGTATGCAAGTCAGGAGCGCCTGGACCATCGATGGAAAATTAGGTCCTATCACTTCAACTGGTCTTGGCTAACTAATTTAAAGTTAAAATCTTAACTTTGAGGATTTTAGTCACCTGACTTTACAATCCTCTATTGATAGCCAAGCTTTCAACTACCCTTAAAAGGTCATTATCTGTCAATCATACTTAACTGTTTAAATAGTTATGTAAATTCTGTACTATATGCCAAACAAAAGATTCAGTTAATCTATTATTTAATGCTGTCTCTAGTTGCAAGCATTTACTGAGAATTTTAGAATAATAAGAGGTAATGCCGTTTTCAAAGTACACACAAAAAAATAGTTTTGACTTTGAGCTAATTAGATCCATATCAAATATATATATATATTTTGCAAGGATATATGAGCCTTTAAAACAAAAGAAAATATTAAATTTGAAAGTGTAAATACCTTTAAAATATTCTTTTTTGTTCTCCTAAAAGAAATTACTTTTAATTTTCAAGATAAATTACCATATAAAAACAAACAAAAAAAAAATTCCTTGCTGACAAATATTTGTATTAACACTGAATAATATAGAAATGTATTTGCAATATTTTCTCTGCGGACATGTGCAGTGTAATGGTTATTGATGCAGAAAATAGAATCAGTAAGTGAATTTCAAATTCCAAATGAGGCTATTAGTGTTTCAATCCATACTTGGGAAGGTCACAAATTCATCTCTTCTCTCCCAATCCAGCAATGGATAAATAATAGGGCAGAATAAACTCTTGCTTTTGTTGGGCAACCAATCTTAGAGAAAGTAAATTCTGAATTCAGACTCCTACTAACATGTCATGGACCATCATGTAAGAGTAAGGCCTGTAGTTCTTCATGCCTTTGGGGTGACATAAGAAAAAGGCTGATGGGACTCGATGATTAATTGCTTAATCTGGTACAATATGTTTATTGCCAGAATCACTATGTTATCGGCGTAGTCAGCATCAGTAATTGTTTTTGTGGGGTACCTTCTGCTTCTTTTCTTTGTCAGCTCGAAGCCATTTTCTCTGATTTTATCAATCGATGTTCTAAGCACGTAGTCTAGACAGATGATAAAGAAGTATGGCGCTAGCGTGTCCCCTTGTAGTACTCCTGCTACAATATTGAAGTATTCTGTGTCTCCATCCGGTGAACGTACTTTCGCCAACTATGCCAATGACATAGTGATACTGATAAATACACCCAACCAGGCTAAAACACTGCTGCATAGTTTGGAACGGGCCGCCGCAGGCATTGGCCTCCATGTCCATGCACACAAAACTGAATATATGTGCTATAATCAAACAGGCGAAATTTCCACACTAGACGGAACCTCTCTGAAACTGTTAGACAAATTCACCTACCTAGGAAGCAGTGTCTCATCAACTGAAAAAGACATCGACATGCGGCTAACGAAGGCATGGACACCTATCGATAGGCTATCGATCATATGGAAATCAGACCTGAACGATAAAATGAAACAAAGTTTCTTGCAAGCAGTGATTGTATCGATACTGCTGTATGGATGCACTACTTGGACACTAACTAAACGGCTGGAGAAGAAGCTGGATGGCAATTACACAAGAATGTTGTGAGCAATATTGAACAAGTCCTGGCGGCAACACCCCACAAGGCACCAACTATACGGCCACCTGCTTCCCATTATGAAAACTATCCAAGTTAGATGAACCAGACATGCAGGACACTGCTGGAGAAGTAGGGACGAGCTCATAAGTGATGTACTCCTATGGACCCTGACATATGGCAGAGCAAAAGCAGGATGACCAGCTTGAATATACATACATACAGCAGTTATGTGAGGATACGGGATGTAGCCTTGAAGACCTGCCAGCAGCGATGAACGATAGGGAGAAGTGGCGAGAGTGGGTCAGGGATATCGGTGCTGGCGGCACAACTTGATGATGATGATGTTTATCATATTTACCAACCCCTCCGCTCGGGCAGGATATGACACAAGGTCAATTTTTAAGCAGAGTTTAACAGGTTTGAATTCAGAGTTTTCCTTCTCCTAGACTAGTTGCCTTACCAAGGCTGAAGAACCCAGTCTGCCCTACTATTTACCCATAGCTGGAGGGAGAATAACTGGATTCATATCTTAGTGCTATGTGAAAGGCAATCAGTCTCGTCCAGGATTTGAACTCGTGTCGCCATGTCCATTTCCTACAACGATAACCATTACACCATGATGATGCTTATTGGTAAACTTCATGTAGCTTATCAGAGTTTTTGGTTTGATTTGGTTTGGTTTAGAGTTAAAAAGTCATCACTATTTAAAGATAGCTCTATAAAAGAAAAATTTATGAGGAATTTATCTAATGAGTTCAATATAACTTGAAAAAAAGACACCAATAAACAAGTTAACTTTCAAGGGAAACAACTCTATTTATTCTTTATTCAGATGAAAATTAATATTAGCAACTTATTTTTCATCCAGCCATGCATTACTAAACAATTATGCTGTAACTGTTTTGTTTCTAAACCTGGCAAGCAATTTCAACAAATGATTAATTTTTCATAAATTTCATATTGCTGTTTTTCTTTTGAAGAAAAATTATAAAATTTGATGCTTCATAATATGTAACTCAATATACTAGATGATGAGTTTGGTTTGATGGCATATAAACCATTGTAGGTTATTTAATGCCAAATCCATTTTTTGTACATATAAACAATTATATTTCAAACAATTCAGTTTAGCATAAATTTGCAATTTAAATGTCAAATCAGTTCTATTTCAAACAACTCAGTTGCACATAAGTACACAGTTTAGTTCTATTTGAACCATAGATAAGACCCTATCAGGTGCTACCACTCCTGGCCAGAGTGAACCTTTGAGCAATGGCAATAAAGCAGTACTCTGCATTCTCCAAAGAACCTCACTATCAGATCGTTTAGTGTCACATCCAGGACACTTATTGTGGAAGATGCTGTCAGTGTATTCTACAGCCGAGCCAACTGGGCCAAGCTTATCAGCATATGTGTTTCTTGATATGATCTATCTTTTATAAGATCAGTATATCTGTAAGAATCTTGATATGATGTACCTTTTATAAAATAAGTATATTTCTTACTAAACCTGGTATATTTATGATTATTTATGCAAAGTAGAAAATATAAAATAATCATCCAGAAGATAAAGAATCATTTTTTTTTAATCCTAAAATGCTTATAAGACCAACAAGAATGCTGTACATGAGATTACATGGGGTTGCTCCGAAAGTAATGCCTCCTATTTATTTAATCCAAAAACTATATAGGGTACAGGGGGCACAATAGCACCATAGGATAGAACAGGTTTTCCTCTGTGTATGACTTTGTATATTAACCAGTGATAAGCAAAAGTGTCTTTTGTGGACAACATTTTGTCTGACTTCTTTCAAATCAAATATTACTTTTATATCTATCAGACTGAGAACATGAAATAAATGGCCAAATAGGCATATCTGTCTGATAGGTTTATCATAAAAGCAGTCACCATCAAGACATCAGGGCATTATCAGTGCACACACTACCAGTCTACATTCAGTATAATGATTATCATTGTAAGAAATGGAATTAGCAATCAGAGTTCAAATTCTAAATGAAGCAGCTGTTTGCATTTCCTGTTCATGTCCTTGAGAAGGTGGAGTAGCTAATCCAACACATCTTGCCGACTATAATCCATGGTAACTCTTTGGCTATCTTACCAGATCAGACTGGTCAAAGTTAATTTTTTTAAAAAAATGTTTTTGTTTAAGTCTTTTGCATTTTAACTGTTTTTTTTAATGTAATAATAGTTAAAATAATGTCTTTCTTTCAACTCTTCTTTCTCAACATAATTTTTTTTTGGCTTAAAAGAAAAATTAAATTAAATATAATCCTTTATTGAGAGTCAGAAAACTCATTCATTTCTTTTTGAATTTTTTATATCCTATTTTTGGTAAAGATCAATAAACCTCAGCTTTATATTTTGTTCTAAAAAGAAAATAAATCATAATTACAAACTAATGCACAGCTCTCTCTTTCATACTTTTATATATATATATATATATATATATATATATATATATATATATATATATACAGACAGTATAACCCGGATATAAGAGAGTTGTCAGGACCAGATAAGAAGTCTCTTATATCCGGGTTTGGTCTATTTTGTTTAAGTAACACAGGCTCTAATTTGGGACCAGAGAAAATATCTCTTATATCCGGGTTACACACACACACGTGTGTGTATATATATATATATATATATATATATATATAGAGAGAGAGAGAGAGAGAGAGAGATTTCAAAATTTTCTTTGTCTTCAGTAAATTATTGTTAGCATTTGTCATACAGTGAACAGAAGAGATTGACCTGTGTAGTTTTATCCACCAAATTTAGTGATCTGACCACTCAGTTACCATTCCAATACTTCAGACGGTCTTTGTTCTTTTTCACACACACTCTATCAGACTTAGTTCTCCACCTGCTTTCCCATCACCCACCCAGTGTTGTGACTCTTTCATTTCTTTGTCCCTGTGCAGACGGTTATTGACTTTCCTTTCACTACTGACTCTGAGAGGAAAGAAATCAATAGGTACAAGACTAATACACACCTAATGAGTAACACAAAGTTTTAAAAAAAAAAAAGACAAAGCAGCAAGTCTTAACTCATACTACTCACATCTTCAATCATACAACATCAATACAAAAACTGTAATTTATTTTTGAAGAATTTAGAGACCAAAACCAATTCATACTGCCTTAACTCTTAAAATCCAAGTAACCACTACTCAATTAACAGGGCTTAGAAAACACTGAAAGAACATTGGTTAAAAAAAAAAAAAAAGGAGTGTTCTCGATCTGACATTGAATTAAATCCATTAACATACCCTTTTATTGCCATTACTCCCAAGTCCATTCTGACTAAGAATTGTAGTACCTGTTAAAGTCCAATCTATGAGTCAAACAGAATTATTTTAAAATCATTCACATTTAATAGGACCATGTTAAAAAAAAAAAAGTACTCAAAAAATATAAATATGAACATATAAGAAATGTGATTCAATAAGCTCTTGGCATAAAATCTTGGTGGTAAGGAAGAGATTTAATCAAGTCCCAAACTCACTAATCCCAAATATTTGCATTAGTATATCCATGATATATTAACACTAAACACAGTTGAAGGAAAGACAAGATAAATTCATTCTCACTTAGAGTAACATTCAGTATATACAATATACATACCAGTGGTATCAAAGTAGAGAATGCACTAATGTGTCCCAACAGATAAAACTTTACACATGTTGTTCCATGAGCAAACAAAATATGAAAATAATGATGTAACCAATGATCGGGTGTGCCTTATTGTGTATATGTGAGCTGTAATGCAAGCAGTGAGATGCTACTGAATGAGCCCCTATAATATATGACAATCCCATTAACAAAGTCTCATGATTTTCTAAGCGAAGCATCACATCACCCTGGCCTATAGATTGCTCCATAAGCAGGATATGACACAAGGTCCATTTTTAAGCTGAGTAAAGCTGGTCTGAATTCAGATTTTTCCCTTTCCCAGACTTGTTGCTTTAGCAAAGCTAGAGAGTCTGCCCTAATATTATATCCATGCCTGAAGGGAAGAAAGGTGGGTACATGCCATTCCTAACACCACTAGCACAAATTGAAATTCAAACAACCTCCTCCAGAATTTGAACTCGGGTCACTGTATCCATTTCCTATGATGGTAACCATTACACCATCTGTGCCTCTTGGGAAAACTGCTGTCATTAGAAATAAAGAATCAGATCTTATAATGTTTACTGTCCAGTTTTCTTTCTTTTCTAACTATTCAAATTTCATTAATTTAAATTCATTTCAGAGGAGAAAATCTCTCTCTTTAGAGGATGAATTTCTCCAAGCTAAAAATAAATTTCATACAACTAAAAGAATCTGTCAGATTTTAAGTCTCCATACATTTATTCTTCTTAGGATCATTTAGCATTGTTATTCTGCTTTAAGAGTTGAAGTCATTATCATTACTGCTTGAGGGTGACAACAGTCATTATACAAACTTCTGTCAGAATAAAATGAAATCTCTCTAAATCAAAATGCCATTCTATTTAACAGCTGTATCATGCCTGAATCTAATATCTGTACAAGAAAGAACAAGAAATTGCTGTAAACAAGTTAGTAAATAGTCTCAAATCTATCTCAGGATGAGCAAACAATAGCAGTAAATAGTCTTTGAATGTGCCCAAATTGCTTAAATAAATAAAAGAAATTCAAGATCAGTTTTTTTTAATCATTTTCTTGAAGAAAAAGTTTTCACGAATGTATTATTCATAAAGAAGTTATCATAAAAAAGAAACTGAATATTTCCATTTGACACCTCTAAATAACTGCATCTCTCTCATATTTAAATGACAATAATTATAACAGTTATTGTGAGAAGTGGACTCAGATACCAGAGTTCAAATCCTGAATGAGGTTATTTGTTTTTTCTATAGTCATATGTATCCAACTATTCTCCTTCCAGCTATGAGTAAATTGTAGGGCAGACTAGGCTTTTTGACTTCAGCATGATAACCAATCTAAGAGAAAGAGAACTGAATTCAAACCAGTTGTAGACATGGATAGAGATGAATTCCACCTGTTTATACCTGCCCACAACACATTACATGAATAGTGCCTCTATAACCAAACCAAGTTATTATACTAGAGAGACATAAACATTATAAATAAAAGTTCTCTAAAATTTGGTGTTAAATAAAAGGTCTTTTTAAATTTAAATGGAGACAGCTGAGCAGAACAACTTTTATAATAAAATGATGATGTCTAGAAATCTAAACTTCATTTTCTCAATGCCACTTTGGGGAAAAAATATATGAAGCTAATTTTAATGGGTTTTTTTTTTAAACAAAATTATTTTTTGCAAAACACACAAGAGACTGCAAATGCAAAGTGAAAAAAAAAATTGCATAAGTATGGGAGCCATATTCACCACCAAACCATGTTTCATGTAACTTTTTCTTTTTCCTAAACTGAAAATTTATTTCCAGGGTAAAATTTGAGAATGTGAGAAACATTAAAAGAAATACAATACTTATCAAAAGATGAGTTTCAGAGATATTTCAACAATTTGGAATAAGTATGTTAAATGCTTGGACTGTTTTAAAGAAAATTAATGCTTGATGTATTGTTCCATTCAGTCTTGGTAAATACAGCTTCAGTTTCAATACTGTTTGAACACACTTTCTAAATAAGTAAAAGAAATTCAAAATAAATTTTCTCTTGTCATTTTCTAAAATGGAAAATTTCATTTAGAGGCTATCATTATCATAAATTTTAGTCTGATGGGCTGATACAAAATTTAATTTTAATGGACAAACATTTTAGATTTACTAATTATCAGTTATGATAAAAGTTATATTACTTACTGATAACACTAAGATGAACAATTAAAACGTATATTTTAAAACCAGATGTGGAGGTCAGGGTTGCCAGTTAAACACAAGGGTTATTCTTGGGGTTGTATCCTAGTCTGGCTATGCCAATAAATTTCTTAAACAATTGGGATTAATCTGCTATCTGCTCATGTTATGATTTAAAATCTGGACAGTGAATCAACCATTAGCCATTTTTTTGATTAGACAGATACCTCTGCAAAATTAGGTAAGGAAAAAAAAAGAAAAGAAAATTTGTGACCAAGAACAAAACAACATGGTGTTACTATAATATTAGTGTTTAGTGTATATTATAGAAAATGTCCTTCATCAATTTTTGCATGATATAATTCTTTCAGAGACTGACAGACTTTGCTTATTTCTGTCTTCCATTCTGGTAGTAAGATGCAAGGTCAGTAGTTTAGAATGAAGGGAAAAAAAAAACGATCTTATATCTGCCTGGTCAAATGCGGTCAAATTTCTATCACTCAATTCATCTAGTTTCTTTTCTCTTGTAGTTTTATTCATGTATTCTCACAGCTTGGTCAGGAAATTGTAGGGGGTTACCTCAAAATTCCACAGTAAATCCCAAACTGAATTCCTGTGCTAAATTTAGCTTCAGAAATCATTTGATTAGTCAGTTTAACTTTGAACTGACAACATTTTGTTTTCGTGTTCAAACAAAATAAAAATTCTTTTTCCATTGTAATGACATTTGATGTGACAATATTTTTTCTATCAACTGAATTTTTACAAGCAATGACAATTTTCATCTGTTACCAAATAATTCCAGTGTTTGACCAGTTCTTTTTGATCTAGATACTTAAACACCAATTCCATAGCAGAAATTTTCATGATAAAATAAACAATATGTTTCTTTCTACACAGCATGTTCAAAAACTTTTATACACTCATTGTGTCTTTTCTAGTCTTCTAAAATCCATATTAACTTCGTCCTTTTTTTCTGGGTATTAAACTCTGTCTATCAGTCTCAGAAACCCACTATGTGACAACATCAATTAACTCAATATTTATAACATCTTGCCTTTATGTTTTGATATAGGGTAACATTTCATTTATAGAAATTATAATCTAACTGCACATAAATAAACAAATTAGTACTCTATAACTAGCATTTAATAGTTATTTCCCTTGAGAAACTATAATAATCAGGCTGAGCACCAATATAGACACCAGACTATTATTATATTGAAAACTGTTTCATTTTTTTTTTCAATTAGTACATTTTTAACACAATTGTGCAAATAAAAAAAAATCTCACCATTTTACTGTATTACCATAGTAAGTAAAAGTAAAGTTGGTGACCAGAAGGCTCCCTTTTCAATAGCTACTACACCAATGTGTAGGGGAGGGTGCCACTCCTTTCCATGAATTGCTCCACTTTACCCTCGATATGTACCTTATATCGCCAAGTGTTAAGCAAGGAGGTATCACGTACCATTTTTTAAGTCTTTGGTATGACGCGACTTGGGATTGAACTCGGGTCTCCCGGACCATTGGCAAACACTCTACCCACTAAGCCAATGAGCCAGTATTACCATAACATATCTATAAAAACTGAATCAGTGTCATACAGATGACCAGTCATAAAAAAAAGTTATTTTATCTGCTGATGACAGGTGAAAAATTAAAAAATAAGCTTTAATTATCTCAGGTCATCGAAGATTTATAACTTTTGATTTACTGTCTTTTAATTTTTGAAATTAAAACAATTTTTCAAAAATTAACTTTTTATTGTAATCTATTTAATAAACCTTATAGAATATTAACCTTCTTACAAGTTTCTAAGATTCAGTTGATTGATTCATTTAATGGTATGTCAACACTTGTTGGGTTATTTAATGCTAAAATCTTTCTTTTTTCATAAGCAATTTTATGGTTTCAAACAAATTATAATAATCATTTGTAAAAAAATTATAGCTTTAAGAAACTATTCTTAATACAAATTATTTGTTATATATATTGTATTCATATCTAATACTAATAATTTTTCAAACAGATCTATATGGGACCCTAATAAGTACTACGCATACATTAATAAACTAGTTGAAGCATTGTCTTTAATTGGAATCATTTTGAGATGAGGCTTCTTAATCTGAAAATTAATTTTTTATTTATCGCAGACTTTTTGTCCTCATCTTGGTAGTGAAAGAAGAAACAACACAAAAACTACCAAGATGAGGACAAAAAAGTCCGCAATAAATAGTTGAAGCATGTTACATTTTTGTGCAAACATGTCAATGCATTTACTTTAAATACTGTATAAATATTTTGCTTCTAAATAATTGTATAAATTTTTATTTTTAGTCGTTACAAAACAAAAGAAAAATTAAACAAATGTTAAATCTAGCCGCTACAAATCCTAAAAAGTCAGTGCATATTGTGTATTTTTCTTTCAGAATTTCATAGCCCAAATTTAGGAGTGCATGCTAGACACTAATAATGACAGACAGATGGACAAAAACAATATTTGGTTAATTTGCTTTTTTAAAAGTATAAACAAAGAAAAAAATACCTAATATTTATTGCTTACAATGACAGTATCATTTAAGTTAGTGGTATGATGAGTTCTGTTTGTTCTTCCAAACTTTTGAGTACAGAAGTATTTGCCGACAAAAATAAATGGTGCCAAACACTAATATTTCAAAGAAATTTATTGATATCTTGATTTTGCCAAGATTTGAGCCACAGTGAATTATTGGATACTGTAATTTGATTTCAGTCATCCATCCTTGTCTTCTTACAAATTCTTGGGGAAACTACACCTCATCTCAGCTTCTCATCTTGTCTCATCTTTCTTTTGGCGTTCAGTAATTGCAAATGCTATTGGCTTCAAAGATACATAAAATACACACCAAATTTCCATTTTAGATCTCATGATTATTAATCATATATAACTTATGTGTGCTATTTTGATCCTGCCAGACAATTTCAGTTTTAAGTAAACTTTACTTTTGATCATAAAAATGACAGTCTGATTGAGAAAATTTGTAAACTTACAAGTGAATGTATAATGTTTATATGCAAGGAAATTGTAATTTATGTTTATATATACACCATATATACTCGTGTATAGGTAAAATTTTGAAAGCTTAATTTTTAGTAAAAAAAATTGATGTTAACCAATATGTGAATGTTAATTTTGCAATGGAATGTACTGGGAGCAAAAATAAATGGTTTCAAAAATCCTTTCCATTAATTAAAGATTTTATGGCTATACAACCAGAAAAAAAGATATTTTTTTAAAAATCAAAACAGGTTGTTAGATTAAAAATGTTTTATAATTCATTTTTAGTCTCATCTTTTTGGAGTATATATGGGGGAAAATAAAGTTAGGACATTCTGAAAAATGGTGCCAATTTTTACCTGTGTCTCCTATGTGCATGGGGTCTGAATATTGGTGATATACCCACCTTATTTTGGAATCAGTATATGTGATTTTTTTACTATAAAGAGGAGGCATAAGAAATGTAACCAGTGACCAGAGTTCAAATCCTGGATGAAGCTGTTTGTGTTTCACTAATGCCCTTTGGAAAGGCAAGAATCCATGTCTTCCCTCCTGCTATGGAGAAACAGTGGAACAGACTGGGTTCTTCTTTTTTTTTGGTAAAAGTAATTCCTCTTCTAGTGATTTGGTTGTCTTCATTTTTGGATTGCACAATTTTTAATTTGACATAAAAAATATAAAAAAATAATTTTAAATGATTATAAAAGCTATCAACAAAATACTTGAAAAAAAGAGAATTGGTTATAAAAAAGATTGAAAAATAAATTATATGATTCATTTCCAATCTTATTTTTTCCCCATGACATTTTTTTTTAAAGCCTGATATGAAAATTTGCTCTTAGGAAAAAATATCTCTGTTAACTTATAAATGGCTCTTCAGAAATTTGTTTCTGTGAAGAAGTGGTTGTTTTGGTGACACAATCTTAATGTTGAACATAAATGTTGACAAACAAACATACAGACATAGCAGCTTATAGACACTGGTAGAAAATAAAATTCTAATGCACTTAACAGCATACTTAAATTTACATTATTCAAGTTTTTGCCCAACTCCCTCACCACAAGCAGGATATGACACAAGGTCAATTTCTAAGCAGAGTTCAACTAATTCAGAGTTTCCATCTCATAGACTGGTTACCCAAAGCTAAAGAACCCAGTCTGAGCTATTATTTACCCATAGCTGGGGGAGGGAAGGACGATTCCTGCTTTTTCCAAAGGCATAAGTATGATGTGAAACACAAGCAGCCTTGTTCAGAATTTGAACTTGACTTATTAAGTCTATTTCCTTATGACAATAATTATTATGCCACATGCTTATATGGAAGATTATTTTATATTCATATTTTATCTTTTTATCTAACCAGGCCATTGGCCTAATGAGTAGAGTGTTCACCTATGGTCCGGGAGGCCGAGGTTCAATCCCAGGTCATGTCATACCAAAGACTCAAAAAAATGGTATTTGATGCTGCCTTGCTTAACACTCAGCATTATAAGGTAAGGATCAAGGGTAAAGTGGAACAATCTATAGAATAGAGAAGTGCCCTCCTCTACACTGGTGTAGTAACTATTGAAAAGGGAGCCTTCTGGTCACCCTCGACTAAGGTCGTAAACTTTACTTTTTTTTACTTATATTTTATCTGAATATAATAATAAAACCCAGAATTTTTCCTGAGTTCAAGCAGTATTTTTTTTATTTTCATAAAAAGTAACAATTCCAGTTTAGTTAAAAAGTAAAAGAAAAAAAATTTATAAAATTTTGAAAATTATTCAATATATTTCCTTTTATATTTTTGTAAAATAACTATGCAAAGTAAATATCATTTGTAGAGTGTGTTGACTTATCCTATATTCATAGTAGACAAAATATTGATTTGAATATCAAGAAATGGATTTTTAATTAAATGGCCTCAGTTCAGACCATTCAATGATTTTCTACACAACATTTTTGCATTTTTTTTTAAAATTCCAATTCAATGTATTTGAAATTCTGAAGTTGCTGCCTTACAAATAGTCCAAATAAATTATGTACAAATACCATAGAAAAAAATAAGGTAACACTAAAAGTTAATCTTTCTTTTCTGGAAAACCAAATTCTTAAAGAGAAATATTAGAATTGTAGAAGTTAAGAATAACATTAAAAATGTCTCATAACTATGGAAAAGTATTTTTTTTAAAAGTAGACAAGATTTCTTTTTCAATTTACATTGAATTCAAAATTTTACTGTAAAAATCATTCATTTGCAATTTCATGAGTCAAAAATTGAAATTAGAATATTTAAAAAAAAAATCATATAGTCAAACCAAGAAATTTCAGATATCTTCAAATATCAATAAATCAGAGTATCAAATATTTTATACTTTTTAACTAAATGTTTTTACGCTTTTTCATCTATATGTATTTTATTCAATAATTTTGTATAAATTTATATGGACAGATTTTACACTCAAGTAAATGATAAAAACGTTTAGTTGCTTTTTGTCTTTAATTTCCAAATATCCTTTTCATCCCATCCTATCTCATTGTATTGTGGTGCATTAGGGCTCCAAGTGTGTTAGGCTGATTTTCTTTCTAAGAATTATTTTTTATTGATTTTAATGGTATTTCAATTTGTCTTGGGTTATTTTATGTCTACATGTTAGGGAATCATGTTCATTGTACATTAATATTTACATTTTTGTGTGGTTGTTTCTCAAGAGTTTTTTTTTTTTGCACACAGTCCTATCGAGTACAAATAATTTTTAAACAAGATCTAGTTGACCCAAAGATGGGACACTAATAGATACTACCACTCTGGATCAGAGTGGAAATGGAAGTAATGGCAATGTATTCATATTCCCCAGATCCTTAGTCAGGGGTTTTCCCTTCTGCAGCATATTCTAAGTCTCACCAACTGAGTGGTTTGATGATTGTGGAATCCATAAAGATAACAAGAGAAAAAGTTTTAACAAACTGTTCAACCTTTATTATGAATACTGAAAGGATTGATATATTCTTTTGTGGGGAAAATTCTAGAAATTCTCTATCCTTTGGCAAATTATTGTTATTAACATAAAAGTCCTCACAAAAAATAGTTAGGTGTTACTAGCTGAACCCCCATTCAAAATGGCTATTGTATTCAGCAAGCCATTATAATTCATGCCAAAAGAACTTGGCAAACTCTTTTCCTGACTTTATAATAATAATATTTCTCAGAATTTACAAAATATTGTTAGTCTTATGTCTATCTTGGTTTAAAGCAGTCATGGGCACCCTGCAGTGCCTTCTGAATGGTTTGGCTAAATGTAATTTTTTTATAGAAAAAATCTTTTTACTGAAAAGAAAAAAATCAATTTTTCTCTATTTCTCAAACAAATGCTTACACTTATGGTTTTCTGTAATGAAAATGGTTGCGGTACCTTCAAGGTTAAATTACCTTGAATTTTTTTAGTAGAGCAACTCACCTGTTGATGAACCATATCTCATGTGGCCAGCTTCTCAAAAAAGGTTGTCCATGTCTTGTTTAAAGTTTAAATTAATCATTAAGAAAATTATCAACTATTTATATTTTTTTTTATTTTCTCTCAAAATTTTTGTTGATTTTTTTTATATTAGAACTATAAAGTCTTTTCACAAAGATAAAGAAACATATGTTTCTACACACATCGATGCAGAAGTTATATCAATAAGTCTATTGATAATAAACAAATATTTCTTTTTTAACATAATTTTCTCCCTAGTCTTAGCACATTAAACATTGTACAATGAATATTTCAGATTAAAATTCAGCAAACTACATGTCAGACTACAGATATATTCACTCATATATATATATATATATATATATATATATATATACACACACAAGAAGGCACATGTATAATAAGCAAAATTCTTAATCTTAGAAATTTGAACAATTAAAGATAACTCTGGTACTTATATAAGTCCATTACCTAATGATGAAAAGAAAATCATTAATCCTAGATAATAGATATTTTTCAATTTAATCTCCTCCCTTCTCAAAGCAGTTAACTTAATCCTACATCATACATCCCATAGATCAACCATTATATAGAGAAAATTTCAGATCAAAATTCTAGTTGAAACTGTTTAAGCTACAGACTTATTCATGCATCCTTATAGACTGTTTTCTACTGTCACTCATCAAAATGAATTTTCAAAAACTATAGTATATGTAACAATGCACAAATGCATGCACATGTGTGTATAGTTTGAGGCATGTTGTCCTACACACTTGTATATTGCTACATGTTATCAACTGTTTGCATGCTCTCTTCATACTAAGGCTAAACTACTCAGTTGGGACTTCTTGTATCAATGCATTTACATTAAAAAAAATTGAATAATTCTGTTATGTGTCTGTACTTAAAATGGCTTCATGTTATGCTGTCTGGATGATGTAAGATATTATTTACATATTTGTAAAATTTGTTCTTTTATAAACTTTGTTTTACTTTTATATATAACTTTATTTATACATATTTATTAACAGCTTCTTGTGTGTTATTTCTTATATTTCAGAATATCAAAGATTATCAGCTGTCTCTCTCTCTCTCTCTATTGATAAATAACTGATCTTAAAAAGATGTTCCTTTTACCAGTTTTTGCAGAATTTCTGTTGGTGTCATAATCATTGCAACCTGTGGATATTTATATATGAAAATGAAGGAGGATCTATATACCTTTTATTTAATTGTTTTGTTATTCAAATTGTTTGGGTTTTTTATCATTTTTACTCTTACTTTGCTTTTCTCAAAACTTTTCTAGCATTAAAGAAAAGTCAACACCAACATTTTTAATATGGGATTTTTTATTTTGTTCCTCTTTTAACAGATCTGTGATCTCGTTTTATTTGGCAACACTAAGAATTTTTAAATAATTTTATTAAATTTTATAATGTTTTTATGTTTCAGTGTATTTTTTAATGTCCTTTATTTTATTTCAAGATAAAAATGTTCAGTTTAGGTAATATTTTCTGCTAACCAAACATCATATTAAATGTTGGTCAATAAATGAAGATTATTGTTTATGTATATATAAATATTAATGTTAAAATTTTTTCAGATTCTTATGTTAAAAATCCATTTTTAAAGTTCTGGTAATTTTAATCCATATCAAGAGTAATTTCTTAATCTAAAAACCACTCTCCCTTGCTTAAACTACCAATTATATACTGTGTTCTGATCTTGTAACCCAGTTTGATCTATTTTAGTTACATGTCTTGGACAGGAATAGACTGGTGCAGCCCATCCTGCTTCAGATCTACAGACATTTAAAAATTAGTTTTTAGACTATTATAAAAACAGATTGTGTTTTTTTTTGTATTTTTGATTAATTTCATTTTCATATTTTTCCTCTTTAAAAATTAAAAGGAACCTTCTGGTAACTTAATATAATACAAAAACTAACATTGTTTCTCATTCCTGTCTCATTGCCTCACTGGCTTATCTTAAAAGACAAAAAACTAGGAGAGACAAACCTAAACAAACTGGGTGCATTTATATGAAAGCAGTCTCTTTCTAGTGACTAGAGTCTGGCAAGATGATCAAACAACTTATGCAGTTTTTAGTCATCTCATACTCTCCATGCCACAGGAGTTCAATGTACTTATAAGTGAAGATAGTGCTGACATTAGTCTGCACAATACTTCCAGCACTGTAATCACTTCTTTTATTTAGCTTACCCAATTTCTCTTGAGGAAATACAGACATTGTAGATATTGATGGTCTACCAACTGAAATTATATTTAAAATCAACTCAAAACAGTATTCCTTTTTTCAATTTAAAACTCTGAAGAAATTGGATTCATTTTTAAATTAAAAAAAGGTAATTTTTGCCAAATATTGAAAGCTAAGCTGTTAATTAATTCTGAAGAAAATTTCAGATAAGAAGTTTAGTTTATTTGCATGATATTAAAGTTTCTTTGTAATTGACTTATTAACGCAACTAATAAATCTTTTTGTATAAATCTTAACAAATTATATAGGCGCTTTATTAATTCACCTTAATAAATTATACATATTTTTTTTTAAATTATTGTGAGAACATGTTATGTTTTTATGAACAAAGAAAATATGTAAACAAAACGGAAAAGAGACTGACTCATGAGTTTACAACAAAATTATTAGGTTTTATTAACCACAAACAGAAACTTGTAAATTGACAAGAGAAAAAGCTGTTTTAAAATTTGTGGCCTCTAGTCAAAATGCGCCATGATCGGATTAAAGTCTCCTTCTGTCTCATAAGAGTGTCCATTCTTCCATTCCGCTGTCCATGGGAGGCAACTCTCTTTCTATTACTCGGGAATAAATTTGATATTTTTTTCCTTAGGTCTGACCCTTACAGAACATCACAAATTAACTCTTTATTAGTAAGAAATAAAAATGTCATTATTGATTTGGAACCAAAGCAAAAATAGTTGAACATCCTGATACACTTTAGAGCAAGAATTAATCAATCCTAAACATCTTATGCTTGGCAGAAACCATCTTGTGAAATCTGTGACAACAACCAGGATTAGTGGAATGTGAAGTTCTTATGGCTGCTGGAAAGCAAAAACATTCTCCACTTTACCAGCATGGATTTTGTCTGTATAAATGTATATTGTGTGTGTGTATATATATATACATACACTCACATGTTTTTTTCTTTTATAATAAGACTGTGACAATTTTTGCTTATCTGCAGCAAAAAGATCATGCTGTTTCATGTCTTTTGTGGAAACAGGCATTTGTAATGTGAGTTGTATGCATGTGCATCTTCCAGTCTTTATGTTACAATCATTTATGAATATGCCTGAGTTATCCTGTACATAAGGATTCATTCACAGCAACAGACTGCAGTCTTTAGTCAATGACTGTTGGAAGAGAATCAAAATTAGAGTGGCACTTTGCTGGAGCATATATTGTGGACCTTTGTCAAAGATCAGGAGAAACAGAGTGAGAAAAGAAATAAATTTTGTTTACCTTTGTCAGAGGACATAAAAAATAAATCTCTCAGCATTTTTTGTTAAAAGAACTCTAGCTCTCGAGACCATATTTAGCAAATTATGAAGGCTTACTCTGAGTATTTAGAGGTATTTATTGTAAAGAAAAAACTTGAATAAAAGAAAAAAGATTTGTCTATTACATACTCTTAGTTTATAAAGCAAAAAATATAACTCCAAACTAAAATGCTGGGTAAAAAATTATCTTGTAAATATTTCCTGATAAATTTTCTTATATATTAGATGCCATTTTTATTTGTTGGTCACACAACCTGATCTTCTGACATAGTAATGAAAAGTCTACTGTAATCATAAAGTGAAGCATTGTGCTATTGACTTTTCTGTTGTTGAAGAAGTTGAATTTCATGTTCTGCTAAACTTGATAAAATTCCATAATTGCTCAATGTCGAACAGAATGTAATTTGTCAATTTTGGAGAATAGAATAATTCTGTTAAAGAACTCTTAAACTGTAACTGGTTCTTCAGTTGAATAACCTTTTAAAGAGATGTTTAAATACATTAAAATTTAGTTTCATTTATTATAATTATTTTCCTTTGTGCAGTTTATATAATTTGCCCACTTGCTATAAATGAAAATAACTATTATAAACAAAACTAAATTTCAGCAAATCATGCAATCAGTTTTTATCTTAACTTAATTATGCACTTACTTCAATATTTAGCAAGTATTGATCATAAACAAATAAAGTGCAGTGAAACAAGGATTTTACTATTTTCTAAATACAATGCAATTATAAAATTACTTAGATATTATCATTATTTTTTTATGGCATGTGTAAACTAATTTTTACAAATCTAGGCTCTTGAATATGTAATTGTACTAATAAGGGAGACATGCTGGGTTTATCTGAACATCAGTTAATCCTGTCCAACAATTATTAATCCCCCTTAATCCTGTCCAACAATTATTAATCCCCCTTCTTACTAAATTACTTGCCTCAGGTATTGGCTGGGCTGAAATCAGACTGGACTCTGTGAAGTAAGGAATATCTTTTAAGAAATTCTCCATTTTCATTACTCATGACATTTATATTTTTTGATTATCTGATGATTGGAAGAACACAATCTTCCACTGCTATTTGGTTCTTTTGAATACTAACCTAAGTAACTATAAGAAAATGAATAGGTGTTATATATTTGAGTGTGTATGTGTCTCAGTAGCCTAATATTGAAAAAAAAAAAGAATTTACCTGACATAACCAATATTTACTTTTCAACATAATCTTCTTCTGTATATCTAATTCAGTCATGAATATTAATCTCAAAATTAAACTTTATGAAGGGAAAATTTTAGATAAAAATTCAATTAATTACACCTTGTCAGGAGACAGACTTATTGATCCCCTGTAATGTGTGTGTGTGTGTATATATATATATGTGCTTACACTGATAATATAAACACACACTTTTGAGTATATGTATTGACCCAACTCATCTACCATGAGAAAGATGCATCATGATGTCAATTTTTAAGCAAAGCAAAGTTGATTTGAATTAACTTAGAGTTTGAGTTTTGTTTAATGGCATATCAACATCTGTGGGTCATTTAATGCCAGAAGGGTTAAATTGCTTTTGTCTTTTATGCATGTTTTAGGTTTTAAGGTATGAGTTTTAGTTATGTTTTATTATATTTGACTAGATTTTAATGAAGAAATTGATTTCTTTTAGAAAGATTAAGATTTCCTCTGGTTTGGAGTTTTTGAAGAGGTTCTTTAAAATTAACTTAGAGTATAACAGATGGATTCATACCTTTCACAAAGGCATAAGTGTAAAGCAAAATGCAAACAACCCTGTTCAGAATTTGAACTCTGGTGTCTGCTTCCATTTCTTATAACAATAACCATTACACCAAGTTTGCCTTTTGAATATAAGTATATATATACATGAGGGGCATATAAGTTTCCAGACTTTTTTCGTATGGGCATTTAAAATTGTCGTAGACTCTGGAAAATTCAGTATGTTATTTCTATACATCTTATAAGATGACTGACCAATTTTTATGATTTCAGCTTCAAATGAACAGCTACAGCAGCAATTGGAATACACCCTACTAAAGCCTGATTGTCACAGCTGGTGAATTTCAAAAATGCAATCTGACACTTTAGAAGAATGATATGTCATAAAATTGTGTTTTAAACTTGGAAAAAAATGCCACAGAAATGTATGGAATGCTTCATACTGGTTTTGGAGATTCTTGCATGAATTGAGCATCAGTTTTTGAGTTGTATAAGAGATTCAAGGAAGGCAGGGAGTCTGTGAGGGATGATGAGAGGTGTGGGAGGAGTAAGGAAGTCAATACACCACAGTTGATTGGCCAAAGGGTTAGAGCTAGGGTTACTATGTTGAGGTTTTAAAGGAGTTTAGAAGAGATTATGTCGGAAGAGGCCTGCACTCTTCAAATCAGGTCAGTAGCATTTCCACCAGGACAATGAACCAGTCCACAACTCCATCTTTGTCACAGACTATTTGACCAATATGGGCATCAAGACAGTTGCTCCCTGTGACTTTTGGTTATTCCCTAAGCTCAGAGGCTGTCATTATGAGACAATTGAGTAGATGAAAGAGGCTGTGACGAAGGTCATTGACACGCTCACACAAGAGGACCTCCAGAAGTTGTTGGAATGATACAAGTGCATTGCAGCTGGAGGAGATTACTTCGAAGGGGACTAGAGTTTTATGTGTGTGCTATCAATAAAAGTGCCCATACGAAAAAAAGTCTGTAAACTTATCGTATGCGCCTCATACATACAATTTTGGGGGAATGTCTTGAATAGGTGAACAAACCAGATAGATTCCTGAAAAAAAAAGTTTGATTGATAAAGAATATCTACAATCCTATAAGTCATAGACCAAATAGAATAATGAAAATTAAGTAAATTTATTTTTCAAAATTGTCATCCGACATATTTTTCTAAATTTTCATGAAAATTTTTTTATTTACTTTTGATCCAACGGAACACAGCAAGCTCAGCTTCTGATTAAATAAAACATGTTTCTATCTTAATTTGGATATCAATCAAAAGTCTGAGAATGCCAAATCAGCACAGTATGAAAAATGTGCAACAAGTGCTATAGAATATGCCAACTGCTCTTCAACAGCAGGGTAAGATCCTTCCTCCATAGGTATCCTGGATATGACTCTAAAACATCTGATGGTGAGGCTCTAGTCCTGGAGCTTTAGGGAATGAGGAGTAACTCTTCATTGCCATTACTCCCAGGTCCCCTCTGACCTGGATTGGTAGTACTATTTAATCATTTATTATACTTGAAATTATTTAACTGTGAGCAAACAAATGATTAATGTTAGATAGAATTATTAGTATTAGATAGCAATACTTGAAGCCATTTAACTGTGTGCAAACAAATGAATTCTAATTCATTTAAAAATAAAGTTACCTACAAACTATTCACTAAAAATTGTATACATAATATATATGTATGAACAGTATTTGACATTTTATAAATATCAAGGGTTGATATGCCAATTAAATCAAATAGCTTAACCTAACCTTAAATAGAATTAGATAGTAATACTAGAAACCATTTAACTAGATGCGTATATAAGTTTTAAAACATTTTTACCAAGAAACTATTCACTTGCAAACCAAATGCACACACACACACACACACACATATATATATAAAACAGGATTTAGCATTAAATAATCTACAAAACACAAACCAACCAATCCATTTTCTGATCACTGCTCTATATATAACTTGAATGTTGTATCATGGCTAATGAACTCAGTGATTGTTACATAGAGAACTGACACTCATCAAATTTTGAACAGAACTTTATACAAGGGTTATTCAATAAATAAGGTGAATTTTGCTGAAGAAGTTGATAAAAAGAAGCACTGTTTACAGTTGCAGGCTATTCAAGTAATAATCGGTCCTTTCATGTCCCAGAAAACAGTCAAGCATAGCCTTCTTTACTGATTACTCTATAGTAAAGAAAAAGTTCTAAGTGAAGTAAGTGTGTTTCCACTACATGGACTGTATTTTCAACTCCAGCTCATAGTGGCAAATCCATGTGGAGCCCATTTGTAAACATTTTTGACTAAAACATGCTTCTTCATACACATCACACATTCTTCTGTAAATTTCACATGATTTTCACTTCTCAGCTACTAAATATTTGAAGAAAGACTTCTGTTCATGTAGGGAGCACTATGATTTGCCACCATTTTGAATAGCCTCCAAAGAAATATTCCAGTGAGATTAGAATAATTTTTGCTATAAACCAATTCCAAAAAAAAAAAATGCAGAGTTTACATTTTTGTAAGAAATCTTTTTAAAAACAATTTTGCTTTTTTGAAATAATTCTCTTTATTGACTGACTCTCCTACTAAATACTTCTCCGAACAGGTTTTTATTTCTACAATTGATAACACTACGCAGTAGGGGACCTTATTTGTTAATCAACCCTCATTTACATTGATGTAATTTATCTATCTGCAATGAACATCTTCACATCATGAAAATGACAAGTCAAGTAGCAGAAAATGATTTGCTTATTCTTATAAAATCAAAATGGTGTCTTTCTTGACAGCACCTAAAATTCTTAAGTTGAATTATTCATTTTTTGACCAACCAGAATGGTTTTGGGGTTTGTTTTGACAACTTTATTTCCCCTCTATGAATAGCTTACATCTCCTTCACTTATTTGGTTGTGGAGATAATTGCCACTTGGGATTTTACAAAATGTCCCCCAATACCATTTCCATTAGTCACACCAACACTTCTTCACAAGACTTCAATGAAAATATTAATCCCTCAAAAATAGCAATCCATTAAACTATTCAACATACAAACATCTAACTGGAATTCTATTTGATTTTGTTTTTAACCGAATAAAAATCAGAAATAATAAAACAATTCTGCTACTCATGATAAGTTTATCTTATACCACTTCAGCTTACTATTTAATATACTTGGAATGCTTGATGGTAGGGAAGACATTTAAGTTGAGACGTGTGCAAAAAAGATTTAACATTGTATATACATTCTGTATAAGGTAAACATACTATACATGGTGGTTCACAAGTTTTTTTCATGCTACTCTCCTGTTAGTTTCCACAATACATCCCAGCCCCCAATCACTGTACATAATATAAATTTAAAACAACTACTCTAAGACTAAATCTGTGATCATACCTAGCTTTGCCTTTGTGAATTTAAAAATGTAATGATCACCAATCTCCATGATGTCTGCTGTCAGATCTAGATGGCATGTCATACTTTTCCTGTCAAGACCATTTCACTAAGATACAAATATTGGAACTTTTATCTCAGATATCCAACCAAAAAATAAAACTTTCATTTTAGAGGAAAAACATACACCCTTAAGTTTAATGACATGCTATTTCCCCTTTTCCTTCATCACCCACCCCAGACCATACTGACCTCTGGTTGTAGTTATTAGAGTCCCATCTATGGGTCAAATAAAACTATTAAATAATTTACTATATTTGAAACGATTTACTTGTGTGCAAACAAATGAGATCTAACTCATTTAAAAACAAAGTTACCTACGAACTATTCATTTACAAATTGTACATATACGTGTGTTGTGTGTATAAACAGGATTTGGCATTAGATAACTGTCAAGGGTTGATATGTTATTAAACCAAATGACCTTCATCACCCACCCCATCATCTCTCTTTTTACTGCCAAGAGACTAAGGCTGTGCTACCCACTTTGAACTTGGTTTGTTTGTCCATCGATATTAATGATAAATTTTAACTTAGCAAATGACCTCCACTGTTTGTTTAAAATATCAGACCAGTTCCACTTTTTGGATGAGCTGATAACAGAAGAATTTGAAGCATACTGGTCTATCAGTGTACTTCAAATCCTTGAACAACACTTCTTGAGTTTTGAATTCAGAGTTTTTCCTTCTCCTTGATAGCTTATCTTATCAAGGCTACAGAGCCCAGTCTGCCTTTCTATTTTGCCCATACCTTATCAGGAAAGGAACAGATGGATTCATGCTTTTCCTAAGCCCATCAAGCAAAGTGAAACCCAAACAGCCTCATAGAGTTTGTTTGATGATGATGATGATGATGATGATGATTACACCCTCTCATTATTTATGGTAATATATCAGGTTTCAAAGAACAAATTTCAGCTGACTATCTTCAGTTCAAAATTAACAGATTAACCAGAAAATACCAAAGTTTGCTTCATGGGGAGCAGATTGAGGGAGACACATTGAACAGACTTATTCTAATGACATTATTCTAACTTTTTTGTTACATTATATTCAATTTATTATTTATTTACCCTTAAAAATTAGACCACAAAATTCACTTCTGCTTGTATAGTTAATACTAATAACCTTTTTGATATGAAAGAAATTAACTTGATTTACTTTCCATCAAATATTGATGGTCTTCAAAATCAAAAATAGATAAGTAAAAATGTTTAAATTTGAATATTTTTATATAAAACTAACACTATTTTTACAATGCTATTCTTTTTATAGTAAAGAAAATTTAATGCATATAATCTAATAGAAATATGGATATCTTAACTTGTACACACACATATATAATTTGGTGTGATAATTTTGTATGTTTATGTGCAGACTATAAAGCTACAGGTAATTTTAGTATTGTTAACTGAAAATTCCAATTTCAGTGTTTTTGGTTGTTTGTTTTGTTTTTTAATGAAATTATTTGTTGCAGTTTTTTTTTGTCAACATGTAAAATCATTCTAGGAATATTTTTCAGTCCAAAATAATAAAATGATGAATGTTCTTTAGTATATATTCATTTTTCTAAAACAAGAAAATAAGCAGATTTCTTTCAGTACACCACTTTTCATATTTCACCTGCTTTTTTTTCCTCCTTTCATTTTAATTATCATTGACTGTGAAAAATTTTATCTAAAAACAAAAAAGCCAATTTTATTTTCTTTTTAAATTGCATTTTACTTTTTTATTTTTTGACAAGTATCTTGAGTATTTTTTATTTGTTTAAAAAAATAATCTCCCTTTAACACCTTATGGGACATGTACACATACGCACATACATATATCTAAAAAAAAATAATAACAATTGTAAATTTCAGTAAATAATACCAGTTATGTGAAAATAATGTTGGGATATTTTTGTCCCACTGATTTGAGCTTGAGTTTAAAAGTATATTACATCTAACAAGTAGTAGTTATTGACAGTCTCATAATGCGTAAATTTTATTTCTTCTTTTTTTTTTGGTTTCTTTGTTGAAATACTATAAAAATTGTTTGTGCAAAAGTTGAAAGGGTTAAATTACATTTTTTTTTTAAATAAAATCACTCTGAATAGTTTTTAAATGAAACACAGAATACTTTAGGGTATTAAACAAGAGGGGGAAAAAACATCAGTTGATAAAAATTAAAAAAGGAAAAAATATTTTAACAAAAAAAATATAGATAATCAATATGAAAACATACAATTTTTTTTTCATGTTTGTTTGGGTTTTTGAAAGCAAAATAGAAAAGATATTCTCATGTATAAAACTTTTTTTATCGTTCTTTATTTAAAAAAAGGGGGTGCCTCCATTTTTTTTTAATGTAGATTATGTCTGTACTTCCACAAGAAGAAAGTTCTTTACTTGCTAAGAGCTATATTTCTAACATTAAATAAATGTTGTCTAGTCAAAATGAATACACTACCTACCTAAAAAGAGCAACAAAAGTAATCAGAAAAACACAGTCTCATACATTAAAACTTTGCCAAACATTATTAAGCATGAATACTAAGATTTATCACTGTTTTTAAAAGATACACTGTAAGTGCCCAACTTGATTTCCTTTATTCTGGGGATTAGGTATTATATCTTATTAATATAAATTAATCTAAATCCCCTATAACAGGAACAGACTGATTAGTATGTATTTACTCCACCCCTCCAGTACAAACGAGATGTGACACAAGGTCAAATTTTAAGCAGCATTTAACAGGTTTGAATTCAGAGTTTTCTTTCTTCAAGACCAGTTGCCATATCAAGGTTAAAGAACCCACTCTCCCCTATTATAAACCCAGGTGCCCGTGGTTTAATGGTTATCGTCGCAGGAATTGGACACGGCGACTCGAGTTCAAATCCTGGACTGAATGCATTTCACATAGCACTAATACCCTTGGGAAAGGTATGAATCCAATTATTCTCCCTCCAGCTATGGGTAAATAGTAGGGCAGACTAGGTTCTACAGCCTTGGTGAGGCAACTAGTCTAGGAGAAGAAAAACTCTGAATTCAAACCTGTTAAACTCCGCTTAAAAAAATTGATCTTGTGTCATATCCTGCCCGAGCGGAGGGGTTGGGTAAATATGATTATAAACCCATAGCTGGTAGGATATTTGATGATGCATACCTTTCCAAAAGGTATTTGTGCAATGTGAAATGCAACCAGCTTTGTCCAGGATTTGAACTTAGGTTACTATGTCAAGAACTTAGGTTACTATGTCAATTTCCTTTGATTATATTATGAGTATTTTCAACTGATTGATTGTAGAATAATTGCCTCTCAACCCAAAGTACTAAAAGGCCTAAGTTTTAAAAGTCTTATTTCTTAAGAGATCTCAAATAAATCACTGTTATAGCATATGCTTTAACATAATCAATCCCCAATTTTCCATTTATATATTCCACAAGATATATTCATAGCTAAATTCAGTTGCACTGAAAATAAACTAACCAATAGATTTTCTATATTTTTGAAACATGGAACATTTGAAACAAATGTCTGGTTAAGATTATACATATCAGTATGTAATAAATAAGGGTTGGATGGCTTAAGGGACTTAATAACCTTTTTTGCCCTGGGACACAAATTACTATCAGTTGGACTCTAGCCAAAAAGTCAATTTTAAAACAGTTGATGATAGATTCTTATATTTTCAAATTCAAAATTACAAATATCATTTCAATTAAAAAAAAAAAGAAGTTATTCTATATAAACTCATTACTCTCAAACATCAAAATTTCAGAAAGAAAAATTCTTAATTAGAGAAAATAATAAAAGATATAAAATCTATTTGCAGTTTTGAGATATATATCTACTAACAGAAAATATCCACCCAGAAGGCAACTATTTTCAGTATTGGCCTAATGACTAGAGTGTTTGCCAATGGTCAGGGAGACTGGGTTTTCATCCCAGGTCGAGTCATACCAAAGACTCAAAGAATCTTACTTGATGCCGCCTTGCTTAACACTCAGCATTATAAAGTAAGGATCAAGGGTAAAGTCGAGCAATCCAGGGAATGGAGTAGTGCCCCCCTCTACACCTAAGTGTAGTAGCTATTGAAAAAAGAGCCTTCAGGTCACCCTCGACTAGGGTCACCAACTTTACTTTACTTATAGAGTTAAAGTTAAAATTTCTTAAGCAACCAACTGTAATTGTAGTAAAGTATTCAAGAACTACATCAAAATTATATTCATTTTTAACATTAAACTTCATTGATGACACTTATGTTAATGAGATTATATATATATATATGAATGTATCAAAAATTGAATCTATATAAAAATAGATTCTGTAAATGTCTAAAAACTTAGATATTTTGTGATATATATTTATCCTCCCATCCCGCAGGCATCTTGATTCCTACAAGGTACCTCCACACTAAACCAAACTTGTGTCACATTTTGGTCCAAATAAATAAATCTTTTTTGATAAGTTACAGCAAGAAATCAATTATTGTTATGTTAAGCCTGAAAGTACTAACAAGAAAACAACAGTTTTGACTATTTAAGAGTTTCTATTTAAATTTTTATCAGACCACAAAACAGTCAAACCTGTCAATATGATAAGATTATTTGCATGTAGATAAATCATACAAGTATATTACTCAAAAACTGGTTTGGTTGTGGAGATAATACTCTTATAGTGAGTCTTGAACAGAAACAGTCAAGTGAAACCCATCCCTCTCTTAGTCTACGACTGGGTTTAAGTCATTTTTCATTCTCCTAGACTAGTTGCCATACCAAATTTAAAGAACCCAATTTTTCTTATCATTTACCTATAGCTTGAGGGAGAATAGTTAGATTCATATCTTTCCCAAGAGTATTAGCACTATGTGAAATGCAAACAGTCTCGTTCAGAATTTGAATTGGGTTACTGAATCCACTTGTGGAAAAAAAAAAAAAAAGGAAAATGTAGACCTGAATCCGTTTATTATGACAATAGCCATTACACCACAATTACCCCCTACAAATAAAAATTTTAGTATAAATGTATTTATGGCAACAAAAAAAATCATCACCAGAGTGTCTAGCTGACAAAAAAGAGAAAATGTATTGTGTTTTTCTTTTTAGGCTTCTCTATTTAAAAATTTTGAATATTAGTTTTTGGCATGACTACAGAAAAGTTTTTAATGGTATATTCAGTCTCTTATTTTTTTTAAGAGACTGCTGGAGACTTTTGAACACACCTAATAATAAATGACATTATATACTTCCTTCATGCTTTGAAAACCTTTTAACTTTTCAAGTTTAATGAAAAGCACCTTTGTAAATGACAACTGCTTATACTGGTTTGGTTTTTGGTTTATGGCATATAAACCTTGCTGGTTTATTTAATGCCAAAGCTATCAAAGAACAGTTGTTGTACTATTTAATCCATAGCTGGAAACAGTAAGGTGGTTCATAACTTTAACAAAGATATTATTCCAAAAGTGAATGCAATTGTACGACTGAAGGTCAGATTCACCTACTATAATGTTACGGTCCAGCTCTTAGCCACTATACAATACTGGCTGAATACTCCAGAAACTGGAACAGTATAATGATTTACTTCAGCACTCATCTCTCCCTGGGTTTTTATATGCCTCCTCATTTACATGGAATGGGGGTATAGAGTCTTAACCTGAGTACCCACACACTATAACACATGGTGAATGGGCAAAAATTGTTTACTTTCCTTAACTTTGTGTTAAGCTTACTGAAGCCTCTTGGAATAGCCCTGATCCTAATGCAATGGAGAGATGCACTTTGGTAGACCAGGTCTCCTAGATTTTTTAATCATGGATCCTTGGCTACTAATGACCAAGGATTAAGACTGGATCTCTCACCAGCCACCCATACATGACAGCCTGCTCCATTGGTTATAAGAGAGGGTCTTAGACCTATTGGTATGGTTAATGGTAGGAAATGTACTTTAGTAGAGTCCCCACTCTCCAAGGTCCTATATATATATATTAGTATATCCGTGATATACTAACTCTGAACAAAACTGATAGAAAAATAAAATCAACTCAATTACACAAACATGTTTAGTAAATAACTATATATTTATTATAAAGCCAATCATTATGTTAAGTCTGAAAGTGCCACTCAGAAAACAAAGAACAATAAGGCAGACTGGGCTCTTTAACCTTGGTGTGGCAAATGGTCTATGTGAGGGACAACTGAATTCACACCTGTTAAACTTTGCTTAAAAATGACTTTTTTTGCATCCTGCTTGTGGTGAAGGGGTTAGGTAAATACAGGAACATTTGATATTTTATGTGCACAATATACAGGCAAATTGTAATTATCAAGAAAAATAAACTAATGTGTACCATCGTAGAATTATACTCATTGTTCATAAATAATCAAGCAGTATGTGGAAGGGGTACACAATGGATGAATGCTTACTTGATGAGTGTAGGTAATATAGCATTGTGGCTTTACTGTTCCCTGGTAGGGTCAGAGACAACATCTCAACTGTTCAAGAGAGAAACAAAAAGAGGTCAAGAAAGGGTTTCTGAGACTGTCACATGGCACCCTAAAGGGCACTAAGATATGTAAATTATCTACAGAAGATAATTATTTATTGTATCCCTGCAGCCCACAACACTATTTCCAAGCATACAGATTAAGATATATGATTATAGGTAAAAATAAAAGGATGAGTTCAGATGATTTTTGTATAGTAGATCAATCGAAAAAAAATTATAAACAGTTACAAATTATTTGTTGAAAGATTTCATTTTATTTGAATATTATGCTATGTTTTAGATTCTTTAAATTAGAAGTTTTCATTCTGAACTAAACTTGGAATATACTTGTTTATGTATTTCAAATTTAGTATCAAAATATGCCTTGTTTATTTTTTTTCTGGTAGCATTAAGAAATAGTTTAGTCATAGTTCAATACAAAAAAAAGTTAACCATTGTTATGATAATCCATCTTATTCATATGAGGTTCAGGATTGATCCATGTCCTTCATGTTGGTTGTGGGCCAATTCATATTCTCTATATCTGGTTTTGGATCAATTCTTATCCTTCATTCTGCTTCAGAATCAATCCACATAGTTTCTGGATATATCCAAGATCTTTATATTGCTTCTGGATCAAAATAAAGATCTATATTAAATCCAATGGTGATGCTCATGACATAGAAAAGTGGACACAACTACATGAGTTCAAATCCTGAACAAGGCTTTTTGCATTTCAAATAGCACTAATACCCATGAGAAAGGTATGAACTTAACTATTCTACCTCCAACTACGGGTAAATAGTAGAACAGAGTGAGCTCTTTAACCTTGGTATGGCAACCAGTCTAGATAGAAGGAAAACTGGATTTAAACCAGTTGTAGACCTTTAGAGGGATGAGCTCTGTCAGGTTACTTCTGCCTAAGACAAACTACATTAATAAAGCCCCTACAACTAAAACAGTTTATGGGATATGTTTCTCTCTCATTAGATCCTCTTCCAACATGAAGGAAATATGATTAACCCTTGATTATATCTCCTGTATACTAATAAAACATATTCTTATCTAGATATCTTCAGCAAAATCATCATTCATAAACTTTCTTTATTTCTTGTGTGGTACAGTAACATGAGTTCCTTTATAAAAAAAAACACATTGAATCAAATGTTGAAGTTAGTTGCATAATACAAATTATATTAAATATATATATATATATACAAAACATAATTATATTTACTACAGGTTTCTTTTTTAATCACTTTCTCTGAGAATTCTTACTAAACTATATATAATTAATACTAAGTCCTTTATATATAATTGATACAAAATATTCTCTCTAAACATAATTAATATTAACTAAGCTCTCTCTCATGAGACATATAAACTTTAATAGTTAATGACACAATAACGTGTTAAAACATGTACTGGATAATATGTATTATTTTTCTTCACTCTATATATATATATATATATATATATATATATATATATATGTGTTTATGTTTCTGTGTATATCTAAGATGTTTTAAAGCTTATATTGCCTAGTTCTTTTTTTTTTTTACTTAAGTCCAGGAATGATAGCAAATTCTCCCTCTATTTGTCAACCCTGTTGTTGTTGTTGTTTTTCGTTACTGTTGTTATTATTATTATTATCATTATTATTATTTTTTGTAATTTAATTTTATCCAAACTCTGTTTTTAGTATGTTTTTTACCTTGTTCTTAGCCCAATTCACATCTAATTTTTGCTTTTTTCTTTTTTTGCGTCTGCATGCACAGCTACGACACACAATACCCGACGCGGTAAGCAAAACCTTTTCATTCTTTTGCATCAATTTTTTGATTATTTTCTGGCTTGCATGCCCGTATAGCTTATTCTTCTCCTTGGATTCTTCTTCCTATTCTTAGACTTGGCCTCCTCTTCTCTGCAGCATAACTTTTTATACATACATATTAATATGTCTTAACATACACCTATCAGAATTCTGTGTGTATGTGTAGGTGTATTGCATATTAATATGTTTTCAGACCTCATTCTCTCACCTGCATTCCTCTTGATTTGCTACCCTTTACTTGGTTTACCTATATCTTTATTTTCATTTTTTTCCGATTTCTTAGCAATATAAATAAATAGGGCCTGAGTGGAACCTAAATATACCTTATAATTCAGAGTTAATAATTAATACTAACATCAAAAATATCTAAAACACCTCTCTTCATTAACCTAACATATTTTGTAACATATTGGTTTTATTTATATATATATATATATAAATATATATATATATATAATTATGTGCTCTTTCCACCTAACGAAATTGTTTTGTTTTTTTTTTCTTTGTGTAACATGATTTTTTTGGATGTGTATCTTTTGTTAATTTGTTGTTTTTTCTTTTTTTGTTTTGTTTTTTTTTATTACTTTAAATGATCCATTAATTAAATCACAAACAGCTAATAATCTTTTTTATTGGATATGTGCTTGCCTAATTTAAAGGTTTGTTTGTTTGGGGTTTTTTGTTAATTTTTTTTTTTGTTTTTAATCCCAGATATGAAGAAATAACTCAGCTACTCAATAATAACTAAGTAACAAGTTTGAAATAGATCACAGAAGATGGTTTGGGGAACAAAGAGGTTCAAATGTTTTATTTATTCTAAAACTGTATAATCTATCAAAACAAAAATCTGCAGTACAAGGGCTGCAAGCTAATCAGAAAGAATTTACTGTTTTTATTAATAAAAACATCCTTAAAGAAAAAAAAAGAATAATAGGAAAATTGAGCCCTCTAAATTTAATTGTGTTAATAACTGCTAAAAAGGTAAAGAATTACCTCAATGCTAAATAATTTTTCATCAGTTTTAATTCATTACAACTGATTTAAGACAACGGCTATCTGAGACATTTCAAAATTGATTTTTAGGTAATCTATTTTACATTCATAAAATTGAATTTGTTTAATTTCCTCAAGCATACCAAGTGGATACCCAGCTGTTCCACATTTTAATATAAATCCAATCAAAATATTCTTTGTACCAAAGGCAATCAGTGAAAAGCATACAATTATGACACTAGTTTGATCTATACCAGATTCTTTCATTTATGTCCTCAGTGTGGATTGATAAAAAATTCTGTGTCAAACATGAATTGTATAGTATGGACAAATAAATCATTGAGATATAAGTAAGTAGAGTGGGTACCTTAGTTGAGGGTGACCCAAAGGCTCCCCTTTCAATAGCTACAACATTGAGGTGTAGGGGAGGGTGCTACTCCATTCCCTAGATTACTCCACTTACCTTATAATGCTGAGTGTTAAGCAAGGCAGCATCAAGTATCATTTTTGGAGTCTTTGGTATGACTCAATTTGGGACTGAACCCCAGTCTCCCATTGGCAAATACTACCCATTAGGTCAATGGCCTGAAACAATAGTAAAACATGGTACTGATTTTATGCATAGGAATAAAACTATTTGTCACAGCAGTTGATTCAAAGACAATCATCTCAGTTTGTACAATATCATCTTTGATATTGTTTTGATTTTATTAATGTAAAATTAAGTAAAGTTGGCGATTGTAGTCGAGGGCGACCAGAAGGCTCCCTTTTCAATAGCTAGCTACTACACCTAGGTGTAGGGGAGGGCGCTACTCCTTTCCCTGGATTGCTCGACTTTACTCTTGATACGTACGTTATATTGCTGAGTGTTAAGCAAGGAGGTATCAAGTACCATTTTTAAAGTCTTTGGTATGACGCGACCTGCGATTGAACCCAGGTCTCCCGGACCATTGGCAAACACTCTACCCACTTGGCCATTCTGACTTTTAATTTATAATACAAAGTGTAAGAGTCACCTATGAAATTTTTTTTATCAAACAGTGCAGACTATTTTACAGAAAGCAAAAAAATAAATGAATACAATGAATAAACCAAAAAAAAGTTAAATTAATCAATTAAAAACTAAACTAAAAAAACAATGAAGAGGATTTGTGGACAGGATTCTATAAATGCTTACATTTTAATTTTCTCCACCATTGGAGACTTGAAATCCTCTAGAGAAAAATCATTTTTACATAAATTGTGAATTGGTTTGAATGGGCTTTATAGCGTACCAACCATTGTTGGTTGTTTAATGCCAAATCCTCTTTATACATCTAAATTGAATATATACATGGTTTGTAAACACATTTTGTAGATAACATTTGAAAATGAACCTAAGTTCTTTTTTTCACACAGTTCAATGGTTTGAAATATTGCTATATAACAGTCACAATTTAACATCAGTCATTTGTTTGCACACCCTAGTTTGTTCTATTTGAACCATAGATAGGACCCAATCAGGTGCTATCACTCTGGGTCAGACTGAACCTGGAACTGATAGCAAGAAGGAGTACTCCATATTCCCTGAATCTCCAAGGCTGGATCCTCGCCATCAGATGGTTTAATGTCATATCCTCCTGTACACTAATGGGGGGGGGTCTTACTCTTTTTCAAAGATTGAGTCAGTGTATTCTACAACCTCTCCCCCATCAAACTGGGCTGAGTAAATTGGATATAACAACAAAAGAATAAAAAATAAAGATACAAGTTCAAAATAAATTGACTAAAAAAAATTTCTTGTAATGATAGATAAATCATTTTCACTATATATATATATACATACACATATAAATAGGCCCAGTTGGCTGGGGCTGCAGAATACACTGACTGCATCTCTGCAGAGGGGTAAGACTTCCCCTAATAAGTGTCCTGCTTATGACACTAAACAATGAGGTTCCAGTAATCCTGGAGCTTTGAGGAATGAGGAGTACCTCTTTATTGCTATCTCTCTCAGATCTACTCTGGCTTGGAGTGGTAGCACCTGCTAGGGTCCTTTTTATGGGCCAAATAGAACTAAAGTGTGTACTTATGCAAAACAGAATTGTTTGCAATAGAACTGTTCATATGTATAAAAATTGATTTGGCATTAAATAACCAACAATGATTGATATGCTATCAAACCAAACCAAACCAACATACATATGTATGTATATATGTATACAAAGTAAAATTGGCATCTGCAGTCGAGGGCGATCCTTTTTAATCGCTACTACACCGAGGTGTAGGGGAGGGTGCTATTCTTATATAGCTATATAAAGTAAAGTTGGCGACCATAGTCGAGTGTGACCCAAAGGCTCCCTTTTCGATAGCTACTACACCAAGGTGTAGGGAAGGGCGCTACTCCTTTCCTAGGATTTCTCCACTTTACCCTTGATCCGTACCTTATAGTGCTGAGTGTTAAGCAAGGATGCATCAGGTACCATTTTTAAAGTCTTTGGTATGACTCGACCTGAGATTGAACCCAGGCCTCCTGGGCCATTTGCGAACACTAACCATTATGTCAATGTCCAGTCAATATATATATATATATATATATATATATATATATATATATATATACACACACACAAATAAATTTATATGCATATATATCGAAAAATGTTAAAAGGATATTGCTTTTAGTTTATTTTAGTCTTATTTGATTTGTTAGAATATAATGTGTAAATATACAACAATGAATTAACAACCTTGTGATAAAGAGGAATCATCTTTATATGCAACAAATATTTTTTTTAAATAACCACATCCCTTATCAGCCAGTGAATATAAATCACATAGTTGAACATCATATTATGAAAATTCCTGATAAAAATTAGGGATCTTCCATGATATGTGTCATTATATACCAGCTTAAAATAATTATTATCAACATTGTTAAAGAATTTTTATGGATTTTAAAGCAGGTTTAATTTTTTTGTACTTAAAACCATTTTCTTGAAAAGATAATTTTTTCAAAAAGAACCATGACAATAATATAACATATAAAGAGTAGCTGAAATATGAGATTATTTAAATATTATTAAATATTATTTAAGATGTGAGATTATTTAAATATTAAAAACTATAATGATATTTTAAGAAAGGAAAAAAAAAACAAGCATGAGGTTTAGAGTATCTTGTTTGAAGCTTCTGGAAGGTTCCTTGTATATTCCTTACATATTGTTTAAACATATTTTTCTATTTTTATCAAGCTGTATGCATATGAATGTTTGTGAAGAGACAAAAGACGACATGCACATGCATGTGGGTGTCAGCATGTATGTATATATCTACATATAGGAATATGTACACATATATGCATGTATATACACAAATATAAAACTGAGGTATGTTCTCCTCTATGCTGACATATTCATAGATGTACATACATATGCAATATACTTATATATATATATATATATATATATAAACAGCATCACTTATAAATAGATATATCCCTAAAAATCTTTTTTTATATTAATATTCTTATAAACTTATTTCTAGTGGAAAAAATAAAAACAGATATTATTAGGCACTACTTATTACCCAACTCTACAGCTCTGAAACTATATATATATATATATATATATATATATATATATATATATGAATATATAGCTGTTCAAAAATAGACTTTTCAATTATGTAGATTTTGGTCATGATTAATATTTAATATCATCTGTTCTGATTGTATAATGTTCTACTTGAAATAGTAAAATCCTGATATATAAGTAGCAACTTTTCATTAAAAAGTTCTTAGGGATATACTTATTCAAGGATATGCATATTTTATATTACATATATATATATGTGTGTGTGTGTGTGTGTAATATACTTTTGTATGTATTCTATTAGTATATACATAACTTATTCTCCATGTTGTTTTGTGAGAGGCTGAGATCTAAATTTCTGAGTGTTTTTAAATGTTCCATTTAAATGCATGTTGTTGTTATTCATATACAAATAAATGGAACTGTTCATATATAAATAACTATATGGAGGTACAGTAAGATTTATCACCAAAAGAAGACAAAAATATCATTATTTTCTTAAGACATTGATTAGTTCTGATTACTGGGTATTTTGTTCACTTCTCTCAATACACAATAAAATGATTACCAACAGGGTCTTGACTAAGTTATAAATTTAAGTGGAATGAGAACTTAAAAAAGCACCATGATATGTACAAAGTAATTTCAAATTTATCTCCATTTATTTTTGAATTTAAAATCAAAACATGAGTAAGATACATTTTCCAACAAAGAGTTAAGTTACTACCAAAAGGATGTTCTCAGATTGATATTAGAAACTTTGGACAATTTTTAAATTGCTTTTATGACCTACTGGCTCATGGCATAATGATTCTATGTGTTGGTTCCCTAACCTTCTAAGTGACAGGTTCAATCCTGACTGCAGGAATACTTAACACTTGTACTTGGTTATGGTGAACAAAATCAGAGCAAACGAGTCCAATGGATTAAATAAAGGATGTGGTTCAAAGTTCCATGTAGGTTCCCTAGTTTAACAAGAAACACCTGAAGAGAGCTAAAACATTGTGAATCTAACAATAAAGATGAAGAAAATTGTCCGAAAACCCTAAATGATAAAAATCTTGCTTGCAAACATAAAAAGGCTGATAAAAACTGAACGCTAATTCCTTGTCTTTCACCTTATATATATATATATATATATATATATATATATATATATATATGAATAAAAGAAAATGAGATTCTTGAAAAGGCACCACTTTTGAACATTATGGTCTGAGAGATAAGTAGAAATCTTATTTTCCGGCTAGTTATACCATTGGATCCAGGTATATTTTGATTCAGTTTCTTGATAGTTTTTATTAAGATAATTCTGAATCAAACTTTAACTATAGACTTTATTTAACCAGCATTATATTACTATCAATAACCAGCTCATAAGTATCTGAGTTCATTCATTTTTACAAAACTTGTTCATTAAGCATATGATGTCATTACTGTGCTCACCGGAAAAAATATTTTTTAAAAACTTGAAATGCAATATTTTGACATCTGTATTTTGAGGGGAACATCTTTAATTCAAATTTCTAATATTATAATTTTGAGTATAAATAAACTACATTTAAAAATAATTCATAATTTGAATTTTGCATTTCATTAAACAATTTTAAAATAAGGTGATAGAGTTTTTTTTAAAACATCTTATTTATAGCATCTCAATTTTATTGTCAAAATTTATTCAAACTTTTGCATATTGATTTGTAAAAAAACTGAACAAGGAAAAAAAAATCATTCTTTCACAATATACACTGACATACACTTTCAGTATTCAAAAGATAAAAAAATCAATTTTTTACATTATCTTTTAAAAAACAGAATTTTTTTTTTTCAACCATTTTTATTTTACGTGACTTAATATAAACTTGCTTTCATCAGAATTTATCACTATCATAAAAACGATAGACTTTCCTTTTCATATATACCTACCCATTACTTATAAAATTACTATATTTTACTTGGTAAATTTTTATTTTCCTTTTTAACACTTTTAACTTCTCTTAACATTTTTCTGATTCTCTAAATTTGTAGGTGATATAGTCTTAAAAATTGTTCTGTGATATGTGATAAATTTGTTTTTGTTGCTTTTCAATTGAATTTATATTCCCTTACTTAGCAATTTTAACTAAACTCAATCTTTCATCAAATAAAATTTTATAAACTGAAATTATTTAAGCTTTAAAATCCTTATTTGTGTTCAGTTCAAGAGACCCACTGATTCCTGCAATTGATAAACCATTCAAAAAATATATATTAATGAACTACCAATACACATGGTGTTTTAGAAAAATTGATATTTCATTTTAAAATGACCTGACCTCTGTGTATATTGAAAACTTGTGAAATCTACATACCTTTGATTTTATAATTCAGATTTTAATAAATGAATCTTATTTTGCTTCACATTAAACCAGTTCAGTTTCATTTGTCAAGACTAGTTACTCTGATATTTACATCTCAAACAATATCAGTTTTTCTCACTCCTTGATTTGTACATCATTTTAAGATATAAAAAAAAATCGCAGAAAATTAGATCAAATATTAATCTTCTGTGACTCTAACTCTTCCCTAATCTAGTTATAAGTGGACCTAGTCAATGCCTTCTAGCATTGACCTAGTACAACCCTGAAATTGATTATTCAGTTTTGTTATTATACTTTTATTCATTAAATGAGCAATATACCACACAAATTACCAAAGTATTTATTACTAAAAGATTCTTATTACAGTAGAGAGTGAGTAGCCCTGTGCTGCCACAAAATATCAGAGAAGTGATTATTTCTTATAAATTTTCAAAGGTATGAATTTAAAGTCATTTTTACAGTCACACACAAGTATATATGATGAAAATTAATGGAAAGATGGATAAATCAGACACTCTTTATTCCAAGAATTTCTTCAGACTAAATAATTCTTTGAATGAAGAATGAAATATCACTACTAAACCCTTTGTAAGTGTTTGATTTATCCATCTTTACACTTATTTTGAGCATCTAGTCAGATTCACCACAATCTTACATTTTTATATATATATATATATATATATATATATATATGGCAGAACAATGTAGGCATGAAAATAAATCCATACAAAGCCATTGGAAAGCTAATGACTTTAAAGACTAATTTTTTAAATTAATAAATAAACTAAAATTAAGATAAATGATGAATAAAACAAATAAAAATGAAGTATAAGATATAATAATGATAATATTCAAAGACATTAGGAAATAAATCAATAAATTACTAAACTATAACAATGCAGTATAAACTAGGATGCCCCACAAACAAAACCACCCTTCCCATCATGCCTCACACCATAGTATGTAAAGGGATGCTTACCACATGCATGACACTTTGATGATCACCAGGGAGAGAAACTAAGTCACTAAGTGCTGTTGACTGTCTACGCTATCCTCATGCATATATAACTCTTGTTCTTATGCTAGTACAAATCCCTTAGAATTAAGCTTTACAATGACCTGTTGAGTAAACCAAGTATAGAGATGAATGCAATATGGGAACAGATAATTAAAAAGGTTAGATAAAAAAAAAAAAAATCTGAATATGAGCACAGGTAAAAAAATCATACATCCTAATAGTAATCCTAGTCAAGTAAGAGCATTAAGTTTATAAGTCCCAAAAATTCACTATAAACTGTCCAGCAGGACACATAGCGTAACAGTTGTAGGCATTGGTTCCCTAAGCTTTTAAGGAGACAATCATCTGGAGGTTGCAGGTTCAATCCTAACAGTAGGCGAGTAACAATATAGAAATTCTTAACACTTGTAAGTTATGGTTAATGGAATCAGAACAGGTGATCCCCGTGGATTCATTAAAGGACGTAGTTTGAATTTCTGTGTAGGTTCCCAAGTTCAACAAACACTTGAAGAAGGTCGGAGGAAATATAAAGATGAAGACAATAGTCCAAAAACCCTTAATGATAAAAATCATCAAGTTTCGTCTCAGAAATTCAGACAACTAAGCTTTGTTCATTGAATATAATAATAAACTAATAATCACATTAATAATTGTCACCCATGATATCAAACCCGAAAAATTTTCACCTTAAACTTTGGGGAGACAATTATTGAACAAGGCTAGCTTGCTAAATCATTAAATATATATTTTGTATTTGTGGTTTAGTTGATGTTAATTTTCATTGAGGTTTAAATAGAGCTCAAAGTAGTCTATATAGACCTCTAGGGCTGAATAAATGCACAGGGGTTAGCAGGGGGTGAATTTAATAATTTGTATTTGTAAACCCCTTCATAACAGAATAACAAAAATTGCTAGATCATATAAACTAGTAACCAGATATCATGCACCAAGCAGAATGCCTAATTGCATGTGAAGACAAATAAAGATGTGTTGTTCACATACAACCTATTCCAAACGTATTCATTCATTTAAATGAACAATCTGGCTCTGATTGAAAAGATCCACTTCTTTTTCACATCATTAATGATGTATATAATCGTATTTTCACAAAAGAAAATATTTGAATACAAGTATAATTTAAACAAATCATTCTATAAAAATAATGAATTCTAAAATGTCCCTTTTTATAATAGGTTATTAGATATCTTTAGAAAACAAGATAATTTAATAAGAAGAATAAAGTTATAAATCTGAAAAAGAAAGAAAAATTATGAAACATTAAAATACAATATTGGAAATTTTAATTCTTATCCCTGGTAATAGATTTTTAATGTGTTAAATTATTATGAACTAACAATGCCACTGTGACCCAAGAATCTTAAATCTTTACTTGTTAAGGTATTTTTCAACATTGTCAGGTATTAGTTGGTGTGGGTGTTATCATGATTCAATATTTCATTTATAAGTAAAGTTGGCGAACATAGTCAAGGGCAACCAGAAGGCTCCCTTTTCAATAGCTACTACACCGAGGTGTAGGGGAGGGTACTAGTCCTTCCCCATGATTGCTCCACTTTAACCCTTGAGACGTACCTCATAATGCTGTATGTTAAACAAGGAGGTATCAAGTTCCATTTTTTTAATCTTTGGTATGACACGACCTGGGACTGAACCCTGGTCTCTTGAGCCATTGGCAAACACTCTACCCACTGGGCCAATGAGCCGGTTAAAACTATTCCATATTTTATAAAAATTTTAATCTTGAAACTGAAAACATTTCTAAAATCAACCTCCTCTCATCATGACATCTAGTGAGACTAAGAAAAAATGTTGGCAATATTCAATTAATTTATTTTGTGATGAATAGAAATTTAATTTAGTTACAAAGAGTGCATCAAGTAAAATGTTTGAGAAGTTCTGAAATTGAGCGTATTTAAGTTAATTGCTTCATATGAAAATGATTTTTATTACTAATTTTTTTATATTACAAAGAAAGTAGTTGCTGTCAGATGGAAAAGAAATCCTGTTGGTCATTTTTCTTACATTTATGATTCATTTCAAAATCTTAGAGAACAACATCAAATTTATACATCATAGTCTGTTGCATTTAAATATTTTTATGCTTTCAAAAGATGTTGAGAATCTTTCAGTTTCAGAGAGCTTTCCGAGGATCTAGCTATTTCTATGTTCATATCTTACAAATGAAAAGAACCTATACAATATTTTACAAACATTTTTTTCAACAAATGTCTTTTATGAGTGACAGTAGTTTGTATTATAATGATCATTTTTTTTTCCACAACACAATAAAAAAAAGGGGGGCTCATTGTAGCAAGGTTTTTGTTAGAGCATTCAAGTATTGCACTGACTCAGGTTATTTTCTGTCTGGAGGTTCAGGAATTGGATTCATTCTTTAAGAGATTTTTTTCTTTTCATACGGTCCTATCAAATATAAATAATTTTCAAACAAATCTGTTTGACCCATAGATAGGCCTCTAACAGGTACTACCACTCCAAGTCAGAGTAGACCTCTTTGTAATTTCAATCTCCAGACCTGGACTCTTATCGTCAGATGCAGTTTAATGTAATACTCAAGACACCTCTTGGGGGATCCAATCAACGTATTCTAAGCCTAGTGAACAAGGCACACTAACTGAAAGAATATAACAATTTCTCATTTTATTTTTAAAAGAGATTTTCCTCATAAACAAGCAGAATTATTCTTAGGAAACATTTCTTTGTGAATCAATTTTAATTTTGAAATGTATTACATTTTAACAAAGTTTTGGAATTTTACTACTATTCAGTAAATGTGAATGATACAAGGGGCATTTTAAAAAGCATTGAGACTTGAAATGTATATATCGAAAGAAAGATAAGGAAAATGAATGAAATGACACTTAGCACACTTATTTCAATGAGTTTTTCATCGGTTGAAGCAACTCTGAAATTCTTCTTTTGATATAGTGAGACTGTACTGTTCTACTTTTTTTTAATATACTCCACATCCTTAAATCTTACCAGTGATACAAATTTTCAGCTTAGGAAAAGAAAAAGTCTGATGAAACTCTGTCTGGTAAGTATAGAGTGTGTTGTATTTGTACACTCCTGTGTTTTACTAGTCATTTCTACTGATTAAAAAGTATTGAGAACTATTCCTGACTTGACTCAGTATCTAATCATCATCAGTTTATTATCTAAATTGTTCAGCAGTGAACATCATTTAATTTTGATATTCTAAAAATCTAAATATCCAGCTAGAGAGTATTAATCCTTTGATCCCATTACACCAGTGGTACTTTTATTTTTCTCCCACACCATTGCACCAGCTTACTGGTGCAGAGATCATGCTAAAATGAAAGAGGGTAAATTTAGGCTCAGGAGCTCAGGGCTAAAAGGATTAGACAGAAGCACACAGAGGGTAACCTTCATGAAACCTTAATTCACCTATTAGCAGTTTCAGTAATACATCAGGAAATTTGTCAAGCTCATATTATGACTTTTCTCTACAAACAAAATTATTCAGTAAAAGCCAGAGAGCATAGTAAAGTTGGAAACCTTAGTCGAGGGCAACCAGAAAGCTCCCTTTTCAATAGCTATTACACTGAGGTGTAGGGGAGGGTGCTACTCCATTCCCTGGATTGCTCCATTTTACCCTTGATCCTTTCCTTATAGTGCTGAGTGTTAAGCAAGGTGGCATCAAGTACCATTTTTTGAGTATTTGGTATGACTCGACCTGGGATTGAACCCAGTCTCCCGGACTATAGGCAAACACTCTACTCATTAAGGCCAGAGAGCATGCTAGATAATAATATCAATCCAATTGGAGAATCTTCTTATTGGGAGACTATATACAATCTTGATAAAGCAGAGTGTTCTTAATATTCAGATGAATTCAATACACAACAGCAAGAGCTGAAGTAAAAATTTTAAAAATACCTTCTTTGTATGTGTTACAGCTATATTAGCAATGATTTATCAAAATGAGAATATTAGATCAATTATTACATAGTTCACTGAGTAGCAGTATAAATCAGCTTCAATAAATGTTACACACAATATTGTCTGAATTTCTGAGATGAAAAATCATCTTTACTAGCTTTACTTAGCCACATTACATATGCTGTAAGATGGTCATTATCATATTTACCCAACCCCTCCGCTCGGGCAGGATATGACACAAGGTCAATTTTTAAGCAGAGTTTAACAGGTTTGAATTCAGAGTTTTCCTTCTCCTAGACTAGTTGCCTCACCAAGGCTGAAGAACCTAGTCTGTCCTACTATTTACCCATAGCTGGAGGGAGAATAATTGGATTCATACCTTTCCCAAGGGTATTAGTGCAATGTGAAATGCAATCAGTCTCGTCCAGGATTTGAACTCGTGTCGCCGTGTCCATTTCCTGTGACGATAACCATTACACAACGGGCACCTCCACATAAATAAAAGTAGTTACTTTTATGAAAGTTGAGGATAATTATTTGTATTTAAAGGATGTTTTGTTTAATTTCATCATTTAATTACCACTGGTTACTGCCTTGTTTACACTGAACATTGCATACAGAAGATGGTTGTGCATTCATTTGAAGAACTCAAATATTTCAAATAGATATTTAATCTTATCATTTTCCAAACTTAGATGAGTAATATTAATCTTTTTTTTAATTGGGTTTCTAAGCCTTTTTTTTTTTTTTTAGACTGGGCAACTAAGATAAATTCCTTTTTCATGGTTTAATACTTGGCTATGTGAAACAGAGTCTAAATTCATATAGGAAGTGAGAAAACCATCTTCCTCTGATATCAATTACAAATATAGTGGGTAAGCATTATGAGACGGATACCCTTTTCCAGCAAGAAATACAGGGTGAGAAACATCACCAACCTCAACATAAATTTGAGTCAGATCTTCTAGTATAGTCAAAATCTTTCTTGTCATGGCTGTAATAATTCCTGAAAGTTTGTTTGAAATTATATAAAAAAAAAGCTAGCAGTGCCTTAGCTGTACAGGTAAACAGATATCTTGTTGATTATAAAATTATTTACTGAGTAGTCAGATTAGTGTCCTTATCTTGATCATGTGAAAGAAAAAGAAGCTCATAAACCCATCTAGGATGATGTCAATATAATAGATGGAAAACAACATTGAAAAATAAAGCAATTGAAAGAATCTAAACTCAGATTAGATTTTAATCATTTTCTTAATCAGTCTAACATAAATGAATACAATATGAGAGCTAATTAAGAAATTATTTTGAATTATTTCTATTTTCCCCTCACACTGTAGCACTGGTGTGAGGGAAAATAAAAGTACTACTAGTACACTAGTTTAGTTTGGTTTTATAGCACCATCAACTACTATTGGTTATTTAATGCCAAATTCTTTTTATACATATATTAAGTATATCTATAGTCATCCACAGACAGATCTGTTTCGTTCTATCAGAACTCATCATTGTGGCTAGACAGTATCTCCCGGTAGCTGGGATCGAAACCCGGTTGACTGAATTATTAAGTATATGATTTTTAAACATATTTTGTAGATAACATTTTTAAATGAGCCTGAGCTCATTCTTTTTCACACACTTAAATGGTTCCAAGTATTGCTATATATCACTTACAATTCAATTAAAATATCAGTCATTTGTCTACACACAGTTCTATTTCAAACAATTCAGTCTAGCATAAGTACATGGTTTTTATGTTTACACACTGTTAAATGTAAAAACAGTTCTATTTCTAACAATTTTATTTAGCATCAGTATATAGTTTAAATGTCAGACAGTTCTATTTAACTCATAGATAGGACCCTAGCAGATGCTACCACTCCAGGCCAGAGTGGACTGGAGAGCAATGGCAATGAAGGAGTACTCTGCATACCCCAGAGCTCCAGCATTACTGGAGCCTCATCATCAGATTGTTTAGGACACTTATTAGGAGAGTCTTATCCCTCCACAGAGAGGCAGCTGGTGTATTCTGCAGCCCCAGCCAACTAGTATACTGGTGTAACAGGCTCAAAGGATTAATACTCTCTTACTGATTATTTAGATTTTTAGAATATCAAAATTAAATGAAGATATGTTCACTGCTGAGCAACTTAGATAATAAAGTGATGATGTTAAGATATCTAGACAAGTCAGTGACATTTCTCAATACTTTTTTTATTTGTAGAAATTACTGGTGAAACACAGGATTGTGCAGGTGCAAGATTGAAAAGCATAAATTCTACACTTTGACTAATAATTGTGATAAACATGTACTAACTCAACATCTTTATTACTATATAAATAACATTGTGCATATGTTACCAGAACTACTATGCTACTTTTCTATTCAGTCACAATTGGAATTGATACAATTATCACATCAGTGCATGAAAGCATTGATAATAATCTCAAAAAACATAGCATCAAGTCAGTTGTTTTTCATTTAGTCACTTAAGGACAAGATAATATTGCAACTTCTCATGGATGATTTGATGACTCAATGATCAAATCAAGTTGAGGATAATATTGCAACTTCATGGATGATTTGATGACTCAATGATCAAATTTCAGGACTAATACCATCAATTTTCCACCATGTATAATATTGAATCAAAGTTTCAATGCACACGATGTTCTAAGCAACACAAGACAACACTGTACACATTAAAGCTTGCATTTTCTAACATGTGGCATTCAGGTTTTGGTCTCTGACATGTTGCAAAAGTATAAGTTCTCTTATTTGTACATAAAAAGAGTGCTTCCTCTTCTAATGCAGAATCATATGCAACAGTTTGTCCCGATTCAACCAATGAGAAACTTAGAATATTTTCACCAGCAGATTCATTTAGATTGAACTGAAAACGGTCATGCTGAATAGAACCATGACTTTCTTCAGTATAAGATTATATATATATATATATATATATATACACCAACTCATTGGCATAATGGTCAGAGACTGGGGTTCCCTCTCAAGTTGAGTCATATCAATGACTCAAAAAAAATGGTACTTGATGCTTCCTTGCTTAAGACTCAGGTTTATAAGGTATGGATCAAGGGTAAGTGGGACAATCCAGAGAAAGGAGTAGTGCCCTCCCCAACACCTTGGTGTAGGGGAGGGCACTACTATAGGAAAAGGAACCTTCAGGTTGCCCTCGACTACAGTCAGACTACTTACTACATTATATATATATATATATATATATACACAGAGAGAGAGAGCAAAGTTTGGAATAAAATTTGACTGGTAGAATGAAACGGAAATGGTTTGAAAATCAGAGTGATATATTTCATAAGAGGTCCCACATCTTCAGATTGCAAAATGATTTTATTACCAAAAACAAATCTGCATTATGGTTAGTTTATTAGTTTTAAAGCACATCAACCTCTTAATGGTTATTTAATACCAAATCCTGTATAATTTTTGAGTAAATAGTTAGTAGGTAACATTTTTAAGTGAGCCAGAGCTCATTTGTTTGCACACAGTTAAATGGCTTCAAGCATCACTATGTAAAACTTAAAATTTAATTTAACAGTCATTTGTTTGCACACAGTTAAATGGTTTCAGGTATAGAAAATGATTACATATTTCTATTTGACTCATAGATAGGTTTGGTTTGATTTTATGGCATATCAACCTTTGTTGGTTATTTAATGCCAAATCCTGTTTTTAAATATTCATTAAATATATGATTTGTAAATGCATTTTGCAGATACACACAGTTAAAAGGCGCCTCTGGTTGTGTAATGGTTAGCAAGCTCGGCTACACAAGTGAGTTCGAGTATCATTGGGTGCCCCTTTCATATGGCCTTGTGCCACATCTAAGCAAAAAGCTTAGTAAATTTCCACACAGTTAAAAGAATAAACAGTTCTATTTCTAACAATTCAATTTAGCATTAGTCAACCAAGTTAAATGGTTTCAAGTATTGCTATGTATCCCTATTCAATTAAACATCAGTCATTTGTTTAAACACAGTTAAATAATCAAACAGTTTTGTTTCTAACAATTCACTTTAGCATGTCATTTGTTTGCAATGAGTTTAAATGTCAAAGAGTTCTATTTGATCCATAGATAGGACCCTATCAGGTGCTACCACTCTGGGCCAGAGGGGGTCTCATGGATTGGACCTGAACAGGTACTGCCACTCTGAATCATAGCTATGAAGGAGTACTCTACATTCCCCAAAACTCCAAGTCTAGAGCCTCACCATCAGATGGTTCAGTATATCTTGCACACTTGCTGGGGGTGATCTTACCCCTCTGCAGAGATGCAGTTAGTGTATTTCACAACTCCAGCCAACTGGGCTTTTACATTAAAGGGACAGAAATATAATTTTTATAAAATGTCTGAATGCTTAATTTTAAAATCTAACTGCATCTCTAAAAAAAGACTAAATTTCAGTTAGTAATATTCATTTTTGTTATTTATATCTTTCATTGGCCTAGTGGGTAGAGTGTTCGCCAATGGTTCAGGAGACCTGGGTTCAATCCTTGGTGAGTTCATACCAAAGTTCTTGATACCTCCTTGCTTAACACTCAGCAATATAAGGTATGTATCGAAGGTAAAGTGGAGCAATCCAAGAAAAGGAGTAGCGCCCTCCCTTACACCTCGGTGTAGTAGCTATTGAAAAGGGAGCCTTCTGGTCACCCTCAACTATGGTCACCAACTTACTTTATATCTTTAAGTATTACACATTCTGTAAGTATGAAGTAAATAGTTTAATTTCTATAATAATGTTAAATTTTGAAATTAATTCATATATATTACATTTGTCTCCCTTTAATGTAGCTATGTTTTTGTTAATAAGAACATTTGTATTCTGATATCCATCTAATTTTCCAAAGTGTCTTTTTCTTATATATATATATATATATATATATATATATATATATATATATGGGAATAGTATGAATGGAAGAGTAGTTGTAACAATGCATGTGAATCTAAAAGAGGGTTTAAAATCTCATTGTCCAGAAAGAATAGGTTTAAAATATAAAATTCTAAAAATGTCTGCAATATAATTAACACTGTTACTCAGAGTTTCACATAGTGGAAGATATGATCACTAGACAGTATATGACATACATAGATACATACATATATGTACATTTGTGTATGTGTTCATGTGTGAGAAACTTGACAAATGATGTATTTACCACTCTGTTTCAAGTAGGAGGTAACACGAGGTCAATTTTCAAGTAAAGTACAGCTAGTTTGAATTCAGAAATTTCACATCTCCTAGACTGGTTGCCATGTTAAGGCTAAAGAGTCAGTCTGCCCTACTATTTACCTATAACTGAAGGAAAAAAAGATGGATTCAGGCTTTTTAACAAGAGCATTACTTGACAAATGATTTAATAAATGTGTTGAATTGCCATCATCATGATTATAAAATTTTATTGATTGCACAGATTTCTCTGATTCTCTCTCACCATTTGTCCCGATCATCCATTGCTCTTGGCAGGTCTCCTAGACTACATCCAGTATCTACACAGAGCTGAAGTATGTTACTCTAACACAGCAATAATAATACATTGTACTGAGATTTTTGTAAATACAATAACATTAAAAATCTTCTTAGAGGATGAATTAATTTCCAACCTTATTTTTAACTTAGTAACAGTGTGGGTCTGTTTTCACACTCAACTTGATCCTTATAATTTCTCAAGGGAGATTATTAAATGCTAATTATTGAGTACTTCACTTTATATATTTATTTGCAGTTAATTTCAATATATTTTGTGCTAAGAAATGAGTTGACAGTGCTTAATGGTTAAATTCATAACCCCACCCAACCAACCAAACACTCAGGCATATAAGCTGAAAAACTTTGCATACCAAGCTAGACTAGCAAACCATTACTAGTGAGTTCCAGTATCACTGAATGCCCAATACACCTGGGCTTTGTGTCTCAACTAAGCAAAGCTTAATAAAAAAAACTACTTTACATAGCAGAACATTAGAAGCAAGATGCTTCAAAATATGAATAATGCAGTGGTATTTTTATTAAGGACAATTGCAACATACCAATTTTGCCCTCCTTTTTCACCAAATAATATTAAAACTTTATATAAAACTGCTTATCAAAATCTAGATTATATATGTGTATGTGTGTATATGAGAGAAAAAAATTTCAAGAAAATGGTAACCCTCGAGCAGAACTATCCCATAGATCATCAGTTTGACTAGACAGTTTTTCACTTCTTGTAGTTGAATAGAAATGCATGGGTTTTTAAGAGCTAGTGGTGGCTTTATAGATCTGTGAATGGGGATATATTCAGTTATCAGTTGGTAATAAGTTAAGTACTAAATTTTAAAAAAATGAATTAATTCAACAAGCCATGAAGGAAAATTGATTAAAATAAGTATAGAATAAACAAAAAGAAATTGTTGCTTTTTAAAAGACTTTAGGAAATTATATTTTGCTGTTGTTGGTGTTGTAAAATGTTTCTGTGATATTCTTTGCATTGCATGTTAATTTTTTAGATTTTGCATAAATTGTTTTGCAGACTGATTATTGATACCTTTTCTAAAATTTATCTTTAAAAAAATGTAAACAAAATCTTTCTCTAAACTGCTTTAGTAATGTTTCAATTTGATTTATACTGATAAATATGTTGGAATGATTTCTTCGACGAAACAAGGTTACATTTGCCAAAAAAGGAAATAAAAGTCATCAAATAAAAATTCTTTACCCTTCTGGAATTTCAATGAAAGATTTTATTAGAAATAAACCCTAATACAATTTGTCGACTTAAAAAGTGATGTAAATATGATAAATTCAATAATAACCAGAACATAAATTATGTTATGATTGAAATTATTGGCCTAGTGTTTGTTTATTTATTGATTTTAATGGCATGTCAACCTGTCTATAGTGATTTTATACCTAAAGGTTAGGGAATTGTGTTCAGTGTATTTTCATATTTACTTTTTTGTGTAGTTGTTTCTTGAAATGTTTTTTTTTTTTTTTGCTTATAGTCTATCAAATCTGAATAATTTTTAAACAAATCTATAGGACCCTAATTGATACTCTCACTCTGGGTCAGAATCAATGTGAGAGTAATGAAAATAAAGTGGTACTCCTCACTTCCCAGATCTCCAGAACTGGAGAAGTTTGTTTGGTTTAGGGAAAATGAATTTTAATATATTGTTAGAATGCATCTTTGTCAGACAATTTCAACAAATTAATATTACATCTTAAAATAAGAAACAAAAATGCACATATACTTATACCATATTTAATACATGTTATTACAAATATATACCACAAGTTGCACTCACATTTCTTCCCCATTTGAGGTGTTATCAGTTCTCATTTCATATGATACGAAGCCTCTTCATAGAGGTTTATCTTCTGCCTCATGGCATTCAGGCAAGAGCCTAGAAATATATATCTTCACTGCTCAGGAGACTGGTAAAAAAAGGTTGACTGTTTCATCTCTCCCGGAGGAGGTAATCTCTGAATTTTGAGGTCTCCCAATGCAGGAGAGTTCCTATTTAGGAATCCTACAATGTTAGACAGGAGCAGTTATAGGGATAGAGTGAATAATTATTTCCCTTAGATAATTTGCATGTCCAGTTTGGGCCATTCATAATCCCTTTGAACAGTACAGACATTGTCTCTGACCCTGTCAAAGAATGGTAAACCACATGGCTATCTTACCTAACCTTATCAAGTAAGCCTTTTTTTTTTATTTTGTACCCTTTTCATATATTACTTGTTTGTGGAACAGTATGTGTATAGTTCCAACTGTAGGAACACATTTGTGTATTCTTTCCTGTTAATTCCACTTGTAGGTATATTGCATATGTAAAATGTTAAATGCATTTGTGCATACAAACACCATTTATCTTGCTTTTCCTTCAGCATTAGTATATCATGGATATGCTAATAATAGTCTTTGGAGAATGGGGATTTGTTAAACTATCTTCTTAACTCCCAAGAATCTAACACATTTATATATGTAAGATGGAGGAGTACACAACAACAAATTTCTAGAATTGATATCTAGATATAAAACAGAAAAATATCTGTTACCTAAAATTAACAGCATAAATTATGAACAGGAAAATTACAACTTTTCATCAAAAAAAAATGATGAATAATAAATATCAACATGCTAATATTTATTTCAAGAAAATTCCAGAGTAGTGATTTCAACCACATTGTATTTGTTCATATCATTATGTATAAAAAATTTTGGTAGGATTAATTTTGTTTGGTTTGGTTGTTTAGGTTTTATGGCATATCAACCTTTGTAGGTTAATTAATACCAAATCTGGTTTGTACACATATATAGTTTGGTTGGTTGGGTTTTACAGCATATCAAACATTGTAGGTTTTTTTTTATGCTAAATCCTGTTTATACATATGTATCAAATATATATGATTTGTTAACTCATTTTGTTGATACCGTTTTTAAAGGAGCCTGAGCTCATCTTTTTTGTACACAGTTAAATGGTTCCAAGTATTGCTGTGTATAACTAACAATTCAATTAAACATCAGTCATTTGTTTACACACAGTTAAATGATCAGTTTATTTCTCACAATTCAATTCAACAAGTCAACAAAGTTAAATGGTTCCAAGTACTACCATGTATCACTAACAATTCAATTTGAGGAGGTGCCCGTGGTGTAATGGTTATCGTCACCGGATATGGACACAGCGATCCGAGTTCAATTCCTGGACAAGACTGTTTGCATTTCATATAGCACTAATACCCTTGGGAAAGGTATGAATCAAATTATTCTCCCTCCAGCTATGGGTAAATAGTAGGGCAGACTAAGTTCTTCAGCCTTGGTGAGGCAACTAGTCTAGGAGAAGGAAAACTCTGAATTCAAACCCGCTAAACTCCGCTTAAAAAATTGACCTTGTGTCATATCCTGCCCGAGTGGAGGGGTTGGGTAAATATGGATCACTAACAATTCAATTAAACATCAGTTATTTGTTTGCACACAGTTTAAATAGTCAAGCAGTTCTATTTGACCCATAGATAGGACTCTCTCAAGTGCTACCACTCCAGGTCAGAGTGAACATGAAAGCAATAGCAATAAAGGAGTACTCCACATTCCCCAAATCTCCAAGGCTGGAGCCTCACCTTTAGATAGTTTAACATCATATCTAGGACACTCATTGGAGGAGGTCTTACTCCTCTGCAGAGATGTAGTTGGTGTATTCTACAGCCCCAGCCAACTGGGCTATTTTGGTTGGAGTTCCACCTTATCTGGATAATGAAGAAGAAATTTGTTTGGTTTGGCTTATCATTTGTGAGCTTGTCCAGCATTTACAAATCAACATATCAAGTATTTTGATTTGAAAATCATTTATTCGGAAAAAAACAAAATTGAAAATTAATGACTTAGTTTTATAATTCATTTTCAATTTTATTTTTTTTAACAATTCTTTTATTGATATAATTATTTTGGGCTGCAAAAAAAATTAGAAAAAAATTATGACTCAAAAACGATATATAATTGACTACTAGTTTTCTCATGCCATTAATTTTGGATAAACATTTTTTCTTTTGTTTACAAAGATTTAAAATTTCTATTTATATATTCACTAAACTCCAACATATAACTGTTATCGTTTTGCTGGTAATCTTTACCACATAATTATTTTGGTAGTTATTTTCAATATGAAAAAACTAGACCATGCTCATAAGATCTATTATAATGTATATGATGCATGGTTTGGGGGGATTACTAGACACTATTATAAGTAAAAACAATAGGGCAAACTGGAGTCAATAGTTTTGGGTGGCAACCATTTTAGGAAAAGAACAACTCTGAATTCAAAACAAAGACGGTATAGAGCTAACAACTTCATCTCATAAAACCTACTTGCTACAAAGTGAGATTACAACCCTATAATCCTCAAGGAATCAGCAGGTTCTAGTATCTATAGGGTGATTGAAAAGTAACTCCCTATTTTACTTTCTGATTAAAATTATAGTCAAGAAAAGAATTATAAGAATTTTAAAAGAGGGAGTTACTTTTCAATCACCCTTAGATATAAACTTGTTGTGTCTGTCTGAGTCCAAATTCTACATTGTATTGCTAAAACAACCACTTCTTACCAACAAGATTCGGAGTAGCTTGCTATATAACTTGACAAAGGTAACAGTTTTTTCTTAATGGGTTAAGCTGATTAGCATAATTTTCTTTAAAAAGGTTTTCAAAACAACAAAACTGAAAAAGTATAACTTTGATTTATTATTCATTTTCAATTTTATTTCCTTAGATCATTCTTTTTTACGGCAATTATCTTGATCTTCTTGCAAAATAGCAATGTTAGCCTTATCATGAATCAAACTAATTTACTTAAATTTTCACAAAAATTAGATATATATAAATAAACCAACCTTCGTCGAGGGTGACCCGAAGGCTCTCTTTCCTATAGCTACTACACTGAGGTGTAGGAAGGGCATTACTCCTTTACCTAGATTGCTCCACTTACCCTTGATCCATGCCTGATAAACCTGTGTTAAGCAAGGAGGTAATAAGCCCTATTTTTTGAGTCTTTAGTATGACTTGATCTGGGATTGAACTCTGGTCTCCCAGACCAATGACAAACTCTCTAACTATTATACCAATTCACCAATTGTCCAAAAGACCTAGGTTCAATCCTAGGTTGAGTCATTCCGAAGACTCAAAAATGCCTCCTTGCTTACCATTCAACATTATAAGCTATGGATCGAAGGTAAGTGAAACATTCCAAGGACAGGAGTAGTACCCTCCCCTACACCTTGTAGTAGCTATTGAAAAGGGAGCCTTTGGGTCGCTCTCGTCTATGGTTGGCCAACTTTTAATATATATATATATATAAAATATTTTTTACCTACAAAAGTGAGCTACATTCAGTTTTTCCATTCAACTTTTTTCTGGTTATTGTAAAGTTATATTTTATTTATTTTTCTTTATTTTTGTTAGACTTATATTTAACACAATTATTTAAGTTATTCACCAATTTTTAAAATAGAATTTGAAAAATATTTATTTCATAATATTATTTATAGTTTAATTCCATGTGTACAGCTAATGTATTTATATTATAATGATCCAGTTTTTATATGTATGTTACCATAAAACATAAATACTAATTTTAGTATTATTTGTCTTATCTAATTTTGATTTTATAAAACCTATTCTTATTTTTTTATTCATTTGATTATTATCTCAGAATGTTATCAATAGTTTGTGTGTTCCATGGAATTCCTCAAAGTATGGCTAATATATCTATATCAAAATCATCAGGTTTTTATGTGTATGTTGCCATAAAACATAAATGCTAATTATAAAGTACTTCTTATTTATTTGCAATTATAAAATAAATTTTATAAATAGAGTGTAATTACACATCATGCATAATGATCTCCAAAGGTGGTCTTTAAGTGAGAGAAACAAAATCTTGAAGTCCTTGTTAAAAAAGAAATCTGTGATTTTGAAGAAAAATATATTTCAATATCTAAAGTCTACATATATCAGGTTTTAGTGAGCAGCCAGAGGCAAGTATTAAAATCTCTTAAATTAAAACAATATAGTTAAAGTAGATTTTATTTTAGTGAAAGGATTAAAGATTAGAGCTTATCTGCAATGCAAAGATCTTTTTGTTTTAATAAATTATTATGAAACAATTTTAATTTAACTTGTTTGTGAAAGGGTTAAGTGAGTGAAATTTTGAAAAATAAAAGAACAAAAAGCCATAAATTTTATTTCTTAGCACAGCCAAAATTAAAATGTTAAGCAAAAATAAAATCTGCATAAAATATTTTCCACCGAGTTTTCTGTCACAACTGTGTTTTTAATTTTCCAATGCAAATTTTTTTCTTTCATTTGCTGAAGGCTTGAACTGTGCAGGATTTACCTACTTGTGGACCCTAGGCTAAACTCATCAGTAAACCCTATGACCCATCTGTTAAAAACCTCTGTGGGCCTATATTTACTGAACAGGAGATCCATATTTCTGGCCCTTCTGGGTTTGAATGTATTATCTGATGAAATACCTGGTGTACTCTTGAAACAAGGATATAATCTGGCATGGAAAATTAGTTTCAGTGAGCCCCCAGATACCCATAGTATAATTCAGTGGGCCTGCAGATACCCATGTTATAACTCAGAGCCCCCACCCCATGCCTATGGACCCTAGAACTACTATGCCTATTGGTAAATCTAATCTTGGATTTGAATAAGTCAGAAGTTAATCTAAATATCCATATTTTTATTATTATGTATATTTTTAGGAATTGATATAATTAAAATTTTAGAATTTCATTTCACTGCAGATTAGTGGTTTGTTATTTTTAATAAATACTGACAAGTTGGAACAATAAAAGAAAAATTTTTTAAAATGACCAAACCATAAAGGCCAACAACCTAAAGAGGGTTTCAATGTTTGGAAGCCCCCACAGAATTATACTTATTGCTATGGAAAATGGAATTGAGTTCAAATCCTGGATAAGGCTGTTTGCATTTTCTTTTGCACTAATATCCTTGGGAAAAGCAAGAATCTATCTGTTCTCCTCCCAGCTATGAATAAACAGTAGGTTTCTTTAACCTTGGTTAAACCAGCAACCAGTCTAGAAGGAAAACTCTAAATTCAAACCAATTGTATGACACTTGAAAAGCAACCTTGTGTCCAATCCTGCCCATAGATAAGGGATTGGATAAATACATAGTGTATTTCAAAAAGGATGCAACCATTTTTGCCAAAACAATTTCCTGTCCAATGGTAATTTGAGGGAATCTTAATTTGTGTTGAACATCCTTTCTTAATAATCCAAATTATCAATATAACAAAGAATGTATTGGAGTGCTTAAGAGGTAAAGATTATATATGGTTGAGTCTCTCCTCACTGAGGATATTAGCATTAGTATATCTATGATATACTAACATTGAATAAACAAAATAAACTCAACTACACATACAAAAACATTTTATATCCTCAATATATTTGCTAATGATATTACAGAGCTACAAAGCACAACTGTATTCCATGGTAAAACTATGGATATATTGTTCTAAGAACAATCAGTATGTGGAAGAGGTACAAAGTTGACAAATATGGATATTGTCAGATGGCTTTACCATGTCCTGTGTCTTAAATTTTCCTATGCAAATTTTTACTTGTGTGAGTGTATCAGTCATAGGTATTAACAGAGACAAAAGAGGTTGAGAAGGATTTTCTGGTTGGTTGGGTTTTATAGCATATCAACCTTGTATGTTATTTAATGCTAAATCCATTTTTATGCAAATAATCAGTTCTATTTCAAACAATTCAGTTTAGTGTGAGTACATAGTTTGTCAAAAACATTTCTATTTCAAGTTATTCAGTTTAGTCAAACAGTTCTAATTCAAACAATTCAGTTTAGCATTGGTATGCAGTTAGTTCTATTTAACCCATAGATAGGGCCCTATCCGGTTCTACCATTCCAGGCCAGAGTGGACCTGGGAGCAATAGCAATGAAGGGGTGCTCCACATTCCCCAAAGCTTCAGCATAACTGGAGCCTCACCGTCAGATCGTTTAGTGTCATATCCAGGACACTCATTCTGGGGTGGGGGTCATACCCCTCAGCAGAGGTGCAGTCAGTGTATTCTACAGCCCCAGCCAACTGGGCAAGGATTTTCTGGGATTGTCATGTGATACCTTATGGGTCTCTAATGGATACATAAATCACCTAAGGGAGATATTTATTGTATCCCTAGCATAGCTATGAAATCCTAATTAGAATTCTGAAATCTTTCTTAAATAGAAGCTTCACAATCATCATGGAATACTGTTATAATAGGAACTCAATGGATCTTAGGGACATTGAAATCTTTCATAATTTCTCAGACTGTTACAGATGGCTAATCATAATAAACAAAGTTGATATGCTGTTCGAAGTAGAAGTAAATTAAAAATTTAACAAAAAAAAATTATCCTAAAAGATTTTATAGGTCCTTTGGATTGTTTTGATCTTTGGATAACATCAACAGGTCTCTGTAAAACATGTAGTTTGATATTCATTCTCACTAGCTCGACCGATGACAATATTTCAAATTTTGACTTCTAAGATTATCTATCATCTCACTCTTTACTTGTATATTCTCATTCTCTCATATCCTTTTCAATTTTTCTTCCCAATTCGTGTTTTTATCAAAATAGTATACAAACATCAATTAGTTTCATATGAAAAAAAAAAAAATACACCAAGAAATGCACCTTCCTTTTATGTTTCTTTTGCTCTATCCCTTCACAGAGAATTTTCATGTATTATACTTCTTTCATGGTTTCTTAATATCCAACCAAAAACCCTGTCTGTATTTGTCTTTAACCTCCATCCCATCACTATACATGTATATATTTCAATTTTTTTCTTTCACCTGGTTTTCAGTTTTGTTTTTCTTCAGTTTTTCCTCCCCCCCTTTAATTTTTCTGATTTCTTCCAGCTGATGTAGGTTTCTAGGACAGAAAACAGGAACAGATACTACACACTGTTCCTAAGAAGAAAAGCTTATAGGTCAATCATACAAACGAACTGAATAATAGTATAGATGCTCATCCCTTCATGATAGCCCAACTAAACAATTTCTTTTTCTTAAAGATTTTTCTTTTCTCATCAGGGAGTGATATTTTGCACCCCTTGAAATGTTATCTGAAATTCCTACCAATGCGAGGATAAAGTAAAGAATCTATTCAGCCTGGAGTTTCACTTATAGTCATGAGTGTTAACTTCTGGTGATTAATTTTGTATCAATGATTTAGTTTTCTTCTAGTTTTTCTTTGTTATTTCAATGTTTAAATACAAAGACAAGAAAATGATAATAGCTTTGTTGCATTAATGTACACAGAATTTTTATTTTTATTGTGAAATCAATTTATTGGAATTAAAAGAAAAAATAAGTGAATTTTTCTCTTTTCAAATGAAAATTTAATGAGTAAAAAAAAATCTTAATCTTAACTCCACCTGAATGTGATAAAAAAGATTAATTTCAAAGTTTTCATAACAAAACTTGAATTTTACTCTTCTTATATATATATATATATATATATATATATATATATATATATATATATATATATATGTGTGTGTGTGTGTGTGTATATACACCCACATTACTTTTAAAATAAACAAGGCAGAATGAAAAATTTCAAGATTAAATCTTGAAATTTTTTAAAATCTACTATTTAAATGAAGATGTATGCATAGTTCAAACCATATATATATATATATATATATATATATATATATATATATATATATATATATATATATACACACACACACACACACACACATTGCTTTTATAATATTCAAGGTGTGATGAAAAAGTATAAAGAATAAATCATTAAATTTTTGGAAATTTGATATTTAAATTTAGATGTGTGCACAGCTAAAGAACTTAAATATATACAGACACACCCATTGCTTTAATAATATACAAGGCATGATATTTAAATGAAAATGTACACACAGCCAAACAACTTTATATATATATATATATATATGTGTGTGTGTGTGCACATACATACTCACCTATTGTTTTTATAATGTACAAGCTGAGATGAAAATGTATGAAGAATAAATCTTTAATACTTTAAAATTTGATATTTAAATGAAGATGTGTGCATAGCCAAATAACTTAGAGAGAAAGAGAGAGAGGCACTCCTGGTGTCATGGTTATCATTATAGGGAATTGACATACCAACCCAAGTTCAAACCCTGGAAGAGGCTGTTTGCAATTCACAAAGTGCTTATACTCTTGTGAAAGGTAAATAGTTGGGTAGATTGGCCCCATTAACCTTGGTATGGTAACATGTCTAAGAGAAGGAAACCACAGAATTCAAATCGGTTAAACTCTGCTTTAAAATTGATCTTGTGTCACATCCTGTTCATGTGGAATTGTTTGGCAAATACATATATAATAAAAATAGTGTCAAGATAAAACAGTGCCAATTTGAACAAAAATACAAATAAAAAATTTTTAACTTTTAAGCAGCAGTTTTTTAGAAAAGGATCATTCAAGATACCCAAGATACTCATCAGACCAAGCTCCAAATGACTTGTTTCCCAAATGGATTCAAGAATCTGGAGGATATTTTTAAAAAATATGACAGGAGTTTTATACCATTTCAAAAATGGAATTCAAAAGCATTAGAAAACCTAATGGAATAAGTGTGTTTGATATGATTTTAAAGAAAACTAATGTTTCATTTGTTGTAAATATAGCTTCAGTCTTGATACTTTTTAAACATCCCTTATAAAATTATCTTTGCTTTAGGCTGGCTTAGGTTATGCCAGGCTCATCTTTGGCTATATTATCAGCTCATCAGATTGTAACCCTGTTGTAAAAAGAGAATTATTCATAAAGATTTTATCATTCATTTTCAAAAAGTGCATTGCTTTATCTTTTTTCTTTTGTTTATTTATCTTTTTCATGATATTGTGGTATGTTTTCCATCAATCATAAATTGATGATCCATTTTATTTTATCTTTTTTTTTTTACAATTGTTGACACAAGGAGTTTTCCTGAATTTAGTTGATCCAATTATTTTATTCATGAAATAACTGTTTCATATGAATGTTCATTAGACTGATATCTAAGTATCAAGCATTTTTTAACAAAATCTTTTATTCAGAGGACCATTTAAATTCAATGGAGAATAATCACCTTGGCTTGTAAATAACAAACTACAGTTGATTGATTGCAAAAAGCTATAAAAATCTAATTTCTTTACCATCTCTCAAAAGATGATGGAACTTTTGTATCATCTAATATTCTATTTATGAAGATGTTTTTAAAGATTCCCCCCCAAAAAAAAATCATCTCAATTTTATAATTTCAATAAGTAAGCATGTTTCTATTTTCAATGATTGAAAGAATATACCACACATATTCATGTTACAATCATTCTCTAATTTTTAGCTACAAAAAGGTCTTTTTGTCATATTGTGTAATGAACAACCCATGACTTTTGGCTATGTTAACCAACAAAAATATTTCAACATCCTATGACATAGAGAAAACATTCAAACACTTATTTATACTGTAATACAATCAAAATCAATGCATACCCTGGTTAATACCTAAAAAGGCATTTAGTTATGATAATGAAGTTTTTACATAACTTTGTTTAGTATTTATATCTGTACTTATTATAAGCACAGGTGTTATAAATTGTAAATAATATCAAGTAAAACCTGTATTATCTTAACTAATAGCCTTTGTTTTGATATAGGCTATGCTGAGAAAATCTGAATCAAAGTTACACCAAGGTTAAACCTAGAAACAAGGTAACCTTCAACATTTCAAGAACAACTTCTTGTTTTCAAAGTGAAAAATGAGCCTTAAAGAGTCAATCATTACACGATTATTTTTTTAATCAAACAAATACTGGTTTTTAAAATGGCTATGTTACCAAAAATTATTTTCAGTTCTGTTCACTACAACTTATTCTAACCCCCTTTGATTGGTAGATCAATTTTTCAGTATACTGGATGGTGTAACATTTGCATAATTTCTGTTTAAATGTTTTATATGATACATAAGTGCCACTAATTCTCAAAATGCTGGTTTGCTAAGAAAGTTTTCAAAAATCTCTTGGAATTTTTCAGAATCTTCAAATATCTCATCTGTCCTAATATCTTTTGGTATTATTGATTTTCAAATAAAAAAATCGTTTTGTGACTTTTAGTTTACACAGTAGCAAGTAGATTTTTGTCACTCATAAAATCAAACACAGATCAAATATTTTAATACCAACATATTTAATAAAAGAAACAAAGCTTCAATCATACTTTTTGATGTATTGGAATATATAAATAATGAAAGTCTGGACATAAAAACAAATAATACATTGAGAAAAATTTTTGAAGAAATGTCTTATTATTTAGCAAACAAAAGACTTGTATGTAATTTATCAGTTTGGAAATTTTTTTATTTTATATACTTTCAGAATGAGGGTCTTGTTCACATTGAAATGATATCTAAATTTCCAACATTCATATATACCAGTTATCTTTCACTTAATTTTATTTACAAATGGTAAAACTTGGATCCTAATAGTTTTCTCCTACTTTTGTAGATTTCCTCCTCCTCCTCCTCTTAGCTAATAATAATAACAAAAACAATGGAAAGGTTACTGATATACATGTAGGCTGATAAGTCAGAGACTATTTCAATATTTATATTGTAAATAGGAAACTCATCTAGAATTGCTATTCTTAAAAGATTTTCATAGGTGTTGATGTATCCATGCATATTATTCCAAAATGATTAGAAAAAAAACAAGCAGGAAGGGTTGAGCAATGACTCAAAAGAAAAAGTATCACAAATGGTAGGATGATCATAAAAAAAATAAGAAATTTTATTAAATGAGATGTTAAACTATAATCCTCATAAAACTCTTTGTGTGTGATTACACACACCTTTAAATCAAATTTTCAAATTCTTCACAATGTAAAATATGTCTATAGTTTATAGATTATAATTATCAGCTACCATCTGAAACTATTAAAATTATTGTGAGGTTTTACTTCTGAAATCTCAATTTTTATCCCAAACTTTGATCAGCTTAAATTATTTTAAAAGTAAAGTGACAATGCAATAATATGGAAAAATTATTTCTAAACATTTCAAAATGTGGCAGATAGATAAGTTTTTCTCTTTATTATTTAAAAGCACTAATACTATATCAAGTCATTACTCAATTTACAATTACACCCCTTTGTGAAAATTTATGATTTCTACTTCCAAGTCACCATTATATTTTTTTTAATACAGGGCTTTTAAAAAAAACATTTCCATGAGAGTTCCTTTATGATATTATGAATTTAAAGTCCCCACCTCTTCACTATCAATACATTATTGAAATCTTCCCTAGGGGATCCTACAATATCAGTTCTACTTTTCTAATAAAGATACCGCCATAGAAATATTAACATTTTTTAACCCTTTGAGCCCTGAGACTAAATTACCCCTCTTTCAATGAGCATTATCTCTGCACCAATAAACCAGTGCTATATTGTAGAGGGAAAAAGAAAATTACCGCCAATATACTGGTGTAATAGCCTCAAAAGGTCAATTCCCTGATAGAGATTCCAAGAATGTATTGACATGAATTGTGAATGTGTGGAGACTGTTTGAAATTATATCTTAAAGGTGCTCCTATGAGAAAGTTAACATTTTTTAAATTCCCTCTGTATAACATCTATAATTTTTTTTTTTGTTTTTCATTGTTTTATTTTTTTATGAATGCATTTGCCCCATTACTATTAAAGGTGTCCCCCTCAAGGGTGTTACAATCAGGCTGCAACAGAATACTACAACTTTCAGCTGTTTATTGCAAGCCATCATCAGTTATGGCAAACCAAAAACTAATGACTACAAGCTTTGTAAGTATAATAAGCAAATGCATTTGTCGTCGGAGCCAAACCAAAGCCATAACTAAATACTAATGTCAAAGTGTCATGATTTTGTGAGAAAAATGAGACGAAGTGACAAAGGGAGGTAACTATGCTAGACAAATTTCAGATCTTTAATATCTTTTCAGTCGTTACTTTTATTTATTTAGGAAAACAATGCATTCAAACATTTCATATAGTCTATCATAAAGCAGAACCATTTCATGTTGTTCAAAGTTAGTGAAAAAAGCAAAACCTTATTTTTTTTTTAAAGTACGCTTAAAAGAATAGCTATTATAATTCTAATTCCAGTTCAATCACTGCTCATATATAAAACTGTATATGATTTATATATCTTTCATACAACCTAATTTCACTACAGAATTTTGAGAAAGTCTTTTATAACAACATTAAACATCATTGACAGTGAACATGACTCAGACCAAAATCCAATGAGCTTTGCTCTGATCTTAGCCTAAGATGTAGATACAACACTTTGATTCAAGGCAGAAATATCAATTTATACATAAATAATCAAATGTTATCCTAAATATAATTTTATGTCATTAAATCTACTTCAGTGTTTCATTCAGTTTTAATTCTCAGTGAAAGATTGCTTTTAAATTGAATGTTATAATTTACTTATAGATTATACGGAGTGATTTATAGCATAACTGTTAGTGTTATAAGAAACAGACTCAACAAACCAAATTCAAATGCTGGATAAGCCTTTTTGTATTTCATTTCATGCTAATGCCCTTGGTAAAAGCATGAATCAATCTCTTCTTTCTCCCAGCTAAAGGTAAATTCTAGTGCAATCTGGATTTTTCTTTTTAAATTAACCAGTTTAGAAGGAAAAACCCTTGAATTTTAAAACCAAAAGAGTGTTGTTCTTAGAATCTGTAACACACTGGTTCCACATTCTTCTGTTGTCAGTAAATACAAAAAGTCTGGCTGGTCTGATTCTCGCATTCATTACTATAAACAAATATCACCTGTTTAAGTAATCAAGCAGTTAACATCTTTAACTGAACTGTTGAGTAGTCATATGTTGTGTACAACAGAAGAGCCTTAAATCTACTTATGCATAAAATGGGACTATTTTTATGTGACTTCTTTGTTTCAAGTTTCTGCAGTTCAATTTAATGGCCCAACAATGAAAACTTTGGCATTAAAAGCAACAAAATGATGAGAAACCTCTCAAAATTGATAAAATATCCTGCATGTATTGTTTGGCTTGAAATATAGAAATAACTAACCAAAAAAAGTGTTTAATTATGGCAACTTGGTCCTTTGATTTTGGTTCCTATTTATAGTCGACAGTCTGATTCCTAGAAACCCAACTTTCAGCACTTCAACTGACACCAAAAATATACAAAAGCAGTAACTGAACCTCACTGATAAAAATAACCTTTAAAAATCATACACTTTTTACCTTTTGTTAGATACAGGCAACTGTGAGACAAAATAAACCTTTCTGTATTAGACTAACCTTACGTGAAATAAACCCTCTTCCTACATTCTCAGTGTTGTACTATCACCTTTTTAATATCCTACTCTTTGTTTTCCAAGAAAGATTTTACGAGATAGCACGAAATTATTCACCTGTAAAGGGATGTAACCCATGTAGATATAAAGTAGCTTCCCTTTGATATATTTTGAATTTATTTTTGTTGTTTTGTATTTTCTGTGATCAGAATATTGAAACGTTAATTTTTTTTTCGTTTTTAAATTGTTTCGTGAGTGTTATGTTATGAGCGTTTAATTCACAACGATGACTTTGGATAAACAAAATGCAGATAGGAACTTGGGAGATTACATGTTTATTATTTGTCAGCCATTACAGGAAGTAACGATATAAATCGCAGATGATCGGCCCTTGTTTTAAGGGGTCAGACTAAGGGGCACAACTTTAATACACATTACAACAGTGAGTATTCAAATTGAATGTCTTGTTCATTTCAATGGGACTGCTACGTTCATCTGTATAAAAGTATTTTTATAAATTTGAAGAGAATCAAAGAAATTCAAGTTTTATAAAAGTTTTTTTTTGAATGATATAAATAAATAAATGTATAGATTTTAAAAAGAAATTCTATGCTATGCCAGTTTTTTACTTTATTTTTTGAATTTAAAAAATAATTTTTAAAATATCAAACCAGTTCAAATTTAGATATACCAATCACTAATAGTAACCATAGATATTGAAATTGTTATTTATATTAGCAGATATATAAATTGCTATTTACAGCAATAGCTATTGTTGTAAGTAATTCCCCACAACCTGCTCCCCCTGTTTGGTGTAATAGACAAACTCCAGAAATGCTTATAAAATAAGCTAGCTTTATTCTTTTTTTACGGTTAGTTGTATTAAGTTGAATAAAGCTTTCCTAAGTTTATTCACCTTGGGTTATTCATTACAATTTATCCAACTTAATAATGGAACGATACCTCAAGCCCAACCACCTGGAACTCGATACATCAGACCCTGACTCTAATGACAAATGGCTACATTGGAGGGATGTGTTCGAGGGATTTCTTTCAGAGCTGAAATCTTCTTCTACGTCGGCATTGACTGGCTCACAGAAATTAACCCTCTTATTACACCATATTTCCACTTCCATTTATAAGTATTTGTCCGGGTGTCAAAATTACGATGCTGCTATAAGCACTTTAGATGGTATGTTCATTAAGAAGAAAAACTCCATTTTTGCAAGATACTTACTTGCTACTCAGTGTCAAGAGACTGAAGAAAGTCTAGAGCTGTATCTTCAAAACCTGAAAATATTAAGTCGCGACTGTGATTTTACTGCCCTGACAGCAAGCCAAGCCAGGGATATTGCAATAAGAGATGCCTTCATCAGTGGAGTACGATCTAACCAAATCAGACAAAGGATGCTCAAAAACAAGGACTTGGATCTGGCTACCACCTATGAACTAGCCCTTACATTGGACATGGTCCAGAAACAATCAGATCTCTATTCGCAGCCTGATTTTTTAGGGGCTACTATTCCTGCCCAGCCTCATTCCCAACAAATTCCCATCTCAAATTCACAACATTGTGACCCCCAGGATAAGGATTCTTCAAATACTATTGAACAACCCATTACTATCGCTGCAGCTGAGATTAAATTCTACTTCTGCGGCCTTCGTAAACATGCTCATTCATCTTGCCCAGCTCAAAACAGTAGATGACATAGATGTGGCAAGCAGGGACATTTTTTAAAGGTTTGTCAGTCGGGCCCCTCACAGAAAACCCATTTAGCTGCCACCCTATCTCTATCTACCATATCAACTGTCTCTCCTAAATGCCTTTCTAAAACGATTGTGCTGGCCAGAGTGAACGGACTAAATCTCCACGCTCTTATTGATACAGGGAGTTCTGAAAATTTTATCTATGCACATATCATGGAAACAAATAAATGGAAAATCTTTTCCTGTTCTAATCAAATATTGATGGCCACTTTATCCTTATCCTGCCGTGTAATCAGATACTGCATGGTTAACCTCGAGGTAAAAGAAAATTTCTATTCTAAAATCAAGTTACTGGTAATGAGAAACCTCTGCTGCAAAGTAGTTTTAGGGCACAATTTCCTTAACCAACATTCTCACCTTTCAATTCCGTTTGGTGGTATCAAACCAGCACTGCAAATATGTGGATTAGCAACTGCAAAAGTCCAGTATCCATCTCTCTTCTCAAATCTAACCTCTGACTGCAAACCTATAGCCGTAAAATCTAGACACTATTCACTCAAAGACAAGGAATTTATTGCAATGGAAGTGAAGAGACTTCTTAAAGAAAATATTATAGAGCCCAGCAAATCACCATGGAGAACCCAGGTCCTAATAATGACTAATCAAAACCATAAAAAGAGGATGGTTGTTGACTATTCCCAAACCATCAACAGATATACGCAGCTTGATGCATATCCGCTGCCCCGTATTGACGAAATGGTTTCCGATATCACTAAGTATCGTATTTTCAGCACGTTGGATCTTAGGAGTGCCTACCATCAGATACCCATCAAGCCGGAGGAAAAACCTTACATAGCATTCGAAGCTTGTGGGCATTTATATCAATTCCATAGGATCCCTTTTGGGGTTACAAATGGGGTCGCAAGTTTTCAAAGGGTAATAGACAAAATCATTTCTAATGAGAAATTGAAGGGTACTGTGGCATACATAGACAATGTCACAGCTTGGAGTTATAACGAGAAAGATCATAACCACAACCTCAAACCATGGCTGCCATAAATAAATACGACCTGATCCTTAATGAGGAAAAGTGTTCATATAATTTGAAAAGTATCAAGCTACTAGGTACATAGTCAGGAATGGTGCCATGAGACCGGACCCCCAAGCGATTTAAACTCCTAATGGAATTACCAATTCCTGGAAATATAGCTGCTTTACGATGAGCCCGTGGCATGTTTGCCTATTATTCCCAATGGGTTGCGTCTTTTTCTGAAAAAATACATTTACTTACTCAAGTAAGAACTTTTCCCTTATCTGATTCAACCATAAGAGCATTTCAAAATTTAAAAAGGGATATTGCTAATTCTGCCATTGCTGCCATTAATCCTTCTGATCCACTAGTAGTCGAAACCGATGCATCTGATTTGGCAATAGCTGCCTCCTTAAGACAACATGGTCGGCCTGTAGCTTTTTTCTCTGGGACACTCTTGAAGTCTGAATGAAGGCATACTGCCATAGAAAAAGAAGCATATGCCATAGTTGAAGCTTTACAAAAATGGAGGCATTATCTGATCAGTAGACATTTCTACCTTATCACCGACCAAAAATCAGTTTCATTCATGTTTAACTCAAAAACCTCAAATAATATAAAAAATGAGAAAATTGCAAGATGGTGGATGGAACTCTCTTGTTATTCATTTGACGTCTCCTATCACCCTGGAAAGTAGAATGTTGCAGTTGACGCACTTTCAAGGGTGTGTGGTCTAACAACAAGCTCATCTGATCTTCAGAGCATACACCGAGAATTGTGCCACCCGGGTATCACAAGAATGACACATGTAACCCAGAGCAGGAATTTACCATATTCAGTTGAAGATGTAAAGAGAATTACCAACTCCTGGCAAATATGTGCAGAAAATAAACCAAGGTTCTATAAGCCCCCTCAAGCAACACTCATGAAGGCCACTCAGCCTTTCGAAAGGCTTAATCTGGATTTCAAGGGCCCACTACTTCAGAAAACACAAAATAAATACATGCTTACTATAATTGATGAGTACTCAAGGTTTCCCTTCATCATTCCATGTTCTGATGTAACGGCCACTACAGTTATTCAAGGCCTCTGCTCCCTATTCACAATTCTCGGAGTGCCTGCCTACATTCATACATATCAGGGAGCTGCCTTTCTGTCAGAAGATCTCAAAAGTTTTTGCATGAACGAAGAGTGGTGGTAAGCCAAAACTCCCCTAACAACCCTCAAGGGAACGGGCTCTGTGAACGATATAACAGAATAATATGGAAGACAGTACAGTTGGCATTGGCAAACTGAAAAATGTCAATCTCAAAATGGGAAAGTATCATCTTTGAGGCTCTAAACACTATCAGGACCCTACTGTGTACATCTACAAATGCTACTCCACACAAGAGGTTTTTTTCGTTCCAACGACAAAGCTCAACATGCACTTCTCTCCCTTCATGGTTTGCTCAACCTGGAATCATTTCACTGAAACACCATGTTTGTTGTAGTAAACATGACCCCTTAGTCAGCAAAGTGAAACTAATTGAGGCGAACCCCCAATACGCCCAGATTGACAGCCCAGTTAAGCTAGGTGATCAAATCCCGCGTACATCTAGTTCAGATACTCTACCAAATGAATCTGATTATCTTTATGAACCTTCTTCTACATCTAATTCTGAAGAAAGACTGATACCACAAAAACGGCCTCACCCTACATTGGAGACTGACACTTACTTTTCAGACACCCAGCAAATGAAACATAAAAAAAATGGTGCCGTTTCAAGGCTAGACCCTCTACCCAGAAATGTATTAATCATGATAACAGTAACTTGTCATCTGATGTTGACGACCACCAGTTACCTGAACAATCAAGATGTTCCCAAAGGACCCGCAAAATGCCAGGTCATTGGAAAGACTTGGTTCTATATGAATAACACGTAGGGGAGAATGTTATAAGTAATTCCCCACAATTAATAATTTAAAAAATCTTGTTTGGGCTGAGAACTTTTGTACTTTTCTAATATTTAACCAAAATTAAAATTAAGTAAATATAATAATTGATCCTTATCCTCATCCCCTTGGCATAAATGGAAATAATAAAGTAATATATATATATATATCTTGCTTTGAAAGTTGATTTATCTACAACCATAATTAAGACATTCTTTTAAGACAATATTTCTAATATACAAATCTGCCAGCTCTTTTAGATGTTCTTTCCTCATTAAAATAGTTGACAAATAACAAATTTACCATTGAAGTACTATATTTTAAAACCAAATTTAACATATAAAAGAATCAATAATCATAACAGAATTCCTCATTGCTCTGAAGTAAGATCAACTTTTATAACATATGAATCCATATTGTTTTTTATTTATAAATTAAAAGTATATCAACAAATATTTCTGTACTGATTAAAAATAATTTTAGAAACAGATTATCATTCTTCAACACTTCAGTCTAAGGAGAATCATAAATATTGCTATCCATAAATCATGTAGCAAAGTATATCTATTTTTAGCCAATATCCTTAATCTTTGGAATTTATCTTATATACTTGTGTATCATGTGACTTTCTAAGACTTAAATTTTAGGCTAATATTTGAAAGCCACACCATCCATGAGACACAAACTTTCTGTGTGAAAATAGTTAGCCAAGGCTAACTGGTATACATACAATTTGTAACAATAAAAGTTAACAGTCCCATTTCAAGTAAAATAGAGATTATGTTATTACAAATATTTTTTTACTTACTGTATCCCATTTGTATGATAGGTTATTTTATTTTCTTATTATCCAATTATAAGATTAGAAATGGTTTTAAAAAGCTATCAATATAAACCAACCAGCCCTGATGGTTGGTAACCTAAACTAAGTATAAACAAAATCTTTGTCCTTCAATTCTAATATCATCCTTGCTTTCCGTTACAAAAAAAAAGACATCTGGATATTTTTAATGTAAAATAATGTGAATTTAAGAAAAATAGTTGTAGTTTACATTTATCTATAAATGCAGTCAATTTCTAGCCTACCTTACTGAAAATGGAACTTGCATGGTATACAGGATATATAATGAAATCTTCTTTTGGAGATCAAATTTGAGGGGTTGGATGATACTCCAGTATATACAATTCTTTACTTACATGATAAAATTCACTTACTTTATCTTCCAACAAATACTTTGTAAGCTTAATTAATTTTTAATGATTATCTTAAGTAAATCTTTTATTGATTCTACAGAATTATCTCCCCTGACAGAATAATCTATTCTTTCATATTTTCGTTACCATTAATCCTTCTTGTTTGAGGTCGCTTCAAGGGAAATAACTTTTACAGTTTCACTTGCTTTTTTACATGGAAAACAAAATTATTATATAATATATTCACTGAAGAATACTCATAATTAAATGATTAATCTCTGTGTAGAATATTATCATTTTCAAACATATAAAATGCATTATTAAAATACTTCAATCAGGCATAATTTTTGGAGGTATGTGTATAAATATATTTGTAAAAATATACAGTATGAGTTGTCATTTATTAATCTTAGCTTAGTTTAGCTCAGTGCCAGAAGTATGAGGCACCCAGTAAGAATCGAATTTGCAAACGTTTTAAGAAAAAAAATCATTGTTATCCTTGGACAGTAAAAAAAAATTTCTTCTTACACGAAGAGACAAATTTTGTTGCTAAAAGTTTATCTTATTTAAGTCTGTTATTTTAGCAGTAAAAATATCATCATCATGTCGTGCTGGTAGCACGAATATCTCTGACCCTCTCTCGCCACTTTTCCCTATCGTTCATCGCCCTAGGCAGGTCTTCTGGACAACATCCCGTATCCTCACATAGTTGCTGAATGTATGTTCGTGCCGGCCGTCCTGCCTTTGTACGGCCATGTGTAGGGGTCCGTGGCCGAGTGGTTAAGGCGATGGACTAGAAATCCATTGGGGTCTCCCCGCATAGGTTCGAATCCTATTGGCAACGTAAGTAAAAAATAAAGTAATTTATATTGATCATTATCAAGAATGTAATTGAATTTTTTTTTTTTTTTAAGTACTTACAACCCTAAGTTTAAAACATAAAATAAAAAAAAGTCTATTAGTCAATTAGACTTGATATGTCTTATAACCCTGTCAGTGAAGCTTAGAATATACTGACTTTATCCTCTGCAGAAGGGTAAAACCCTAAAAATGAAGAAATGCTGTCCTGGTTTGTTTGTTTTTTTTGTTTAATGTTTTGTTTGTGGGTTATTTAATGCCAAAGCCATTCTTGTAGAAAAAAAGCAGTGATAGTATCTAACCCATGGCTGTGGGGTGGTGGGAGAAGGGGTTCTACACTTTTCTCAAGGATATTAGTCTAACAGTGAACATGATAGTGTAACTGGAGTTCAAACTTGATTACTTTAAGGCTGCAGTCCAGTACTTTAGCCATTACACCATAGAGACTTCCCCAGCTGTCCTTGGTATGACACTAAATTGCATATGGTTGTGAGACTCTTGTTTTAGAGATCTAGGGGAGTGGGGAGTACCTCTTTGTTGTCATTACTCTCAGGCTCACTCTGACCTAGAGAAGCAGTACCTGTTAGGGTCCTATCTATGGGTTAAATCAATCTATTTAAAAACCATTCATATTCAATTGGACCATGTGCAAAAAAAAAGTCTTACAAAACATTTCTAAAAAAAGGTAAATATGAGTGCATAATAGATTTGATTCTCCAACCTCTATGCATAAAATAACCTTAGATGGGTTGATATGTTATTACAATCTATCAAATATGTCGAAGTTTATATTAAAATTTTTAAGACTATAATTGAATATCGTGATTATTATAAAATCAGTAACACAAACATAAATTTCTCTAGCATCTAACTTGTATCCTTAAAATTCTAATGACATTTGGAATCATTATATTTTCATATAAAAAAAGATTAATTTATAATAAACCTTTTTGGGTAAACTTTCTATGAGTACATGCATTCACACAGTTAATTTACAATTTTTCCTTTATCAAAAATCAATGTGCAAAACTAAGGTTATTTTTTACTTTTGTTTTTTTAAGTAACACTGATATGGTTTCTCCTAAGATGTAGATTCTTTAAAAAAGATATGAAAAATTGCTCAAATATTTTAGAACAGTACATCAAATATACTTCTTGTGTGTGTGTCTCTGTTTGTTCTTAGCAGTAGTTTTTATTTTTTTTTGTTTTTTCTATTTTAAGTAGAAAATAGCTATAGGCAGAAATTTTATTTTAGCCAAGCATGACTGTTCTTTTTGAAATTCCAAGACAGTTATCATCTGCTCTGATTGTTCCAAGAGGACTACCTTTCAGACATCAATTAGGGAAATCTTAAAAGTGTTTCAACCCTTTTTCAAGCAGATAATTTTTTAATTCTTAAGGAGAGGGTGAATTATTTTCAAAAAATTTGCAAAATATATGGTATGTTCACAAACAAGTCAATAAATCATATAGAAAAAAACAAAAAAAAAACAAAATATGATAATTTGAACAACAATTGTCTATATGACATAACGACATGCAAATCACAAAAATCCCACAGCAATGTATAAAGCAGAACCTTTTTGTAATGTTTCAATACATTGATACTGATTGGTCAATGAACAGCCAATAGAAAATGCCTTACATTGTGCTATTACAAGGTAAAAATGTCACTTTCTGCAAAAGAATTAAGTCAAAACTTCAAAAAGCAATAAAGATAGAATCTATATGGCAGAAAAAATCCTAAATAAAAATAAAATATCACTATCATCTCAGTACAAAACAGTATACTGAAAACCACTTGATAATAAAATTTACTAAATGAACTAAACTACATATATAACTTAAAGAAAATCATCCTCTGCTGAATCCCAAGCAACGCAGGAATAAAAGGAAATGATTGGCTGCTGAGTCAGCTTTGTCATTTCCCTAACATTTCCCTCAACTGTAAAAATGGCCCCATGACTAATTCAAAACTCCTGTATACAGACCAGAAGACCAAAATTAACATGATCTTCTTTAAAAAAATGGCAACAAGATTGGTGAAACAACATACACAACAAACTTTTCCAAATAAAACCCAACATAGGAAAATGAAAATCAAGCTTCAGAAAGTCAAAAAAGAAATATGAGGTGCATAAGATAAGTTTCCAGACTTTTTTCGTATGAGCATTTAAAATTGTTGTAGACTCTTGAAAATTCAGTATGTTATTGCTATATATCTTATGAGATGACTGACCAATTTTATGATTTCAGGTGCAAATGAACAGCTACCGCAGCAATTGGAATACACCCTACTAAAGCCTGATTGTCACAGCTGGTAAATTTCAAAAATCCAATCTGACACTTTAGAAGAACGATATGCAATAAAATTGTGTTTTAAACTTGGAAAAAATGCCACAGAAACGTATGGAATGCTTCAGATTGCTTTTAGAACATCTTGCATGAATCGAGCATCAGTTTTTGAGTGGCATAAGAGATTCAAGGAAGCCAGGAAGTCTGTGAGGGATGATGAGAGGTATGGGAGGAGTAAGGAAGTCAATACACCACAATTGATTGGCCAAAGGGTTAGAGTTAGGATCACTATGTTGAGGTTTTAAGGGAGTTCAGGAAGAGATTTCGTCGGAAGAGGCCAACACTCTTAAATTTGGGTCAGTGGCATTTTCACCAGGACAATGCACCAGTCCACAACTCCATCCTTGTCACAGACTATTTGACCAAGATCCTATTTACCCAACCCCTCCGCTCGGGCAGGATATGACACAAGGTCAATTTTTAAGTGGAGTTTAGCAGGTTTGAATTCAGAGTTTTCCTTCTCCTAGACTAGTTGCCTCACCAAGGCTGAAGAACCTAGTCTGCCCTACTATTTACCCATAGCTGGAGGGAGAATAATTGGATTCATACCTTTCCCAAGGGTATTAGTGCTATGTGAAATGCAGTCAGTCTTGTCCAGGAATTGAACTCGGATCGCTGTGTCCATATCCTGTGACGATAACCATTACACTACGGGAACCATTACACCACGGGCACTATTTGACCAAGATGGGTATCAAAACAGTTCCTTACCCTCCCTATAGTCCAGACCTTGCTCCCTGTGACTTTTGGTTATTCCCTAAGCTCAGAGGCCGTCGTTATGAGACAATTGAGGAGATGAAAGAGGCTGTGATGAAGGTCATTGACATGCTCATACAAGAGGACTTCCATGAGGCCTTCCAGAAGTTGTTGGAATGGTACAACAAGTGTATTGCAACTGGAAGGGATTACTTCGAAGGGGACTAGAGTTTTATGTCAATAAAAGTGCCCATACAAAAAAAGTCTGGAAACTTATCGTTTGCACCTTGTAAGTCACAATATTGCAATTATGTATCGGTCACACAAGACTAACAAACTACTTTTTACTTAAACAAGAAAATAGAGCATGTAAAACACCCTATACCATTGAATACATTCTAATAAAGTGTTGTGATTTTGCAGTTATCAGAAAATGATTTTACAATACAAATGATACGAGAGCTACATTTCAAAATATCAGTAGAGATAACATTTTATCCTTCCTGAAAGAAGTAAAATTATACTGAAAGATATAACAGAAAACTTGAACTTTACCCTACAAAGCTACTCCTCAAAGTGACCCCAAATCCACTTTGCAACAACATATATTTCACTATCAAAATTAAGACAGATTCTTGAAAAAAATATTTGAATAAATCTGATCATTCCCCACTTTACTTAGAATAGGCCCGAATGGATTGACATGCCATTAAATGAATGAATCAATCAAAACAATATGCAATCACAATGTCCAACTATAGACTGTTTGAGCCTTAAACCAAAAATATAACACAAAGCCATAATGTTTGATGTTAGTTTACTAAGTTTATCTGTATTATATCACACAAAAAATCCACTGACTTAAGTTTCTTTCACAGAATAACAATATATTTAGTTTAAATGAAATATTAACAAGATTATTAAGTACTCATTGTGAATGGCTAAGTTTGACTCTTAAGTTTTTGTATCATGTTTCATTTTGTTTTTTATTACAGTCAAAGCAAAAGGTAAAAGATGTAGATTGGATTTCATAATGTCATGTTTTAGGGTAATGAAATGACCATATTTACTTCTCAAAAACAATTTAGTTAATCATTAAAAAAATTTTACCTTTGTCTGAATTCTACCTCTGGCTATATAAAACAAAGTGTTATTATCAAAGACATTTTGATATCCACTTTTTGCCATCAAACAATTTGGTACTTCAAATATTTAACAGCTCTAAACCTAAACTATAACCCTAATATCTATGCCTTATTAAAACCTAAAATAACAATCTAAACTTTACATCTATTCAAAATGCTATTTTTAAATGATAGAGTTAACACAGAAAATTACCATTTTTCTCCATGAAATAAAAATTGTAATTTTGCATGGCATTAAAATGTGTAAGAACTACAAAAGTTATCTTTTGTTTTTCTCCCTCTAAAATATCTAACAAAGAAATTTCTTTTGATAAAATGTCTGATTCTGATTTAATGAATAAAAAGTTGGAATTTATATATCTAATGTTGTAGCAAATATTTACTTTGAGACATCAAATAAAAATGGTAAGAAAACCAAACTTATTCAAAGATCCATATTTAAAGAATTACACTAGAGGGATATAAATAATTATTCCCCCTCAGAGAATGGGTGTGTCCAATGGGTGTCTTGTGGGGTGTCATATGACAGTTCAGAAACTACTCTTGAAGTCTTTTTCTTTCTGTTCTTTGAACATGAGAGATGTGTCTCAGACCCTATCAGTGAATGGTAAAGTCATGTGGCTATTTTAATTTTTTTCATCAAGTAAGCTTTTTTCCATTTTATACTCCTTCTACATACTGCTTGTTCATGGAACAATATACATTTATTTCTAGATGTTGGGACATGTTTGTGTATTCTTTCTTTCATAATGCCATTGATATGTATATTATTTATATAAAAGGTTAAATGTTCTTGTATATACAAATGCATTTATCCTGTATTTCCTTGTGTTGTGTTTAGTGTTTGTATATCATTGATATACTAATGCTAATACTAGTCCTTGGTGAGTGAGAACTTGAGTAAATATCATCCTTAGTATCAAGCAAATTAATAGTTTGTTTTAAAAAACACAAGTTATATGATATAACCAAATGCCCTGTAATAGTTGTTACATTTATTGTATGAAATCTATATGAAAATGTAGTAATTATTATGGGACAACAGTAATGCATTTAAGTCATTGAATACTTTTATTTATTTCTCTTCAAATGAGTTTGTTGTTTTCACTTGATTATTTTTAATTCATTTGTCTCTCTACTATTGTTTCTGTTTTCTTTTTTTTCACTTCATTCCATTGAAATTCATCCTTTATTCTCTTGAAATATGAGGCACTACTAATATTGTTCTAAAGATAGTGTGGATTAACCCTTTCAACCTGGTTTTAGCCCAAACAATTTTTTCAGAGTTTCATAATTACTATGAAATGAAAATGAATATATATTGGTACTCAGATTAAAGTCCTCATTGTCATTCAGAGTGTGGCAATTTTATTTTTGACCAATATATTTCGAAAGAAGAGATAATCATTCAAAGAAAAGAAACCAAATGATTGACTGTAATTATTTGTGTATAAGATGCACTCTTTTTCAAGATTTTTCAACCCAAAAGTTAGTGCGCGTATTTATTATACAGAAGAACTATATAATTAATTTTTTTTTCCTGGGCTCATGTCTCACCATATTCAGGATGGGATGACCAAAAGTAAGTTATGTCAATAGTCCAAACTATTACAGTGAAATATCCACTGAAAGGTGTTTGTTTATAATTTTCTTTCTACTAATGTGAGCTTATTTTTGCCACAAGCCAGTCACATTTTTGCATGCACATGCATTTATCCGAAATACTATGTAAGCTTTTCATTTATTACATAGTATAGTATTTTTATAGTCGGTGAGAACTGATAAAAAACTGAAGTAATGTTAAATTTAGCTTCTACAAAATTTAAAAAGTCAGTGCATATTATACACTAGAATTTTTCTCCAAAATTTCTTAGTCCAAAGTTAGGAGTGCATGTTATACACAAATAATCATGGTATATCCACAACTTCATAATTCCTTTAAAAGAATAAAAGAATATTATTATTGATATTGTTTAATGAAATATGATTTCTTGCAAATGTACATTTCTATCATTGTCATCTGTGTTTTCTTTTCAACAGTATTTTCTAATGAATTTTTGTGTCTATTTTCTTTTTATTTATCCAACTGACTTCCCCTACCCATCCCATTTCTAAATTTGTTGGCAGGTAAGAAAACTGTAATTGACAAACTGATTTTCTTGATTTATTTAGCATTTCCAAATCAATTTTAAATGAAATATTTGAAATCAAGGATCAAAAAGTTGGTTCCCAGATGTTAGTGTGGTGGTTCCCAAACTATTTGCCATGGTATACTAGTAAATACTGAGATATAGCTATGTGTGTCATGAAAAATTATAAACAAAACCAGAATAAAAGAAACGACTCCTCTTACAGTAGAGCATTTGGCAAATTTGGAACAGAAACTTTTTTATTTTCTATCATAAAATAATGAAACTCTTTCATTAAAATTCCATCTGATATTTGAAATGATGTGTAGGAGAATTGGTTTCAATATGTAGGGATCATGGAATCAAAATCCCACATGGAGAATTACCTACTGATGCATTTTGGAATTCTTTTTTTTTTTTAATCCTTTAGAAGCGTTAAAAAAAAAAACTATTTTGATTTAGTTTTCTGTTTCAAATTTATAAGAATTGAGATTTTCTTCTCTTACTAAGACTTATACGCATTTAAAAAGAAATCAAAATCTGTTTTTCATTTTGTTATATACCCTACCTATGAACATTAATGGATATGTTCCATTCCTCATAGATACATTGGACACTATAGTGAGGGGAGTAAATATGCTGACTTATTAGTCACCACTAGCAGTGGGATATCTTCTTCACGCCACAGCCAAGTATTGTATTTCAAACAACTTGATCAATATCCATGTAATCCTTTGAAAATCCTAGTAGCCAAAAAATGTTTTGTAGCTTTGTTAATTTTTTTAAAACTTCCTTCACCAATGTAGCTTTGGTGAATTTTACACGAGTTTTGCCAATATCTTTGTTCATAGAATATCATATTTGTGAATGTTTACATGAGTTCTGTTCTGTCAAAATCCTTGTTCACCAAAAAAGTTGTCCTGGTGAATGTTTGAGTTTGCCAAATCCTTCTTCACCAATGTTGTAACCTAACAAAAGGTTACTGATTTAGAAATAACCAAAACAGAGGTTGGAAATGAAATGGAAATCTTTATAACATTATCAAAATACAATACTCACCAGTGGTGTGAAGAAGGTAGCCCACTGCAAGTAGAAACTACTTAGTCATTATATTTACCCTGCTCACAATTGTACCCAACGTATTCATGAGTTTAGTTTAGTTTCTTTGTTTAATGGCATACCAACCGTTGTAGGCTATTTAATGCCAAAGCCATCCTTCTACAAGAATAGTACTGGTACTATTTAACCCATAGCTGGGAGGATAAGGGAGTTCATACCTTTCCTAAGGGTATTTGTCTAAAAGTGAACGTAATAGCGTGACTGGAGTTCGAACTCACTTACCACGATTCCACAGTCCATCGCTTTAATCATTACACCACAAGGACACCCCCTCACATATTTATGAGGATTGGAACATACCCATAAATGTTCATAAGTCTGGTATATAACACATATATATATCCTAACATGGGCAATATTTTTTAAAAAACAATGAAACCTATGTTTTCCATTGATAATTATCCTTGATTTACAGTATACAAAAATGTAATGTTCTGCAAATTAAATTATTTTCATAAGTTAAAATGTATGTTTTTTAAATACATTTTTAACTTTACAAAATAACTTATTTACATCTAAAAAAAAAAATAGTTTGGGAATTACTGCATCAGAGAGTTGTCATCAAAAAGAAGATTAAAGGATTTTTTACAAGTTCACTCTTAGTTGATGAACCATCTATTCACCAATACACATAGAAAATAACCAAGGTAAATCTGTGAACCTGAACTGTAAAAATCATCCTTAAAAGTATGGGAAAGGAAGTGTTCAATACTGCTGACTGACAAATGAATTTAAATTGTCATTGATTTATTGATTTTAATGTGAAACTGAAAGTGAATTTAATCAACTTTCAGGTGTTGGTGTTGAACGAGGTAATGTACTATTATTTCATATATATATATATATATATATATATATATATATATATTCTTTTTAATTCAATGTTGTTAGTGGGCTGTAGAGTGTTTGTAGATGTTGTGTTGTACTTTGTAACAAAATACTAAGTAAAGACCTAAAGAGTGTGTATGCAAATGAAAGTGAGTATCTCAAAAAAGGACATTTTAAATGGAGAAAAACCTCATTTTATCATTTTGGGAATGAAAAAAGATTTTTTACATTTTACTTGTAAATGTTGTTCTCTTTTCTGAAATTTGTAAGATTAAAAAATAAAAACATGATACAGCCTAAAATTACAAAGAAAACTATGTAACCACTTAATGAACATGCAATCTAAATAAGATTAAATAAAGTTCCTCTTCTGCATCAAATTTAACCCATTGTTTCCCAAAGAAAAATGTAAAAATATATAAATTCTAATTAATCTGTTAATTTTGATAGTAATATTGATTAATGCACAAATATTTTTGGTTTTATTTATTTATTTATTTATTTATTTATTTTTTTCAATTTATTGAAACTTTATATTTGATCCAGACTGAAATAACGAAGTAATCTAAATATAATTACTTTATTTTGTTTATTACCTGAGATAGTTATTGTATGAATTTTGATCTGAAATTTTCAATGTATAATGTTAGATCTATTTAATTGTTTAACAAGTGTTGGCTTAAATACACTGGAAATGAAATATTATTTTTAAGATATTTGTTGCAAATATAAATACTTTTCCTCATTTGACTACAAACTGATGTTTGTGTGGTTATTTCAGCAGTTTCAAAGAGGTTTCCAAAGATAACACACTCATCAAAATTAACCAGAAATTACTTTTATTTCCATTTGATAGACATACCTCATATAGAATTAAATTCTCAAAACAAAAATCACATGAATTAATGCAAATAAATTTTAGACATTTCATTTTCATAATGATTAAGAATTTTTTCATTTTCTTTCCTTCCTGTTGTTCATTACAAGCAATTATCACGAACTCATTGAAAAATTGATGCATATTGACAAAAACACAAAAACCAATAGAAGACATTTTCACGAAATTTAAAAAAGAAAAACTGGTGAAAAATACACTAATGTTTTATAAGATTTAATACATTCATTGATTTCTTAGTACATTTTTAAAATGCAAATAAATATTTGGCAATGAAAATATTCCCATAGATTTTTTTTACTTATTTAAACAAATTTTCAAAGCCTGCAAATTTTTATATCAAATTTTTCCTCCAATATTTATTCTTTTTAAAGATGTATATTTCATATGATTAAGGAGGGATCTTTTTATCAATTATTACAGAGGTAGGTGAATAGTAAGTATATTGCAATATACAGAATTTGTCTAAAAAAAAAAAAAAAAAATCACATTATGTTTCTTTAGGTTCTAAAAATCTATATTTTCAGACTGTTACATATTGGCTATAGATCTGATTGATCTGTTAGCAATATATTTCTCTCTAGTACAGAAGTGTTCCTCTTAAGCTCAGAGGTCAACCATTATTTAAAAAGCTAAATTTTAAGCCAGTTCACAAATGTTCCCACTCAAAAGATGAGTGAAACACAATCATACATACATTTTCTCCCTATTCGACTTTGTACTATCAAAGTTGAGCATGATAAACATTTGCGTTTTTTTTTATATATTACCTCATAAAAACTTCATTGCTATATATGATAAATATTTAAGATCTTTACAGAAAGAAAGAGGGAAAATGAAAACAAATATAGGTGCTTTTCTTTTAGAAACAATAAGAAATAATTAAAAAAAGGACAATACAACTTTTTTTATCAATCCAAACTGGCAATTTTAAAGCTGAAAATGAAGCTTTTTACAAATTGATTTCACCACTGAGTCATAAGATATGTTATATTTTATCTGGTAATGGTTTGTATGATTTTATCTAATAGTGCTTCATGTTAGTATAACAGAATTTCTCATTTTTCTCTAAGTGAAACCAACTTGTGTGACTAATATATATGTGGCATTCTTTTATTTACAATTAGGTAACTTATAAAACATTTTCAAGATTTAGGCCAAACAACAATATAGAAAGAGACATTATAATATTTTTAGTACTTCCGTTCTTGTTCTAGATTCCTCTCAACAAATGTAAAGAAAATTAATCCATTGTATTTCCAAAAGGAAAAATATTTTGAAAAAGAATATTACATAACTACATCCAAATCTATAAAAACATTTTTCTTGATTTACAATGGGTTAAATAATACAAGAGACAGTAAATTGTTGCTTCAAAAGAACTCCTTCCAATAAACAAAAAATATTCCATCCAATTAATACTTAAATAATGTTTCTATAAACACATATGTACCTACACACACATTGTGTGTGTATATATATATATATATATATATATATACACACACAAAATAGAAAAAAATCACAATGATGGTTGAAAGCACTGAGAAAATTTTTAAAATTTACTATACAAGCAGAGACCAAACATTTGTAATCATTCACTTGTCTAAACTTAAATTTGGTTAGCCTCAAAGCTAGATGGCTAGAACACCCAGTGAGACTTAAATTCACTAGTAAAGGCCAGTAAGCCTAGCTCAATAACCATTATACTACTGAAGGCATTCATAAACCAAACATTTAGTTTTGTATGAAGCTACGTAAAGAAAAACTAATCAAAACAATCTTTGTCTAAGGTCTTTGATAAAAACTGTTTATAAGTTAGATTGCTGCCAAAATATAGTATACATATTTGAAATTCCACTCAAAAGAGGTCTTTACTTATATGAATGTTGTGTGTGTGTGTGTTTTTCACAATTTATCACTGCATCCCTCCCCATTCACATTTGTCTCAAAGAATTACCAAGAAGATTATTTTAATTTTTTTAATAGTTTTTTTGTTTTGTTTTTTTTGGAGGGGAGGCTTTTTTTTTGGTTTTATTTGTTTGTTTTATTATGATAATGAATTTCAACAAAGCATGAACATAAAAACAATTGCATAACAAATCATTTTCTGTCTCAAAAACAGAAAATAATTGTATTAATTCTCATTAGAATTTGTTCTGTAAATGTTGACCCAACTTAACCCTTCCTGGCAGGCCCAGCTGACTAAACAAGCTCTAAGCTACCATATACTGAAGTTTGAAAACTTAATTTTTAGACAAAAAAAAACATTGCCGGTCTTTTACATAATAAAATTGTAAGCTTGAAATTCAAACAAAAGAGGAACTAGTGAGCAATTATTGGGTTCAAAAATGATTTCCATAAATTAAGAGTGAAAACTATACATAAATATATAAATTTGTTTCAAAATACAATTTTACTAACCTTAAATTGATAAGATTTAGAAATAAATTCAATCTGGAAAGAGATAAAATTGTTTCAATTAAAAAATAAAATGCAACCTAATAATGACAAAGACAAGTACTCATTGATTTTCAATTTCTCTCATTTTAATGTCAAAATTTGAGATGTTATACCTTAACAATGAGGATATATATTATAAATGAAAATCAAAAACCGCTCTTAAAGCAAAGGAACTTGACGTAATTAAAGATATTCCAAAGAAATATATCTAATTAAGATTGTGATATTTTGATTGATTGATTTTAATGGCATATCAACCCATCCAGGGTTATTTTATATTTAGAGGTTAAGGAATTACATTCATTGTGCATTCATATTTACATTTTTGTGTAGTTGTTTAAGAATTTTATTTTTTGAGTGGGGGGGGGCTCATGGTCCTATTCATTAAAGTGAATAATTTTTAAACAGATCTACTATTTACCTATAGCTGGAGGGAGAATAATTGGATTCATACTTTTCCCAAGTGCTATGTGAAATGCAATCAGTCTCATCCAGGATTTGAACTTGTATCGTCGTGTCCATTTCCTACGACGATAACCATTACACCATGGGCAACCTTTATACAATCCTATGCTACAATGGAGTTTCCTAGAAATGTTTCTATATCTATAAATTAACACATATTTGATCATAGAATAGCTTATAGAAAAATGTCTTATACTTCAAAAATAGCAAAAATGTTACCCTGCTTACAAAAAGGTTTTTTTAATCACACTTGATGAAAAAAATCAAGATATGAAAAAGCCCTAAAAACAAGGATTAAATTCTGTCAACAGATTTAACAAGAGTGAATCAATAAGGCTGGTATAGATATGAACTGAATTTTTTATCTTAAATTTTCTCTGTATAAAGTTTGCAATGCACAAAAGTATATTCTTCAATTACAAAATGCCAGGTATCAAAAACTACTCCTGTTTCATATTAAATATCAGATTGGTTGTGAAAAAAAAAGAAAATAATCCATCCTCTATAGTAGTCAGTCTTATATCAAAATAATTCACAATATTTCTTGTGAGATTGTAAATAACTTAGGCGAGTCAAAAGTTTACAATATTTTGGTAATGGGAGGTACAATTCAACAGTTCTGGATGCTTTTGCTAAGGTTTTGAAGGTTAACAACAACACCAGATTATGAGATGCTAAGCTCATCTGATACTCTACTTACTAGATTTGCCTCTCTGGCTTGAAGCACAGCCTTGGAATCCATGGATCCATGGTTTTAGGCCTACTTTACCTTATCTGATCTTTGAGGTTTTTGTAACTCAAGAAAATTTCTTGAACCATCTTGTTCTGGTACTATGATAAACTGTGCCTTCACCTTTTGCACAAAAAATGTTTTGGGTTGCTTTGATGGTGTTATGATTCAGTTTGAACTTGTAATCATTAGTCTCTGAATTAGACTATATTGTAAACTTATTTGTACAGCTTTCAAATCACATATGGAATGAAGCAATTCACTATGTGTCAATGTACCAACTAACACAATACTACCAACCACTGTGGATAACTTTCCACTGATTTAACTGCTTCAGTCATGTGATATATATGCACTTCAAACTAGCATGTACCAAAATATTGCAAAACTTTTGTCTCCTTCTTATATTAAAATGATCTACATTCACTCTTTAGGGTACTGAAAATTATTTAAATTGCTAAAAGAAAAAATAATCATAATTCCTCATCACAGAAATTCAGACAAAAAATAAAATTTTATCTCTTTTTATTAAGTATTTTCCCAGTCTATACAATCCAATAAGCATTCTATTTGTTTATTTTTAATTTCTACATCGCAACTTGCTTGTTTTATCTTTGCTTTCATTTTTTTTTTGTTTCCTTATATTATGAATTATAAGTTCCTCATATTCTCTTTGTAACAGTAAACCAGTTCATAAAGCTCTTTGTCTGCATTGGTACTGCCTATACCATAAAATATGTTCTGAATTTAGGCCCTGAATCATTCAACATTTATTAAATACAACATTCTTCAACCTATAAACAAGCTTTATTTATTCTGTACCCAAGTGTGTAAATTTAATAATGAAAAAATGCCATTTTTATTTATATCAAAATCTTGGAAGCAAACTCAACATATTCTAGGAAAATTATGAATTAGTATATAAAAAATGCTTCAACTTGCTTTTTGTCTCAGGTTTCAAATGTTTTAACTATTTTTGAGCTCTTGTATCATAAACTAGATAAAAACGCTTATAATTTACCCAACACTGTAAGACTAAGGCATAATATTAGAATATTGAATAAAATATAATATTAATAGTAGTTATGACTGTGCACCTGTTAAAAAATTGACACTCTTTGCAAAAAAAAAAAAAAAAAAAAAAAAGAAATCAAAATACAATCCAATCACATATAGTCCAGAAAAGCATGGTAAGCCAAACATTTTTGTTCAACTTCTGGTTAACCTGGACTAACAAGGAATTAATCAATTTTCCATGAAAAATACATCTTTAAAAAAAAGAACTGGCTAAAAATTGATATAGAAATTTTCTTCCATTATGTAGAAACAAATTTAATAGATTTTGAAATTTGTTTGTATTTTTAAAAAATGAATTCAAATATTTTCAAAAGCAAAATACATTGACTTTATGAAAAAAAAAAAAAAAAAAAGCAAAAAAAAAAAGCAAAATGCATACTAAGAGTCAATAAATTAAAGAAACGGAATAAATCATTCGTGTATTTTTCTTCAATCCTTCTTTCTTTTTTAACTAAATGAATTTTTGTCAAAAGATATCAATTTTTAAATGAATAATCATTGTTAATTAATACAAGATGAGAAAATTATTTTCCCTTAGAATTCACAGTACTTATGAACTATATATACATACATATAGTAATACTTTGGATAGTGTGAAGATATTCATGTTCTACCATTACAATTAATGGTTATTTCTCCATGAAACAGCTGTATTTTTTGTTTTTATGCTTGTTCCAAATTAACATTCATTTTTACTCATGTTTATATATTATGAGGTGTCAACTTTTTTTTTAGTTGAAATTACAGTGAAACTAATGATAAATCATTAAAAAAGAGTAGTTTTGAATAGTTGAGATAACATTTTGGAACAAATTAATCACACTATTCAAGGTTCATGTGTGTGTATATATATATATATATATATATATATATATATAATTTTAGTTATGTTGCATGATAATAGGAAGTAAATTTTATATCCCACTGCTTGTTTATTGTTACAATGATTTGCAGACATTTTGTATTGTCTTATTCCCTTTTGTTGTATTTGTTGTGTATTTATTATTTTAATTAGCAGTTTGAAGTTTATTTTTTGTTTTGTTTGTTTTCAAAATCATAAAAACAAAGCAAATTGGAAAAAAAGGAAATATTTCTCTAATGCTCATTATTGATTTTGAATGTTACAACCTAAGACAAGTATTTTTTTAGTCATGTTTTTTTTTTTTTAATTTTTCAACATAAGTCATCTCAAGAATCTGGATAGCTGAAATTTTCTCAGGATTATTCATCTTTTCAAAAAGTTTCAGGGAAGTTTAAGAAAAAATGAAAAAGGAAACTTGATATTTTTAAAAAAATTTAAAATACAAAAACATCAGATATACACAGAATAGATTTTGCAGAAAATTTTTTTAAAAACACTTTGCTATTATTAGCATATATAGAATATATACCATATTTAATGGCTTATAAGACAAGTTTTGTTTTTTTTTTTCAAAATGATGTACCCAAAAAATCACCCAGCATCTTATAAGGTCATGGGTCAGTTTTGGGTTATTGGCTAGTAGATTTCTAGTGCAGCAATGGCCCTTAAATTAAAACAAACACCTCTGGAAATGTAAACAAGATGATGATTACTTTTATGACAGCAATGTATAACAGTTGTACTCAACAGGGACTTCATTAAATAAACACCAGTCAGGAAGAAAATTAACTTACAACACTTAGCCATGTGTATACATAAACAAAACTGTTAAGGTTTTTGAATGTAAAATATTGGGATTTAATAAAAACATGTATTCATATAAAACTTTAAGAATAACCTGATACTGAGGAGAGCTATGAGTGTCTGTTAAAAACCCTTCTCCTCAAATCCATAGTTTAAACCATTTCTTTTTTTTTTTAATACCTGCCCAAATTGAGGTGCATCTTATAAGCCATCAAATATGGTACAATTGATGTAAAGCTTTTTATATAATATCTGATTTCATCTTTCCTGCTACTTTATCAAACTGTAAAAGGTTAATATTTCTTGATATTTCAAATGTAAACATTTTTGGAAACTGGGAAAAGTTGATTTAAGAATTAAAAGAAAAAACAAACATGACTGAAATATTTCTTGTTCAACTCACTGCATCATTTATTTACTTATTCCTGACTTAGCTGTTTATCTATTTTTACTTCTGTCCCATAATAGTTGTTACATTAGCATATAAACTCCATACACTAAATGAAATAAATATTATGCGACAGAGATTGTATTGCTTCTGTCCCATAATAGTTGTTGCATTAGCATTTAAAATTCATATACTAAGTGTAACAAATAATATGAGACATAGGTAATAACTATTTAGAATACACTAACCCTTTAACCTTTTTTGATTTTTTTTTTCAACCAGACTTAATAATTTGTTTGAGTATTATCAATTTTATAATGAATTTTGTGTTTGTCTTTTTTGTCATTGCATCATGAAAACTATTCTGGTCATGTTTTTCTAAAAAGTTTTCTCTTTATGCTAAGGGAGGCAACCGAGTAAATCTTTTTTTATTGCTTAAAAATCTATCTTAACTTCAAATATTAATAACTTGTTTGGTTGGGCTTGGTTGCTTGTTTTGTTGTTTTTTTTCTTTCTTAATTTGCATTTAAAAAAGTGACATATTTCTTTCAGTTGATATAATTTTCTCTCTCAGCCATAACACACCTTGTTTCTTACATGAAAAGAAAGATAATGTATTTATTGCAAAAATGCAAGCTGTGAATTCTTTATCTGAAATTACAGATATGTTTTTGCATCTACAGTTCCAGATCTACAGTAACAACAAATACACAGTCAATGTCTTTTATTTATCTTTAATTAATATTATTATCATTACTATTATGCTCCTCTTTCTGTTTCACTTAATGATGTCTTAAAATTTAAAAATTCTGTCTTCATAAGATGATTATTCAGGAAAACACACTACAATAGGTTAACTGTATAACCCCTTCTCTATCCCAGAATATCCAATAATTTCTATTATTATTTTATAAAATTGCTCCTTCTCTTTATCATTTAGCAAACCTTATTTTTAAATTACTTTCTCAGTTTAGTTAATGAATAAACCTCTATCTGTATTGATCATCAACAGACAATGACATTGTTTCCGCACAAAACCCCCATCCAAACAGAAAGGAAAATATCAAAGATTTTGATAATTCCTTACTTTAAAAACACAAAATTCATTAATGTATGAATTTGCAGTTTTTAAATCATTCATTTATCATCAGAAGTTTATTCTTTTATTATAATTTACCAATTGTATTCTTAATATTAAACAAAATCAATACAAGTTTGATTTTTTTGACATTGAGATTTATGATCAAATAAAAAATTTTAAAAAACTAAGTTCAAATCAAAGAAAAAAATTGTTTTTCCCTCTCTTCATTTTTATTAAACAATTTTTTTCAGAATAACCAAAATAATTCAAACATTACAAGAATTCAATTATTAATTCATTGACTCGTATTTCTTTCAACTTAATTTCAATTACTTTTCATTGCAACTATGCACATCATTATTTTATAGCCATTAATAAACAACATAGATTGGAAACTAAAAGATCATGTTTTTGATCTGGATAGTTGCAATGAAAAGCAACTAAAATTTAGTTTAAAGAGATACATGTTAAAAAAATTAACAATAATTGACAATGGTTCATCAAAGAATAAAATTTAAAATCATTAAAAAAATTTCTAAATTTAAGCAAAATCACCTTTAACTCTCTAAGTCTGGTATACCTACAGTAATTTTATTTTCCACCTCATCATAGCATTAGTTTACTGGTAGAGATTATGCTTAAATCACTAAATGTAAATTTACATTCAAGGTTCAAAGTTTTAAGAGAAACAGTAAAATATCCTTACAAAATTATTTATTCTCTTGAGAGAATTATCATTTTTATAATATGATGTGCTAGCTAAATATATTTAATTCACTTAGTTATTTCCAATGAAGAATATTCAATTAGTTAACTCATTTCTTTAAGAAGATAATTTAATATCTCATGAAAAATCTTCCACTGTTGTTTCGATGAGAGAATATTTCAATTGGCGAAACAATTTTCCTTATGAAAACAAAATAGTAATAAAAATTAATTCTATAATGTATAAAAGGGTATGACTTATATACAGATTTTAAAAATTAATCTAAATTTCAATCTAAATGCTATCATTTTGTTTAAAGATCCTGTAGACTTATTGAAGAGCACAGAGCTGCAACCGCCTGCAGTAGTGATAGTATTACAGTTTCAGTAGCAAATAGTTTTTATGGAGTGAAGTTGCTTACCTTATACTCCTTAATTTTGGTCCTTCTAAACTGATTTACTGACTTTACCAACAAGGAAAAATAGTCCATTTTGCCCTACTATTTACCTGTAGCTGAAAGGAGAAGATACGGATTTGTGTTTTTCTTAAGGGCATTAATACTAAGTGAAATGTATGTGAGCAATCTGAACTTTGCTTACCAAGTCCATTTTTCTTTTCAGTTAAATCACTCAACTAGACTCTGTTAAATTATTTTAGCCATTATTTTCTATATATCTAGTATTTTGATGTACTTCTTTTCTTAAGTGAACACCACTTTTAACATTTAATTAATGTTAACTATAAATAATAATTTGTTTAGGATAGTTCAACTCATTTTGATTGATATGAGTACAACTCCAGATTTAGTTCTAAGATAATACATGTGTATTATATTTATTCTGCAATTTTATAGTAAACATATTGATAAGTGGTTGACACATTCAAGCAATAAAATAAAAATATTAATATATCTTATATCAAACTACCCACAATAATTAAGCTCTCCTTCAAGTCAGGAACTCAAGGTGAGACTATTTAAATTTTATAATAAAAAAATACAGTTTTTGTTAATATTCAAAACAATTAATGATAGAAATTTTGGAAACAAAATGAAATGCAAAACAACCTATATTTTTAAATTATAGACATATGATTTTTCCTATGTCCAAAGCAACTTAAACAACAAGTATTTTCAACCCTATCATGCATTTTCTTTTCTTATAATCATTACAATTTTTCTGTTCAATATTTTATTTACTACCTTGTCAAGATGACTAATGAAATCACAAAGACCTATTGAAATATTTTTACATATTTTTTTTAAGTTTAAGGTGTATGAACTGTTTTTACTAATTTTGTTTGGACCAATATCCTCATCTTCGATATTTAAAATATTTTTTCATGGGTTGTTTTATCATAGAGAATTTGTGAGATAAACCTTACAGGCTAATATAGTGGAAGATATTTATTTAGCTTGCCTTAATCTAAAGCAAAACTATAAATGGGGAACACTCACTCAAAACAGTTTTATATAAGAAGTTCCAAGCTTAAGTCAAGTCAAGATTGATATTTAAGAATATTCAGAAGACATCAGGCAAGACTATTATTTACCCATAACTGGGGAGAAAAAAAGATGGACACATGACCATCTCAAAAGTATTTGTGAAATGCAATCAATCTTATCCAGGATTTGAACTCTGGTCACTGATTGCATTACACTAAGCATGCCTCTTAAATGCAACATGTATGAAAGAGGATTTTGAATGCTTCCAACATTGTAGAATACAACAGACATTCAAACAAAAAATGAAAAACTAGTTCAAATTAACTACAAATAATCATTAAAAATGGAAATAAAAACTAGTCATACATTTCAGCATGAAAAAAACTTCAGGGGTTATTAAAAAGTAAATGAATACAAACAAGTTATGGGTGAATAATATCAGTTTTTAATAACTTCTATCTTATTTAATTAAATTTAAATATATTTTGTTTTCCTTGAAAAAAAAAACAACAAAAAAAACAAAAACAAGGTAGATAACATTATATATATATATATATATATATATATATACACACAAACACACACAGGGTGTTTCAGAAAAATTGATATATATTCATAATCTAATTACTTGAACAATTCTCATTCAAATGATCTCAGATTTTTACAAAGTGTGTAGAAACAACTAAAAATTATATGTTCAATGTGTAAACATATTTTCTTTACCACTGAATGCCATTTCTCTGCCTAAAAAGAAAAAAAAACATTAAATATAGAATGTTGAATTGTTTCTACACCTTTTGTTAAAATTTGAGATCATTTAAATGAGAATTGGTCACGTCATTAGATAATAAATATATATCCTTTTTTCTGAAACACCCTCTATGTGTGTGTATATATATATATATATGGCAATTTTTTTATATCATTCACTAATTTTCAATAAAAGTATGGACCAGTCCTGAAAATAAAGTAAGTAAAGTTGGCGACCCTAGTCGAGGGTGACCCGAAAGCTCCCTTTTCGATAGCCACTACACCAAGGTGTAGGGTAGGGTGCTACTCCATTCCCAGGATTGCTCCACTTTACCCTTGATCCTCACCTTATAATTCTGAGTGTTAAGCAAGGCAGCATCAAGTACCATTCTTTAAGTCTTTGGTATGACTCGACCTGAAATTGAACCTCAGTCTCCCGGACCATTGGCAAACACTCTACTCATTAAGCCAATAATGGTATATCAATAAAAATAAGAAAAACATATGAAAGCAACAAAGCTTTGAAAAGGAACTTAATTTCCTTACTGTACTGCTATTATAAAAAAAATGATCACATTCTTAACTGAAAAAAAATGCTTTAAGTGATGAAAACCTTTTAAAAATTAAATCATCTGAATGTCAAGTTGTAAAAGTTCATTTGAATCCATTAAGAATAGGAATATTTATCTTGAAATATATCTACTTTTATCATTATCAAATCATGCTGACAGTACAGAATCCCTTGAATAATTCTTACCATCCATCCCTATCATCTTTCGCTCCCTGCAGATCATCTAGACTGCATCTGGTGTCTGCACAAAGCTAATGTATTGAAGTCTTTATTGGTCATCTAACACTGGTGTATCTATGTGTAGGAGTATATAGGAGAATGTCACTTATTTCTCCAGGATGGTTTGGGAGATAGGAGCTAAGTGG